>ML805622.1:73812-103395 GCA_009831015.1 Picea engelmannii
ATGGAATTTGTTCATCATGTAATGGATGCTTTATCCATAACACTCAGTCTTAAACACTTTTGACAGTCATAATGAACAGGAGCAAAGATAGGATAAGAGTGTTCCATTGTTACTTGCTTTGTCATTGTGATCACACATTATAAAAATATGTTCATCTATCTCAAGGCATGCAATCACAAGTCTGTAATGAACAGTCTATAAAAAAACCCATTTAAGTGGTCTATCAAAGAAATATACAGCAGGTTTATAACACACATTGAGTTTAACATTTCAATAAAAAATAACTGTTGATATAATAGCCCATATCATGAAAATAATATACATAAATTTTTACAAAGATTATACTTCTTCTTCTCATGGATTATAGATAGGAAGTATTGTCATTTGTCAGCTCATGAAACCCCTCCCCCACTCCTATGTATTGTGACACCTCACAATAAAAAATATAGGAAACTAGTCAATTCTCCCAATAGCCAAAGATTTACAGCTTGTTAAGTATAGAGATAAATTTCACATATTGGTCTGACGAGACAGTTATATTATGGCCCCACCTATAGGATAGAACATCCTTCATATAGTTAAGAAGATGTAGGCAAGAGAGTTTTAAGATAGTCTCAAAGTTAGTTCCCAATGGTAGATTTATGGACTTCATTAACCTTAGCTTAATCATACATACTTCTTGTCAGCTTTGTCTACAAGTAATGTCATACATCAGGACAAGTTTAATATTTAGGAATGTCTTTTTATTTTTTTTGTGAGATTATCATCCTCGCTAGGTAGAATTCCCACTGTCAACAATCTTGTTCAGCACTCCGGCGGTTTACCTAGTCATACCATAGGCCGGTACATGTTTCCAGAAGACCTGTTCAATATCCCGACGGGTTATCCTCTTACACTCTCAAAGACTGGCCCACTATCTTTTAAGATTTTTATACAAAGATTGTTCTGTGCAAGAAGATGGGGGGACAACTTCTGGAAAAAAAAAAAATTCTTCTATTTTTTAAAGATTGGGATGGTATTTATGTTAGAGGATGGCTCTCCTTTATGTATTCCTTAGAGATTTTCCTGATGTAAGGGGTACTTAAGCGGACGTATCCTATCTAAATATATGATATAATCAATCATTTTTAGTGTGTAATGGATGGTACCATTGGGAAAGAACAGAAAGGTATCTTTAGGCTCAACTCACTTTCTTCTTTTTTCTTTTCTTTTTTTAAGTTATTGTGATGTTTCCATGGCTAACCACTAATCAGACCTCATTTTTACTCTTTAATAAATATACTTTACTTACTTACTCAGTTCTTGGGGAAACTATACGAGTAACCTCTAAGTTTGATGGTTAAGGTATCACTTCCTTATATTCTGTAGTGGTGAAGGTTTAAGAGCAACTGCCATTAAATATGCCTTGAGAAAAAGAAGATGGAAATCTTTGCAAAAATGTGGCTAATTATTGCAAGTCATTATTCAATTTATGCTTAGAAGACAACAAGGTTTGAATATACCAATATTTTTAAGGAAAATACTTCCCTTTATGTCTCCTTTAAATTGTCTATTCTTGGTGAAATAAATACCTACAGAAATCTCTAGAATTTTCTATCAACATACTTCAATTTTTTTTTACATATGTACAATAGAAAAATCAGAAAAACATTCAAGAACAAGGGGGAACTTCCCCATCTACTATGGCCAATGCCTTGTCAGTTGACATGACCTGTAGAAAATCTTATTTGGAAATGGTTATGTGATAAAGCTTGAGTAAGTGTCCATTTACTACGAAGGAGACTTGTCCATCATCAATTGTTTTAATTTTCACAGCCCCATTGTCATACATGGTGACTACCTCATAAAGACCCAACCACCGAGTGGTAAGTTTTCCTTTGAAATTTTTAAATTGGGAGTCAAACAACAAATCCCAATCACCATGTTGGAAGTGTTTATTCTTAATAAACTTTTCATGCCACTTTCTCCCCTGATTTTGGACTAATATTGTTCGTTGGATAGCATCTTTCATGATCTCATCCAACTCATTTAATTGTAGGGATCATTTTTTATGAGCCTCATCTAAGTTTAATCCCAATTATGCGGCAATACGGAAGGTCCTTACTTGGAATTCTATTGGTAGAAGTACTTGTTTCCCATACACTAGCTCATAAGGGGTATGCCCAGTGGTGTTTCTCCAGGTGGTCCGATATGCCCACAAATCCTCTGGAAGCCTATCATCCCAATCTTGATGATGTAATTGAATAGTCTTGGTTAAGATATCTTCTAGAACTTTGTCTGTGGACTCTACCTGACCATTAGCTTGTGGGTGATATGGAGAAGACTTGCAGTGTTTGATCATATACTTCTCCATTAGTTCTCTCATTGGCTTGGAAGTGAATTGAGTGTCGTGGTCTATAACAATTTCAAAAGGAACACCAAAGCAGGTAAAGATGTATTCATAAATGAATTCGACAATGGATTTTTCGGTACCCTGAATAGGGATTTTTCTTCTACCCACTTGGTGACATAATCTGTACAAACCAAAATATAGTTTTTCTTAAACAACATGGGTGAAATTGGTCCTACAAAGTTAAGGGCCCATTTCTAGAAAGGTTTTATCATAACTTGGGCATGCAAGGGAACTTTTTTAGCTAACATGGGTCTTCTTATCCTTTGATAACTATTACAACTCCTCACATACTTGGCAACATCCTTAAAAATGCTAGGCCAATATTAACCTGAATGTAACACCTTATATGTTGTACATTTGTCAGAAAAATGGCCACCACATGGTCCATCATGCCAACTTCGTAGGATTTATGGTATCTCATCTTCTCAGACACATCTACAAATAATCAAGTCTGGACTAGTACGAAAAAGTTCATGGCCAACCCAAGAGTAATTGGCACTTTTCATAATAATTCTACGCTTTTCATGAGGTGAAAAATGAGATGGTAAATTCCTAGTAGCCAAATAGTTTTCCATATCTGCAAACCATGGGGTATTTATAGAAAGGTAAAAAAGGTGCTCGTCTAGGAAACTATCATTAACAGGAATATCATCATCCTCACTTTTTATGCGTGAAAGAAAATAAACTATCAAATTATCCTTTCCAGGTCATTCAAGGACGGTGATATTGAACTCTTGCAATAACAAGAGCCATCTAGTCACTCGGCCATTAGTAATGGGTTTATTCATGAGAAATCTAATGGTAGAGTGATTTGTATGTACAAATAAGTTGTAACCTATGATGTAGTGGAAAATTTTATTAATAGCATGAACTACTGCCAAGAATTCATTTTGGGTAACTATATAGTTTAACTCAGTAGGGGACAAGTTCTTGATCGCAAAATAAATGGCATAGGACTGATGGTCTTATTTCTACCCTAATACTCCTCCTATTGCAGTATCAGAGGCATAAGTGGATATGTGAAATGGAAAAGCCCAATTGGCCCTCCCAAGAATTGGTGTCACAGACAACTTATCTTTCATAGTTTCAAAGGTGGTTTGACACTGCTCAATCCAAAGAAAATCAACATCATTTATTAACAATCCAAACATGGGTGCAACAATCTTTGTGAAATTTTCAATAGATCGTCGGTAGTATCCGACATGCCCAAGAAATATTCTCACATCTTTTTTATTCTTGGGGGGTGGAATTCTGATGATGACCTCAATCTTAGTAGGATCAACCTTAATCCCTTCAGATGAAATGTGATGTCCTAGAACCACTCCTTCAATCAACAACATTTTACATTTTTCATGACTTAAGGATAGGTTCATTTCTTGGCATATGATAAGGAATTTTTCTAAGTTATCTAAGACTTCCTGGTAATTATTTCCATATACTGTAAAGTCATCCATGTATACCTCCACACAATCATGAATAAGATCAACAAATATCCCTAGTACTACTCATTGAAACATGGCAAGAGAATTACACAATCCAAATGGTAAGACCCTATAGGCATATGTGCCCCAAGGACAAGTGAAGGTAGTCTTGTCCTGATCCTCAGGTGCTATGAGAATTTGATTGTACTTGCTATATCCATCTAAAAAGGAGAAGTATTTATTTCCTGATAGGGTATCCAAGACTTGGTCAAGAGGAAAATAATCCTTCAGAGTGGCCTTGTTAAGCTCCCAAAAATCAACACAAATTCTCCATTTCCCGATTACTTTCTTTGGAACCACACAAGAAGGGATACTCATTTACTGTCGGAGATGGGATAAACAAATATGACATTTAATAATTTTTGTATCTCCTCTTTTACTATATCCTTGAGTGTCGAGTTCATCCTTCGTTGGGGTTTCCTAACAAGTGTTACTTCCTCCTGGGTATATATGTGATGGGTGCATGTTTCAGGGTGTATGCCCTTCATGTCAATGTATTCCCAGGCGAATGACCCTGATTGTTCTTTAAGGACACTTACTAACTACTTTTGTTGGTCTGCATCTAGTCCAGAATTTATATGTACAAATTTTCCCAGACTAATCTCGTAGGGCATGGTGTAAGATGTGGTAGACTCATCTATATCTAAGATAAAGGATGTTGAAGACAAAATAGATGGGTCCAACTATTCCTGCAATTCTTCCCCAAACATGTACTCAAATTAGGGAAAAGATTGTGGAAAATCAACACACATGATAGTAGAAATAAACTAGTTTAGCACATTTTATGTTGTGTTCTCCTGAAGTGCCTAGGAATGATCACTTGGAAACATAGGCTATTCTTAGTCCTCATTCTTGTATGGAAATTCAAGCTACCATATATTATCTAGGATAGGTTGAGCTGGTGGATATATGGTGAGCTTCTGGATAGAGAGTCCATTTAATATGGTCATTTCTCCCTCTCTATAACCAATAAATTCATTGGTTATGGCTAACCAAGGTCTTCCCAAAATAACGGGATGCCCTTTGGTAGGATCCTTTGAGTGGATGACAAGAAAGTCTATTGGGTACTCCCATGAGGCTAAAGTAACTATGATATCATCCAAGATTCCTTTAGGTATAACATTTTTCTTATCTACTAATTTCAAAATAGTTGGGGTAGGTATAAGAAGAGGTTTTAATAGTAATTCCTCCAAGGTAGTAATGGTCATAACATTGATGGCTGCCCCTAGGTATTTGAGAGTATTTCTGATGGAAGCCTCATTAATGGTTATGGTCACTACGGGGTTTCCTAGGTTCCCATATTTTTTGACCTTAGGCTGCTCTGATATGTACTCAGAAAGTTATCCTATCAAATGTATTGTTGGAGGATCCTTTTGCTTCCTTCCTAGCTTCTTAATACACAATTCTTTGACCACCTTACTGTAGATTGGAATATCCTTAATGGCTTGTAGCAAGGGAATTTTGACACAAATATTCTTCAATTCATTCAAGATGTCAAATTTTGGTCGGGTGGTAGTTTTCTCGATCACTAATCTTTTTGGATAAGGAGGGCCCTCTGTAATTTGTGAAGGTTCATTTTGGGGAAGCTTGGGTTCTTGGTCCTTAGGAATGATAACATCTTCCCACCTAGTGTCATCCATGGGTTGTTTGGGGGTTTCCTCTTCTTATTCTTCCCAAATGACTACTGAAAGCCTCTGCCTGTCCAAAACTTTTCCCGACATTATTTTAATCTCTTGCAATGGAACAGGAGAAATAGCGTACATCAGGAAGGTTTGCATCTCAACATTGTGAAGAGGTTGAGTGGGATTGTTATTGGGATTGGGAATTGGTTGTGCCAGTAGTAATTCCAATATTGGGGAGCTTACATTCTAGTATTGTTGTGGTTGTTGTGGAATAGGAGGTAAAGGTGGTGGAAAAAAACCAGACAAAAGTTGCAGGATGTTCAGTGGAAACTAAGGGTAAGGATGGTTGGGCATGGGGATAGTTGGAGCTTGAGGATTTCCTTGGTTATGCCCTCCTCTCCATCCTTGAATCCAAGGATGGTGATACTATGTAGACCAGTTTTTCCAACTCGGTGAGTTCCACTGTTATGGTTGTTGATAATAGGGTGGAACTTGAGGCTGTAGATCCGGTCATGTAGGTTGATTCCTAGGCTGACATGGCCTCCTAGGTGCATAAGAGGACTCCCCAGGATCCCCACTTTTGTAGATGGATAACAAACTGGGCAATTATGGACATTTTTCAGTTGATTGGTCCTCCGTGCAGAAGCCACAAACTGAAATGTTATCTAATGGGAATTCCCTTGAGGAATGATTCCTTCTGCATCTTGGGCAAAATATTCTCATTGCTTCATTTTCCTCCTCTTATTTCTTTCTAATCTTTAGGGTGTCTAACTGGGAACTTATTGTGCTTAAAATATCCATTTTGAAATTCTCCAAGAGGTTCCCTATCTCTACACTTGTGATACTGTAAATGTGTTGAACCTACATAGAATAGATCTAGATAGAAAATAATACACACATTTGTAGAGAGAATTGGAAAAGGAAGAAGAAGGAGAGTAAAGAATGGAAGAATTCTCATTAACCATTTTGAAATAATGAATAATTTACACATGATATACTATGTATAACTAAATGATTTCGACTTGAGGTGAACCAAGTTACTGTAGTGGTGGTCTATAGTGATCTGTACACACACTAGAAGTTATGGGAGTGAACTGCCACCTATTCTAGTCTCTCAGGCAGTTACGGGAGTGAACTGCCACATAGTTGAGTTAACTAGTCAACTAGTCTTCAGTTAACTGACTAAACAGAAAGTATTGAGGAGTTAACTCAAGGAATCAAGGCTAATGCACCACTCTGGTGATGATACCAAGGAAAGGTCGAATTAGCATGGTGATGATCCCAATGTTGCATGGTGATGATCCCAATGCAACATCTAAACTCAAATCAACTAGTCAAACTGAAGTGTGAACTGAAAGAGAATATTCTCCAGGTGGAATATTCTCTCCTAAAATATAGGAGACTGGATAATGACTAATTATGAATAATAAAAAAATAAAAACCTTAGGAAAAATAAATTCTAGGTGTGTGTGAAGTAACTCCAACACCCCCCCTGAACATCACTATGGTGAAAATAAAAATTGGGTCCCGGCAACGAGGCCATGTTAGGTACCCAAGTACAAAAGATGCACTAAAAATAAAGTGAGGAAAGAGGGAAAACCTCATGGGAAACCCCCCTGCCCCTCAAGGTACATTGTATGTAAAAAAATAAGAACTATAGTTGCTAGGAAACCATGTCCTTCACTCCAAGACGACTTCGTAGAGAATGGAATTTCTACTCAGTGAAGGTCTTGGTGAAGATGCCTGTTGTTTTCTCTAATGAAGGACATAACTGTAAGTCAATGATCCCCTCATGTACTAAGTCCCATATGTAGTGCATGTGGATCTCGATGTGCTTCGTCCGCTGCCTATGAACTGGATCTCTGTAGAACTTCAGAGTTCTCTGGTTGTCACACCAGATGACAATTGGTCGATGAAACTGAATGCTCAACTCAGTGAGAAAATGTTGTAGCCACATAGCCTGAATGGTTATGTTAAATTCCCCTCTATACTTTGCCTCTGCTGAAGATAGAGAAATGGCAACTTGCTTCTTGCTCGACCAATAGATAGGCCCGGAACCAAGACTGAGTGAGTAACCAGATGTGGACTTGTGATCAATGCTATCGCTAGCCTAGTTGGAATAAGTAAACCCAATGAGATATAGTGTAGAGTATTCTGCATAATGAATCCCAAAGGTGATGGTTCCCTATACATATTGAAGGATACACTTTGCAGCTTTCCAATGTAGCTCATGCGGCTCCTGCATGAACCTAGAAACTGCACCAACTGCATATGAGAGGTCTAGTTTGGAGTGTGTGAGATACAAAAATCTCCCCATTAATTGTCTGTACAATGTGTTGTCAACCAGTGGAGTCTCCCTGCCATCCTCAAGTTTGACTCCTGATAGGAAAGGAATTGGAGCAGAATTGCAGTCTGTCATGTGAAATCTCTCAAGGAGATCTCGTGCATACTTGGATTGAGACATTTTGATGCCTAATGCATCCTGAATGATCTCAAGTCCAAGGAATAAGTGTAGTGGACCCATGTCTGTCATCAAAAACCTATCATTAAGAATCCTCTTGACTACAGCAATCGCTGAAGTTGAGCAACCGGTGATCCACAAATCATCGACATACAGAACTAAAAGTAGAAGTGAATTAGCGGTTCTGAGCATGTATACATTCGGGTCTGATTTACAACGTACAAATTTCTGTGACAACAGGTAGGAGTCCATCTTGGCATACCATGCCCTCAGGGCCTGTTTGAGGCCATAAAGTGACTTCTTCAGTCGACAGACCAAATATGAGTCCTGCATAAATCCCTGGGGTTGCTACATGTAGATATCCTCAGAGAGATCATCGTGAAAAAATCCATTCTTTACGTCCATATGATGGAATTCCCATCCCTTGGCTACCGCAATGGCAAGGGCCAATTGAATGGAATCCATATTCGCTACTGGAGTGAAGGTCTCATCATAGTCAATACCATGAACTTGCTGAAATCCTTTGGCAACAAGCCTGGATTTGTATATGTTGATTTGTCCATCCGCTACGCTCTTGGTTCTATAGACCCATATGCATCTGACAAGTTTCCTCCCAGAAGGAAGGGGAACCAGATCCCAAGTATATTTCTCAAGGAGGGAGTTGTACTCCTCTTGCATGGCAGATTCCCAAAAGGGATTTCCAGCAGCCTCACCATAAGACTGTGGATCTGAAGACTAATCCAAGAAAATATGCCTGGAAGGAAATGATTCAGTGGAAGTGAGTGTAATAGGAGGCTCCTCAAAATCAAATCGATTCCTCCTAGTATCGGCTGGATCACCAACGAGATCCCTTGCATCCTGAAGAGTAGTTTGTGGCCACTTGGGCCTCTTCTCTAGCTCTGCAACTGCATCTAGATGCTCTGTCTCTACATCTGACTATATTGACTATGAATATGAATTTGAATCCTCTGAGTCCTCTGAATCAGAACTCTCATCTAAAGAAGATTCGACATGTGCATGCTCATCATCTTGGACAAGTGGAAGAGTGAAGGTGTTTGCATGTGGCTGTTGAGGTACATGCGAGACACTTTCCTTGAATTGGACACTATGTGCAATGATGAGACTGTCAGAGGAAAGATCAATAAGTCGATATCCCTTCACACCGTCAGGGTATCCAACAAAAATGCACTCAGTTATCTGTGGATCAAGTGCCTTCCTCTTTTCCAAGGGATCTGGGCCCATGCATGTGAACCAAAAATGCGAAAGTGGGTCACTTCTGGTTTGAGGCCACTCTAAGCCTTGTAGGGGATCTTATCCTTGACAGATCTATGAGGAGATATATTTTGGATGTATGTTTCATAGTTAAGTTCTTCGGCCCATAGTCTCTGTGGTAGTGACTTTGCATGCAACATGCAAGATGCCATCTCCTTTAGAGATCGGTTTTTCTGCTCAACAACTCCATTTTGCTATGGAGTGTAGGGAATTGTATGCTGCAACTGAATCCCTGCCTCATGGAAAATATTGTGGATCTCATGATTCACATACTCTCCCCCATTATCAGTTTGGAGGACTTTGATCTTCTTTCCGGATTGTGTATCAACCAAAGCTTTGAAATCTTTGAGGTGTTGAAAGACCTCAGATTTTTGCCTGAGAAAGTAGATCCATGTAAAACGTGAGAAATCATCAAAAAAAATGAGAACAAACCTCATTTTTTTTATCAATGGATGCAGAAAAGGACCCATGAGGTCACTTTGGATCAGATCTAAAGGTGTGGAAGCTCGCTGAGACTTTCCTTTGTCGAATTTCTCTTGAGGGTGTTACCTAAGAACACATCCCTCACATTCTCCCTTGGAGAAATGGATGTTTGGTAGACCATCAACTAATCTTTGCTTTCTAAGTTGTTTCATGTATCTAAAATTCAAATTTCCAAACCTTTCGTGCCATATCCTACTACTTTCATTAGCATGAGTAAGAAGTAAAGCAGAATCAGGTTCAATGAATTCAGAAAATGTATACAATCTAGATTGATGATTTACCTCACCGGTTGAAACCCTAGAGTTGGTTTGCATGTCATAGATGTCCACGGAATTTGGGTTGAATAGAACTCTCTTTCCAATGCTGGAATTCGTCATCTGATACACGGAGAGAAGGTTGACAGAAAGATTGGGAACATGCAACACATTCTCGAAACTTTCGTTGGTGAGTTCAATCCTTCCTTTGCCAGTGAATTCGACAGAAGAGTTGTCCCCCATCAAAATGGGAGGAGATTTGCATGCACCCAAATAATAATATACTACTTCTGAGGTAGCCATGTGATGTGATTCTCCTGAATCTACAATCCAAGCATTGGGAGAGGAGTTGATGGCAATCAAGGCATGGCTAGAATTGTCTTTATTGGAATTCGGATCTTCTGGCTTCTTCTTCTTTGCACCCTCGGGGATGCAATATCCAAGGTTGTTTTGCTGAAGTATTTGAGACATCAGATCTATATTTTTTTGCATGCATGCAGATTTCAAATGGAATAATTTGTGACAGTATGTGCATTTCTCTCCTTTTCTTCCCTTTTCTCCTTTAGATCTAGAGGCATCAGTGAAGGGTTTTGTGTACTTCATTCTTCGTATGTGCATGATATTTCCACTTATATTTATCTTTATATTTCTGATATTTGTGGCTGCCATCATGCACAGTGAGTGCATGCACCCTTGGGCCTTTGATTGTGCCCATGTTGATGAGCTTGGTTTTCTCTTGTGTCAGGGATTCGATAAAGTCCTCAAGAGAAGGTACCTTTCAGGTGGCTCTAGAGGAAAATCTAACAGTATGGAATGTAGATACAAATACAGAGAATTCAGGACCAAGCTTGGAGAGGATGGTGAGAACCATTTGTTTCTCCTCCTTCGATTTATCAACCCCGCAAGATTTGAGTTGCGACAGTAAATCCTTGAATTTTGTCAAGAAATATTGAATATTCTCGAAGATTTTTGGATCTAATGTGAGAATCTCCACCTCCAGCATGTGTCCCCTCATCTCATCCTATTTTCCAAAGATCCTTCCAATATGGTCCAAGCTTCATTGGGAGTCTTACAGGAAGATATATGAAAAAGGAGATTGGGAGAAATAAGAGTGCAAATTGTTCTGAGTGCCTCATCCATGTGATTTAAGTACTTGAATTTTTCTATGGATGTTGTTAGTTTTGTATTTATATTCATGGTTAACCTATACAACCCTCTATATCAAAGATTTATGGATATTTTCTCCTTCCATGCAAAATAGTTGTAAGGTGTAAGAATGAATTCTTTTTGGAATTCCATTTTTCCGTTTTCTTCAATCTTTTGTACCTGTAAAAGATTTTGGTGTATCTTTTGATTAGTAGTCCATCGGCTCTGATACCATGTAAATGTGTTGAACCTGCACAAAATAGATCTAGCTAAACAATAATACACACATTTGCAGAGAGAATTGGAAAAGGAAGAAGAAGGAGAGAAAACCTTAGGAAAAATAAATATAGGAGACTGGATAATGACTAATTATGACTAATAAACAAATAAAAACATTAGGAAAGATAAATCCTAGGTGTGTGTGAAGTAAATCCAACAGATACCACCTGAACTAACCAGTTTTAAGTTTCTACTATAAGGATCCCGAACATTCTTCCCTATTTTATCTCTACTCCTCGAGTAATTCTTACACATTTCACAGATTTCGGAAAATAGTTTATGGGAGATGTCACCTGATTCCATCAGGTTAAGCATCTCTAGGTATTCTTCTGAAACACCTTTAAGGAAAAGATCCCTGACTGCATCATATGGAAGGTCATGGTACTTCGATTTCTGTGAGATATAAGCAAACCATTCCATACAATCCTCGATATTCTAGTTTTCTAATTGTTGGATTTTGAAAATATAATTACAAGAATCCTTAGAATTGTAGTAGTCTTGGTATTTCTTAAGAAATGTATCTCTCATAGCTTCCCACGACCTAATACTGGACTCTCCCAACCCTATGAACCATATTAGTGCAGAGTCCTTGAGGGTGGCATTAAAGAGTTTTAGTTTCTAGGCATCTTTTAAGTAGTTTTAGCTCCTACAAAAGATGTTGAACTCAAATAGGAAGGTATCTGAGTCTTCATTTCTTTTACCGTAAAAGGTGGGTAATGTCAAGAGTGGAATTTTTTTCATATTGATATTCTGTGTGGTGTCCAAAATTGGAAACTTGAAGGTGGTTTCGATTTGGTTTCCATCTTTTTCTCCCTCCTCGTGTCTTACATGGTTGTGATCCTCCAGGTCATCCATACTGGTTTGCTTTCCAAAAAGAGAGTACCTGGATGGTTTTATCCATGAAGATAACAAGGTATCCCAAGGATATTTTCTAAGAAAGGTATCCCTTTGATGGGAAGGTCTTTCTACTGCTTGGATGTCTGAGACTCTACTCGAGCTGGTTGAAATTATTGGTGCCAAGGTTTATGTTTCAACTTGAGAAACAATTATATTGGTTGAACTACCAAACAAAGTATTCACCTATTCAGGGTCAATGATGTCTACAAAAATAGGATCTCCTGATGGTGGTGAAAAAAAAATGTTGTGTTGGTTGGTTCTATAGAAGGCTTGAGTGGTCTTGTCTCTTGTCCCACTATTATTGATGCTTCAATTTTCTATTATATAGTGCTCAAGGATATCAGAAAGTAGGGGTTAGATCAACCCGAAGAGCTAAAGAAGTTGTAGCACTGTATGTGCCAAGGAAAAAAATCTAGAGGAAGTATTGTCTATCTAAGGGGATGGTTTTTCTAAGGATTAATCCACTTAAGGAAATACTATCAATTAGAAAATCGTATTAAAGAACTTGAACTTTTTACCCTAAAAATATTTAAACAATGGATTGAAGGATTATTCCTAAAGAAGAAAATCAAACTCTACTTTGAACAAGTTAACCTATTCAATCTAATGAGCAACATCAAGTAAATTACTTTGATCTTTTATCTTTAAGAAAATAAGAAATCAAACAACTAACCTATCAAAACTTATTCAACAAGTAAACTCATCAAAAACTATTCAACAAGTAAACTCATCAAAACTATTCAGCAAGTAAAATCTATTCTTAAAAAAAAAATCATAATCATTTCTAATCTGCAAAGGAGAAATATTAACCTACTTAATCAAAATCATAATGAATGTATTCAGCCATAAATCAAAACTATTCTTACTTTGCAATAACATTGCAATAACAGGAAACTCAATGATGATGATTATGTCTTTGGTGCCTAATAACATCATGATGGCATCTGACGATTAGTGATAATTCAAGAGGAATTAATTCAATGTTGACTTCTACGGAGAAATGAAAAGTATGAATCAAGCAATCTAATGAAAACTTTTCCATCATAGAAGAGACATTAAACATCCTGAAAATCCATGTGATCTCTCAATTTCATGCATCAATCTTTGATGATAAGAAAACACTCTTATACTTAATTCAAATGCACTCTTATGCTAACTTAATTAATATTATAAATTTATGACTAAAATATTAATTCAAATTCAAACTTCTAATTAAAACCACAACTCAAATATAAAACTGAGATTTCATAAGTTAAACTAGGCTTAATTCTATCATTAAAAACTCAAATTTCAAACTAGCATGCTTGTAAAAACATAATCCAAAACCTACTTCTATCCTAGCACACTAAAACAAGATTGATAAACAAAATAGATTCATGAAAGCATAACTAAAACTGAGAATTAAATCAACTAACAAAACTTACAATTATTAATCCATCGAAACTTGCAAAAGAAACTCTGTATTAAACTAATACTTTGTTCTAAATATTCCTCTGTTTTAACTTGTAGAAATTAATTTGACACTTTAACACACCATCTAAGTTACTATCTTGCAATACAGTCACTAAGAAATAAAAGACACGTGATAATAAATAACTATCTCCTACAAGCAACCTGTAAAAAGAGAAATTAGACAATTAAATGAGGAACAACAAATACAGTATTAAAATTACAAAATACATATAACAAAAAAATAGAATGAATTATAAATACGCAGTTGAAATACATGATCTATCTATCTAATTATTCACCCAGACCACTGGTGTGCCTCCCAACAGGTCATGGCTACTCCTCAATAGCAAATCGCAAGCTCAAATCAACACAGTTCTGTCATTACTTAAAAAACGTAGTCTAAACACAAGTTTGCAAAGATGTCTCAATTATACAATGAAATGTATTCTAAAAATTATGTCTTGTGGTCTGGCCACTACTGGTGGTATTTATAATGATTATAGTTCAATAGGTTGACCACTAGAGGAGTCGACCTCCTCTAAAAATGGTAAATCTCATTAAATGAGCTCTAACAGTCTTTGGCTTCTAAAAATTGAATGAGCCACTCAATGATTAGGATAACTGCCTAATATGAGATGTAAAGAGCTCAGTAGTTGGAGGCCACGAGGGGGCACAAAACCTAGGTCGTCGATTCACCCAGCACAGACCGCCAATACACCAACCACCAACTTGCCTACGCTCCAAGTGTTGGATCACGTGCTGGATTAAGTGACGGATGAAGTAACAAATCGGGTGATGGATGAAGTGTTGAATGAGATACCAGATGGAAAATTGGATTGTGAATTCACCCTATGACACACAGATCACACATTAGATCCTCATAATCATTAAGTCGAAATGAATCTAACTCAAAACCATTGCAAAACATCAATTGTGCACACATGTTATAAAGCCATGATGAATTGATACAAAATCCTTCGAAAAATTCTTCAAAATGATTACTAACACATATAATACTGGTGCAAAAAGGATTCAATCATCACCGCAAAACAATCAAAACACGATCCCAATAGTGTGGACTACTGAAAACATCTCACGGTTGGAAAGAGTTAATAAACATTTTATGCATGGAGTGGATTTTTGGTTAGAAAACATTATTGTGGGGTTTATCACTGAGTTTGCATTTGATACAGTGAAGTCATACACTGCTGCAGAGAAAGATTTCTTGAGGTGACCTAGAGGGAGGTATATTAGGTCTCTTTACACGTCGATCAAGATATTATTACATGATAAAGGTGTGATGACCATGGAATCAGACAAATAGATCACTCTGTGCACATGGAGGAGTTGTGGGAAGCACTAAGGAAGATATGAGAAGTGGAGAAGGCTCTAGAGAGTAGCCAGAAGAAGGAGGAAATGGACCCCATCATGATGGGTGATGAACAGACTAGGGAAATCATAAGAAGTGCAGGTGTGATGCGCAGCGGATGAACCTACTAGTATAGGATAAATAATAAGAAGAGGGTTGTAGTGGAGCGAGAGGGCCTGGACAATGATGATAAAGATGTAGAGGATATCCACACCATGGGGCATATTGATGATATATTATGTGCCACATATGAGAGAAAAAATAGAGGTCATGGGTCTGTTATAGAGGAAGGCTATCCATTCCAGATCTGAATTAGTGTGGAACCCACAACCACATGTGTGACTAACATAACTGAAGAAGAAAAAGAACTTAACTAAAAAGTGATTAGTGGTAGAATAATTTTTTCAGGATGTGGGTCTAGTAGCAAAAGTGAAAGTTCAACAAGTAGTAATCAAGTTTCTACACTGCATGGAGGTGGTAGTTCAACAAATTTCACAATGGCAGGACAAGATTCAACCATCAGGTTACCATAGTTCTGAGGGGATGGGAAATTTGACCCAGAAAAACATTTTTTCATTTGTGAGAATATATGGAATTCAAAGTATATTACATACGAGGATACAAAGGTTTCATAGTTGGCAATCACTTTTTGAGATCATGAATTATATTTGTTAGAAAAACAGAATCGTGGAGCAATAAAATAAAACAAATGCGGAAATAAAACACATAAGATACACAACACAATAGAGACATGGATATACATGGTTCACCCAGTTTGGGATATGTCCACAAGATAAATTTCCATGTCCTTCCTTTTTATTATCCAGCAAAATGAATGGATACAACCTACAACACACCCAATGTAACTTCCTCTTCTTTCTCTCACACTCTCCTCTCTCATAATACAATATTCGCGATAATACACATCCAAAATACAATTCCCTCATAAAATAGGTCTACCTTCTAGGGAAGAAAAACCCTAAAATAAATTCTAACATCAGATCTGCGACCTTATAATGAATGGTCAATATTGACTATGAAATTACAATAATTTACAAGGCAATTTTTCCCAAAATTTCTCTTGAGGGGTGCTTCCCTTGAATCCCCCGCTAGGGGGGTGCTACAACAATTGTCTCCTCCCCCTTGGACCCCCCTGGAAACATTTGTGGGGGGTAAATCCCCCCCACACCCCCCCCGTTATGGAATGGGGTCCAAGCACGACTGAAACAAATCTCTGAATCAGGAAGATAATCAGGCTCCACAACCAATAATCTCCCACTTGGAGACTGATCACAACAACTCCACTATTGTTGTACCTATTGAACTATACTCCTCCTTGGACCTGGAAAATTTCTCATCTTCACCTTCATGCTTGAAGACCAACTGAAATTGAGAATGAACTCAATTTATCCCTGGTTACTCCCTTTGTTAACATGTCTACAAGATTCTGACTAGTATGTATCTTTTCCAACTTCAAATGTCCAACTTCCAAGACAGATCATATGAAATGATACATGAGATATATATGATTAGTCTTCAAATGGAAGGCTGAGTTATTTTCAAGATGAATGGAACTATCAATGTCACAGTACAACCTATTATTCTCCTACTTCTTTCCCAATTCCTCCATAAACCTTTGCAACCAAATCATCTCTTTACTAGCCTTTGTAGCAACAACATACTCTACTTCCATTGTTGAAAGTGAAATAACCTTTTGTAGTTTCTAAATCCAACTTAATTTTGTTCCACCTATAGTAAAAACATACCCTATGGTATTCCTCCTGATATCTTTATCACCTACCATATATGAATCAACATATCCCTGTAGAATAGTGTTTGAACCTACAAAAAAAAATTCATGAGTATCAGTACCTATCAAATACTTGAGAATCCACTTTACCGCCTCCCAATGTTATTTACTTGGATTTTTCATATACCTTCTCACAACTCCCACTACATGTGCAATATCTGATCTTGTGCAAATGATCGCTCCAACTGTTGATGAATAAGGGACCCTAGACATGCATTTTATCTCCTCTTGTGTCTTGGGACACATTTCCTTAGTTAATTTTAAATGGTTGGCCAAAGGTGTACTAACTGGTTTTTCATTTTACATTCTAAACCTCTCCAACACCTTCTCTATGTACTCACCCTATGACAATGTCAATTTGTTATTTTTCTTGTCTCTTGCTATTCTCATACAAAGATTTTTCTTTGCAGCACCCAAATCCTTCATTGCAAATGAATTTAGCTAATTTCTTCTTGAGCACATTTATAGCTTGCATATTAGACCCTGCAATAATCATTTCATCTACATACAATAGTAACATAATATAGCTTTCATTTTCTAGACTTTTAAAATAAACACAGTGATCAGAATGACATCTAATATAACCTTGTTCTGTCATAAACCTGTCAAACTTCAAATACCACTACCTTGGAGATTTCTTTAGGCCATACAATCTCTTCTTCAAACTGCATACCAAATTCTCCTTTCCTTTGACCTCATACCTCTGTGGTTGTTGCATGTAAATCTCTTCCTCCAGATCGCCATGGAGAAAAGTTGTTTTTACATCTAACTGTTTAATATGCAAATCTTCTACTGCCACAAGACTTAAAATAGTCCTAATTGAATTCATATTAACAAAAAGAGAAAATATTTCATAAAAATATATACATTTCTTTTGTGCAAACCCCTTTACAACAGGTCTATCCTTATACCGTCGTTTTCCTCCATCTTCTTCCTTCAACCTGTAAATCCATTTATTCTGCAATGCTTTTTTTCCTGCAAGCAACTGAACCAACTCCCAAGTTTGGATATTTACCAAGGAATCCATTTCCTCTTTTATGTCTTTCTCCCACTTCTTTTTAGCGTCTACCTGCATTGCCTCTTCATAACATTCTAATTCACCAGAAACAGTCAACAATAAATAATAAAATGAAGGAGAGTATCGTTCAGGGGGTCTAATTAACCTGACAGATCTTGTAGCAACACTTGCAATAGTTTGAGGTAATTGCCACTCCTGTTGTTGTACATTTTTATTTTCTGTTACCCTTTGAATTTTTCTTTCAATGATCTCATCAAGCACTTTGTATTATGGTTTTTCTTCTTCCTATTTCCTTCCCTACAACTGATCTTTATACATGACCTTCTCATTGAATATGGCATCTCTACTCCTAATGATTTTGTGATTTTCATAATCCCATAAGAAATAAAAAAAATCATTAACACCATATCCAATAAAGGTACACTTCTTGGATTTTGCTTCAAGCTTTGTTCTATTTTCTTTATCAATATGGACAAATGCTTCACAACCGAAAGTCTTCAGAAATGAATAGTTTATATTTTTACCTGTCCATGCCTCCTCTATAATTCCACCATCCAAATAACTTGAAGGTCCTATGTTTATCAAGTAAACAACAATATCTATAACATCTACCCAAAATGGTAAGGGAAACCCAGCATGCAATCTCATGCTCCTTGCACACTCCATGATTGTATTGTTCATCCTTTTTGACACACCATTTTCTTGTGGTGTTCCTAGAAATTTCTTCTCTCTACGAATCCCATGGTATGAACAATAATCATCAAATTCCTTGCTGCAATATTCACCTCCATTTTCTGATCTGGGACACTTCAACCTTTTTCTTTCTCATTCTCAACCAAAGCTTTCCATTTTTTAAAAGTATCAAAAACATCATATTTTTTTCGAATGTAATAAACCCAAGTTTTTCTAGTTGCATCATAAATAAAAGAAACATAATAATGAGAGCCACCAAGATATTATACCTGAGCTGGTCCCCATACATATGTATGCACAAGCTCTAACTTTTCATTCTTCTTTCCTTTCCAAATCTGAGAAATCTGACTCTCTTCTATTTTCCATGAACACAATGCTCACATAAATCCAAATCAATTTGTTTAATATCTGGAAACAAATTTATTTTTTGAAGTATCTGCATACCCTTGTCACTCATGTGTCTAATCCTATGATTCCACAATGTGGTATCCACTCCTATATAAACTAAAGAGATAGAAGAATCAATATTAATAGTACATAAATATAATGTACCTACCTTCTCTCATTTTTCTATCACCAGTGATCATTTGGTGACCTTCCATGCCTTATCTGTAAATATGGATATACAACCTTCACTTGCCAACTGCCCTATTGAAATTAGATTTTTTCTTAAATCTGGAACATGTCTTACCACTTTCAACAACCATTGGTTTCCATTCTTTTTCTTTATTTATACCTTTACCATTTTAACAATTTTCCATGGTGCATCATCACCCAAATGAACCCATCCAAAATCACCTTGAACATATCTAGAAAAAATTTCCTATGGGGTGTGGCATGAAATGAATCCCCTGAATCTACTACCCAAGACTCATAAATATTATCTACAAAAAGAATCAAATCATCTTGTAACACATCACCTGTTACATTTGCTTCCTAATTTTTCTCCTACTGTCCATCTCTTTGTTTCTTTGGAGCTCTGCAGTATTTCTTCAGATGTCCTTTCTTCCCACAATTCTAACACTATGTATTTCTCAATATAGATTTGGATCTTCCCTTCCTATAATTCCCATGGTTCCCTGAGCCCTTTCCTCTATCCTTTTGTCTTTCCCTATTATCCATAGTCAACACATTACCTAATGTCTCACCTGTGTTTTTTTACCGCATTTCCTCATTAAGGATAACACCAACAACATCATCAAATTTTAGAGCATTTGAACTAGTGACAGAGTTACTTACAACCATGACCAAGCCATTCCATCTTTCTGGCAATGATCACATGATTAGAAGAGCTCGGAGCTCATCATAAAAGTCCGCTTTTACATAACTTATTTGATTAGTAACTATATTAAATTCATTTAAATGATCTGCAACATACCCACCTTCTAACATATTCATATTAAATAATAACTTCATTAGAAATACCTTATTGGAAACCGAGGGTTTTTCATACAGTTTATCCAATGCATCCATCGACTCCTTCGTTGTCTTTTCTTTTGAAATATTGAAAGCCATCGACACTTCCAATCTCAGCCGTATCATTCCTAGTGCCTTTATGTCAAGAACCCTTCCATTCTTCATCCTTCACGACCATTAACTTCTTTGCTATTCCACCCAATGGTAGAAATAAATCCTTCTAATATAAATAATCTTCCATCTACATCTTCCATAACTAGTAGTTTTGGATGTTAAATTTCTCGACCCTAAACTTTTCATCTTCTGCCATTTCTCCCATTCAAACGAGGAACCCTCATTTCCCGAGAGTTTCCTTTCACTCTAATACCAGTTGTTATAAAAATAGGATCACGGAGAAATAAAATAAAACAAATGTGGAAATAAAACACAAAAGATACACAATACAATAGAGACACATATATATTTTGTTCACCCAATGTGATCTACGTCCACCAAAGAAATTCCCAAGTCCTTCCTTTTTATTATCTAACAAAAAGAAGGGATACAACATATAAAACACTTGTTGTAACTTCCTCTCTTTTTGTCTTAGTCTCCTCTCTCAAAATACAATATTCGCGATAATACACATCCGCAATACAATTCCCTCATAAAAGAGGGTTCCCTTCTAGGGAAAAAAACCTTAAAATAACTTCTATCATCATATCTGCAACCTTATAATTAATGGTCTATATTGACTATGAAATTAAAATGTTTTACAACTTGGACCCCCCTGGAAACAGTTGTGGGGGGGAAAGCCACCCCAAACCTCCCCATTAGGGAATGGGGTCCAAGCATGGCTGAAACAAACCTATGAATCATGAAGATAATCAGACTCCAAAAACAACAAGATTGATACATGGGTCTCTCAAAAAATAACCCAACAGGAACACCTACAACTATAAGATATGTGAAGAGGAAGTAAACAAATGAATTTTAGAATCCAAGTTTAGAAGACCAATTTATGAACAAAATGATATATATCAAGAGAAACTAGGAGAATAAGTCTGGGAAGTGGACCAGAAATTTAAGAGGTTAAAAGGTAAGTTAAAATACACTATCATTGATACACAACATAGGAATTTGTTTGTTAATTATTTGTTGCCACACTTGAAGTATCCTTTGAGACAACAGAAATTCCAAATTCAGGGTGAGGCCCTACAGGAAATCTTAAAGTTAGAGGAAAACCAATACAAGTATACAAATACAATTGTGGAAGAGATAAAGCAAGATATGAATAACCTAACATTCCAACTAAAGAAGAACAAAGGAAAGGAGAAAAGAGAATATTTATGGTGTACAATGTGCATGACATAAGTTCATCACAAGAATGAGTGTCCATTATTTTCACAGTATATTGGAGTGGGTATGCCAAACCCTTTGGCCCTAGGAGGACCATGGTTTCAGATTTGAAAAACACATGGGAATGATCCCTATCATTGCCCCCTGATGCAAAAATATCAGACGGTTTTGAAGAGTACATATTGTAACTTTTGTAAGTCAGTGGGACACGAAGAAAATGACTGTAGAACCTTGGAGATGATGAAAGAGAGGATTACAGATACATACAAGGTGCAGGTTGAACATGTAATAAGAAAATATACGCAGAAATTGCAGTATAACATTGTGCATCAACCACAGTAAAATTTTGTGCATCAATTTGCAACAAAACCATAGTACAATGCACAATAGTTTCAAGGGAAACAACAATATAACCTTGCACAAAAATGCGCAACACCTCAAAAATACAATAACCCACAACCGTAGTATAATAAAGGACCTCAGTATAACACACCACCCTGAGATAATTAGTGAAACAGAGGCTTAAAAGAAGGAGTTTGTGGAGGAAGATGCTTTGGAGGAGGACGAGGACCAGTAGTGTGTCATAACTATTAGAAACTAGGGCACTATGCCAGAGACTACCCATAGCCACTTGCGACATGTATGTACTATCACATAGAAGATCTTGAAATCAAATATTGTCCAACATTCTTGATAAAAATACAGGACAAGAGGAACCAGAATAATCATAACGTACAATGGATCAGGGTGGAAAAAAGAGAAGAAGACGAGAATAAGATTAACATAGTGACTAGAGGTGGAGTCAAGATAGGAGAATATGTAGCCGAAAACGATTAGGACAAGTACTGGTGAGTTAGGAAGAATACAAAGCCAAAGAATAATTTTGATGCGTGCAAGGAAAAATAGATATTCAAAGAAGCTAGACAAGAGATCTTGAAGTAAAATATTGTGTCCACTTTAGGAACAAAGCCAATAGATGAGATACAAATATGTGACATGCCCTCATTATTTGATCAAAACAATCAAGATAAGTCTTCAGAACAAGTAATTAACTTAAGAAACTTTTTGGGAGCTTTTGTCAAATTGTTGAGTGATAAAAATTCCTTACAAGTATTGCAAAATTTACTGGAAAATTTTAATCCTAGGGAAGAGGGGGTAAAAAGGGTAAATCAGGTCTGAAAGAAGAGAAGAGCTAGTAGGGAATTCGGATTGAATGCTAACATAGGAGATTTAAATATGGGGGATATTATATTAGACTTAGGATCTGAAGTCAATGTCTTGCCAAAGAAAACTTGGGAAGTTATGGGAAAACCACAATTAGGGTATTCACCTATTCAGTTGAAGTTGAAAAATCAGCACAGGACAAGAGGAACCAGAATAATCATAACGTACAATGGATCAGGGTGGAAAAAAGAGAAGAAGACAAGAATAAGATTAACATAGTGACTAGAGGTGGAGCCAAGACAGGAGAAGATGTAGCCAAAAATGATCAGGGCAAGTACTAGTGGGTTAGTAAGAATACAAAGCCAAAGCATAATTTTGATGCGTGCAAGGAGAAATAGATATTCAAAGAAGCTAGACAAGAGATCTTGAAGTAAAATATTGTGTCCACTTTAGGAACAAAGCCAATAGATGAGATACAATTATGTGACATGCCCTCATTATTTGATCAAACCAATCAAGATAAGTCTTTAGAACAAGTAATTAACTTAAGAAACTTTTTGGGAGCTTGTGTCAAATCGTTGAGTGATAAAAATTCCTTACAAGTATTGAAAAATTTACTAAAAAATTTTAATCCTGGGGAAGAGGGGGTAAAAAGGGTAAATCAGGTCTGAAAGAAGAGAAGAGACAGTAGGGAATTTGGATTGAATGCTAACATAGGAGATTTAAATATGGGGGATATTATATTAGACTTAGGATCTGAAGTCAATGTCCTGCCAAAGAAAACTTGGGAAGTTATGGGAAAACCACAATTAGGGTATTCACCTATTCAATTGAAGTTGAAAAATCAACACAGAGTGGTGCCAATAGGAAGGTTGAAGGGGATTCTAGTAGATCTATATGATGTGCACACCATGGTTGACTTTGAATTCATTGACATAGTGGATAATACTTCACCATATCCAACACTGTTGGGTCTGGATTGGGCCTTTGATAACCAGGATATTATTAATTTGAAAATAAGGAAAATTATATTTGAGTCTCGAGAATACCGAGTTATTGTGCCAATTGATCCCTAAAAAGGAGGCATGTATGTGGAACCTATGAAGGATAATATTCTTACAGAAGATGTGAATCAACTATACAGGACTATTGCGCACAAAGATGATTATATCAACCAAACTATAGATGGCATGCTCAGTTGGAGGAGTATTAGTTATTGTGCTTAAGACTCTGACACAAGACTAGAAAACTGGCAACAAAGATTACATAAATTATCTACCATGAGATGTTTTAGAATGATGCACGCATTGATATGGGTTGGTACAGAGGTAAGAGAAGCTCCAACATTTTATGGCTTAAATGATTTAGAATAATTTTTTATGAAATATAGGTAGAATTTATGGAAAATCAGAGATTACTAGCACTAGATATTTCTTTAAAATCTACACTTGTAAGATGGTGGGGAAAACACAAGGTTATTGCGCATCAGTTTTGGTGCAGGACAGGAGAAAAAACATGAGGAGAAATATGAAGGATTTGGACAACCCCAAGAGCATGTAGAGAAGTGCATAGTTTAATGGATATTAGTACCACCAGAAGAATGGCCACGCCACTTTATTCACACACTAGAAGGAATTCTAAATAACTGGTACGCATAATAGGAATTACGCAACAGAACTGCCAACTAGGAAGAAATACAACAAGGCTTTGTAGTTACATTTTCTTTTGAGCATGATAGTCAAGATATTGATACAGTGATGAAAGTGGTAAGAGACAGGATATTTGAAGAACTGGAGTTGAAATAATCCCAGCATCTCAGAGGCAGGCTAGTCAGAAAATCAAACAATTTCTATGCTATTATCATGTAGCATAAGCAAATGAACCTAAAGAAGATAATCCACGCAATATCTAGATACCAAAAGTAGAAGGTGAAAGGGAAGTAGAAGGTCCCAATATGGACTCATAATATTATGTTGCACCTTTAAATATTAAGAAGGTCATCATTGGAACTGTGGATAACCCAAACATGGCCTTTATTGGAGATTATTGGGATCATCAGATAGTAGAAATGATCACATGATTATTGTGCAAGTACAGTGACTTATTTCTAGCAACATTTTCAAATATGAAGGGGCTAGAAGGAGATATAGGACAAATAAAATTCCCATTGAAACCAGAAGCAAGACCTATGAGATAGAGGATGTATAGATTGAATCCAATATACAAAGAGAAGGTAACGAGTAGAAATTGACAAGATGCTATAAGTTGGTGTTATAGAACTTGTAGAAGAGTCAGAATGGATCAGTCCCATGGTGGTGAAAGAAAAGAAGCATGGAGGGATCAATATTTTTGTAGATTTGAGAAATTTGAATGATTCTTTCTTACATGATCTCTTTCCTACCCCTTTTACAGACAAAGTTTTGGAGAACGTAGGGGGTCAAGAAGCTTATTCTTTTACAGATGGATTTTTAGGTTATCACCAGATCAGGATAGCGCCAGAAGATAAAAACAAGACAACATTTTCTATAGAGTGGGGCTCATTTCAGTATACAATTATTCCAATTGGATTGGAGAGTGCACCAACCATTTTTGAAAGGTAGTAGTAGCAACTTTTAAGGAATTTATTCACAAGTTTTTGGAGGTTTACTTGGATGATTGGACAATGTTTAGTCTGCTGAAATATCATGTTGAAGTATTAAGGTTGATGTTGGATAGATGAAAAAAGTGTTAGATCTCATTAAATATTAAGAAGTGTATTTTCAATGCACCTTTTAGAATTGTGTTAGGACATGTGGTGTGTAAACATGGTATACTGATTGATCCTGCTAAAATTGTTGTCATAGTTAACTTACCACCACCAAATTTAGTGCGCTGATTGAAGAGTACATTGGGCCATATAGGGTATTACAGAAAATCCATTAGGGGATATGCATAGATCATTGCACCAATGGAGAAACTGTTGAATAAATATACGAAGTACTAGTGGAATGATGAATTCCATAAGAGCCTGGATATTTTGAAGGAGAAAATTATTATTGCGTTGATTTTGGTATTTCTATATTGGGATAAATAATTTCATGTGCATGTAGATGCATCTGCAATTGCAAGAGGAGTAGTATTAAACCATCCAGGAGAAGGTGATATAGATCACCCTATTGCATTTGCAAGCAGAAAGTTGTCAGATTCAAAGAAGAACTACAACACTACAGAAAGAGAAGGATTAGAAATGGCCTATGCTTTGCATAAATACAGACATTACTTTTTGGGACAACACTTTAAGATGTTTACAGATGATTCAACTCTGAGATACTTAGTTAATAAGACAGTGTTGGGGGGAAGGATATGTAGATCTCTATTATTATTTCAAGAATTTGACTTTGAAGTTGTGGTGAATCCCGGAAGATTGAATGTAGGACCAGATCACTTGTCTAGGATAAAAAATGGAGAAGCACCAAGTAACTTGGAAGAAAAATTTCAAGTTGCACAATTATTTTCACTACAAATTGCAGATGAATATTTTGGTATCATTATTGAGTTTTTGAGTATAGGCTTTGCACCAAGATAATTTTGTTGGATTATTGAGAGGGGGGATAAATTAGTAATAGAGAAATAATAATCCTTGTTAACCATATAATTCAAGTGTTATATCACTGTAGCATTATCATCAAATAATTGTAGAGTAAATAAACAATGCACAAATGAGAAATCATACACATACACAGTCCACCAATGTTTTTACGTGGAAACCCAAAGCGGGAGAAAACCACAGAATGATTTTTCTTATATGTCTTGAAGAATTACATTCATTGGAAGCACCGAATTCCTTTGTTTTCCAACTGCAATTAGTAGGAGGATCCAACATCCTATTTTCTCAGGCTACAACCTGAGGGAAGCTTCAACTCCCCAATTCTATGGATACAACCAGAAGGAGGCTACAACCCCCTATGTTCTCCAGCTACAACCAAAAGGTGGCTACAACCACCTATCCTTTCCCCGTCCAACCACCCTGAAATATAAGTAGAACGATGGAACCACTGTCACACTATCACTATGAGATATACCACTGTACAACTGTATCAACTTGTACCATTGACCTGCAATCAACCTATAAAACTGCTCTGCAATTAATATGTACCTGAACAGAACATGTATCAACCAAATACAACAGATACATGACCTATAGTTATGCAGCACACATGTATGTGCGTTCCCTACTTGTTATGTAGCCCATGTATGTATGCGACCAAACTGTTATGTAACCTGCATATGCCTTCTAAAAACTAGGGTTTTCTTTCTTCAGAAAACTTTTGACCCTCTGTAACTTCTTTCACATAGATCTGTAACCTTTCACTATATCCAGATTGTATCTGTACCCTATCCATGCATTCTCATACATAACCTTTACCCAAAAACTCTATATCTCTCTCTAGTCATGTTCCATAAGTGTGTGTAATCATGAACAAGTGTAAGAACCCTCACATGATCTAGACATCAAACCCTTTTTGGTATTCATCCTATCAATACATCAATCACTTCAAAAATACAATATATCAACCATGTACCACAAAAACCCTTAGCCATATGCCAAGAAATACAAGATGTGCCTCAACTCTAACAAGAAGAATCAATGATAAATATACCAACACTATAGTTTTGTAGATCTGACTTATACAAAAGATCTCATGTAGCCACTAGTTTCTCTAGGGAGAATCCTCAAATATCCATAACCATTTCTCATGCATACATCAAAATCCAACTACTCATAGAAATAAGACATGTCTTTTGAACCATCTGATGTATCTGAGCACTGTATACCTTCCTGGGAGCTTGATCTCATAATCTAGAACCTCTGCATCTTCATCTTCTCAAGTTTCCATGGCTTTACCCACATGCAAGCACCCTAATACACTGCCAGCCTGCATATGTACACACCCTAATACACTGCTAGGCCATGTATGTATGCACCCTAATACACTGTCATCCCATGTACACCTCATAAATTAAGGTTTTTTAGTATTCATTGTAATTCCAAAACTTTCGTCGTCAACCCTTCATGCTACCTCAGAATTTCAAAACTTCAGATGTATCAATGATTACTTGCAATAAGCCTTACACAATAATAGATATTCAATATGTTCAAGTGTGATTAAATGAGAGAGTCTTGCCTCTTATTTATACTTTCATGTAGCATCCCACTTCCCTTATTTTAGAGATTTCTCCATTAACTTTATTGTTTAAATAATTTCTTTTGCAAACACTTTGACTACTTTGACCTTTTGGGGCTTATAGATGACTCATGAGGGTTCTCCAACTTCACATAGCCATAACTCTCTAACAGTGAGGAGTTATGTGACGCTCCACATACCACTGGAAATGGAATGACATGTATTATCCATCTAGAATAGTCTTACCTGAAAATATATCAAAACACATACCATTATCCATAAAACAAACTTGGTTCCATTACCCAAACCTTTGTTCTACCATGTGACATCCCGCTCTGGTGCACTAAGAAAACTTATTCTTTGAGGACACTTGCTCGCAAGTGATTTGGACTTTTATGATATTAAAACATATATCCTTGATTATGATGCGTTATGATAGATGACATGATTGTTCTACTTCTTTGACATAGACAGGTTTTATTGACTCGGTTTTACTGAGTGTGCAGGGTTTTTGGACCTTGAGGATGTTGAGGCATCGATGGAACCCCTTGGATTCCGGATTGAGTCAGGGAGTGTGCTATTTGGGTTGATCTATTTACTGTGATATTACATTGATTTGATGTTATGATGTGGACATGTTCTGACACGTTTGTTGATGATGTAGGCTGACGATATCTTGTCGACCAGACTCACATATGGAGTAAAGGGGCCACACATGATTTCCAGAGAGGTTGAGGGAGAGGGGTGGACAGCAGCCCTGCCACAGCCTACTAGCACTCCTGCCGTGGCTCAAAATGTAGGTTAACGATTACCTAGTTCGAGAGGATCCACGATGTCGTGAGGGCATGCTGCGACAGTCGCTCACGATGATTCTAAGGGGCGTGCAATAAGGTGGGGGCCTTATTCCTTAGATCCCTTAGTCTCTCACAAGTTCACCTGGCGGAGTGTTGACTCCTGGGGTTATAGATGTCTACCAATTAGTCAAGTTGGCAAGTGGAACCCTTGGAGCATGTGGTGCATCCTGAAGGGCACGTTGCGCAAAAGAAACACAAGTCGGTGAGTGGCACCCTTGGAGCACGTGGTGCATCTTGAAGGGAATGTCGCACGAAAGAAACACAAGTTAGCAAGTGGCACCCTTGGAGTATGTGGTGCATCCTGAAGGGCACGTCGCGCAAAAGAAACAACCGAGGCAAGTGGCACCCTGGGAGCATGTGGTGCATCCTGAAGGGCACGTCGCATTGATGTTGAGAAAGGAACAAACCTAGATGGCCCTAAGACTTTTAACGCCTTAATAAATTCTTAAAACGACTTCCCTAAATAATTGTCGCCCAGTTCAGAAACTAAACCTAAGTCTAAAGCTTCTCTAGGGTAAAATTTTGTTTAGCCTTAAGAAAAAGACCCTATAAAAATAAAAATAAAGATATAAACTAAAACCCACTTAAGTAATAGTTTTAGTCTTCTTAAATTTAGAGGGTAAAATGAAGAGAGGAATAATTTAATTAAAATCTGTGGTTTTAAATTGTAAAGAGGAAATAAATTATTTAACTTGTGGAAGTATAAAAAGATTTTAAATTAATAATAAAGGGAAAAGAGTAAATAGCGCAACTGCCACTTTGGCTCTAATAAAAAGGGGGAAAGAAGAGAATAACAAGAATTAGGAAGCTAAGTAATGGAGGAAACATAATAAAGGAAAGTTGGGAACTTATGGTAAAAAGCGAGGTCAACATGGTAAGGAATCTGCAATTAAGAACCTTCTAATTTGAGCTAATTTAGCAACTTCATTTTTAGGGAAATTATTTAAAACATGTAAGGGGATATAGGAACACCTAGGAGGAAATTTAGGAGCAACTCTAGGTGGGTGAGGGAAATGA
>ML805622.1:155588-175343 GCA_009831015.1 Picea engelmannii
GAAGACATAGAAATGCAAAAATACAATTTTGATTATTGTTAAGATATTCATAATTTATAGGACATTACTAGCATAAAATTAATGTATGAGACCCCTATTTTTGTGGGATGCATAGAGGGTTTATTCATTGTCCCACAAACAAGCGGGTCTCATACATCAATTTGGTGTCTCGCTAGGTTGTGACCTATCAGTATATTTTTGATATATAAGTAATTTTATAAGTCGATGTGCAATAATATATAAACGCATAAACATATTTTGATCAACCGTTGAAATATTGCACCTACAAATCTACTTTGGCATGTTTCTAGGACCATTTATCTCCCCATGCATATTGAATTTTATGAGTAATTAAGTTGATGAGTTTATGTGATATATTTTGTCTTAATTTTTATTTTATATGAATTTAAGAATGCTTGAGGTTCTGATCTAATGATTGGTACATAGTTTGTCTTTGAAATAATACTTTCATAATTATGATAGTGAATTCAAATTGTAGAAGACGCACTATTGTCTTGAGTTAAATTTCTTAATAAGGAGACTACATTTTCAATAACTTATGGTTTCACCAAGGGTTCTTGTAGAGAACTTGAGTAGGTCCTACTCAAGGGAATGAAAAGAACCCTATTTTCTATGATATTCTCATTTCTATAGTAGTTTACAAGTTCATGTAGTAGTTTCATGCAAGTTATTACAGTAGTTTTATTTGCTTCATGTCATTTCATTTCAAGCCATTTTAATTCTGCAATTTTACAACCCCCCCCCCCACCCCNTCTATGCCAGGTAGTGTTTCCTTTGAAACTATTGCTAGTTCCTTTGAAATTCCCTCAACCTACACATCCTAAGTCATCTCAACCATATGGTTCTTGGTATCCACATAAAAACTGACAACCAAATCATTCTGAGAAAAAGTGAAATCAACAATTTTCTTGAATATAATGGTGACCATTCTTCTTGTGAGTTAACTTTTGGTTCTACAACCCCTTCAAAGTTTCCAATCAATTAGGACACAACATTCCAACTAGATCCAATTAAATATCCACAATTTAAAGGAAAATAATCTAGTGTAGAACAAGTCCTCCTTGCATACACATGATCCTCTTCTTCAATGGCCCAAACTAGTGATATCCCTCTAAGTACAAAAGAATATGATCCTCCCTTCTAAGAATTAAATCATCCAAGCAACCATTCCCATGATATACCATATGGTTGTATTACCATAGGACTCCTAACTCTACCTACATGCTCTCTACCCCTTGTGCAACTCCATATGGTCGCAAGACCTTGTGCTCTAATGTGGCATTCTCCCTATGTGGATCTCTCTCCCCGTGCCCTTGAGTGGATCCAAAATTCAACTCATAGGCTATTTTTAAGGCTGATACTTCCTCCCTAATAAGATAATGGATCATTGTGTGTTGGACGAAAGGGTAGGCACCTCCATTTTGGGATGTTTTCTTCACTCTAGGTTGAGGCCCAAGTTTCTTGTTAGGTGTAGTTTGCGGGTTGTTGCACCTAGCTTGGGATTTCCAACAATAAGACTTGTTATTATTCTACCTATTAGATTGAAAATCATTTTCCCTTAGAGAGGAAGTTACTACATGACCATGCTCAGAAAAGACTCTACAACAAAACCCAATATGTTCATAGTCTAGTCAATGTGTTCCATGATTTCTTTGGTTTTTTCTCTATCTTCTTCTTTCTCTGTAGCTCTATTGCATAAAGTTTTTCAAAGTGTTGCCTAGATTCTTATTTCACTTCTATGAAATTTTCTATCTTCTACCCTCTTTCTAAGTACATTATTTTAATTGTATTCCTATGCCCCTATGCTTTAGTGTTCTTGTGAAAGAAAGAAGTGTTTATATCTCCCGCTTTCAACCAAAGGCTCCATGATCGTAATCACCATTCCTCTTCCTCCTTTCTAAATACCGCATGCAATTTTTGGCCCATGTCTCTTTCTTCCTATAACATGTTCTCAGTGACCTCTTCCTCTTCCATTTTTTTTGTATTCCTTCTTGTTGTTTTTGACATTCTTTCCTTACTTTCTCTAGAGGAATATATAATATTTTAACCCAATATTCTAGAATCTCTTTGACTACCTTTAGTTTAGATTCCTAGATATAGTTCGGAGACCATGTAATTGGTTTCTCCCAAGTATCCTCTACAAGAGCCAGAACTTCCTCCTTTTGAATCTAGAGAGGGTTTAATCTAAAAGGAATGGGCCCAAAATTTTCTAAGGGTTCAAAGGTTAGACCAATAGGCTTATGATCGAAGACAAAAAAAGGTATAATTTTAGAAGAGATAATATAATTATAGATTAAAAATCACTATTAATGAGAAACCTATCCAAATGAGACGCAATGAAACTAGGATTCACTCTTTTGTTAGTCCAAGTATACTTTCCTTTGGCTGGTTTTACATCTGAAAGATCCTAATCAGAAATCAAGTCCTCCATTCTTTCTCTCATGGGGTCATGAACTATATTACCTCCATTTTTCTTTAAGTTTATCAAAATAGTGTTGAAATCCTCAACCACAATGCTAGAGTTTGAACCATACTTTTTTCCATGTATCTAGTGTTGAAATCCTCAACCACAATTCTCATAATTTTGCATATAGGAATAAAAATACATGTATCGCATAAGGGACCTTTTGACAATATAGATATTTGAATCTTATGAATAGAGATTTACCAAGGCGATGATAACTATGTATGAAAACTAATCTCTGATTTTCTAGGCACTAAATTTAATATCTATGATGAACCACATGCATACTTATTTGGTGCAAGATTACTTAAACATCAAATAGCTTACCCATTATGTGATGTAAACATGATCACAACTCCTCTTGAAGCAGTTTCTGAAATTACATAATCCCTGAGAAGTTTAGGTGGGTTATGACTTGAAGGTGCATTTACTGGAGGTAGTCAAAGAGGTGGATCTACCGGGGTATCTAGTCATGACCAGATAATGGAAGGTGGATCTATTGGGGTAGCTAGTCATGACCAGATAATGGAAGATGGATCCCAAGGATTACTTGCTTCTTTTGACCTTTTTATGGAAGATGGAAAATGATAATCATTGAATAACTCAAATCTTTTATTGAATGGTTGCAATGGCTCAGTTCGTTTCTGTCATTCATTCTCTCATCATTGTAACCAAACAAATCCAAAAGTTTGATTGTGTTAATGAGGATAAAATTGTGTCACTCTATCTCCTCCCAAGGACATCAGGAAAGAGTGCAATCATATTTATGGAGATGATTAATCACATCATCCCCCTCTTTTGTTGTTAGGAAGAATTCCACTAGATTTTTATTAGCACTAAACAAAAGCAGTTGAAGGTGCCAAATCCAGGTTACTTGACTATCTCTTTTTTTCACTTAACATATATGACATCTTCTACAAGAGTACCTTCAAATTCGATCAAAATGAGAAACACGAAAAGGACAAATCAATATCATCCTCCTGAAGTTCTGGAAACTTTAGATAAGCTAGATATCATTTAAGAGAAACTAACTATTGCATGCCTAAAGGTGTGGGATTCCTTTCTTGCAGAGTTTACAGTTCACTATACATATTTATGTCTATTGGGAAAATTGCATGTGTCCACTTTTTCAAATGTATTCCCTGGCACAGAAGGAAACAACTAGAACTCGGTTTAGTTGATGTGTGTGATAGAGCATTCTCATTATAGATCATTTGAATATCATTCCACAAAATGTTTCTCTCCCAATAGTAGATCGAGCCTAGGTCACATATCCTCCTTTACTTTGTTTTCATAAATGAGGTCTATTAGGCACTTCATAATCCTTTAGAAAATGTAGTGGATAGAAAATATATTCTTGGTAACATAATTGACATGAAATCCCATTATAGAACTTTGTGAAAAAATTTAATGAGACAAAGAGTTCATTTAATTAGAGAAGGGTTTGTTACCAAATATGATAAGCATGGAGCCTTCAGTTATCATCTATGGGTGTCTTATGAATCTTTATACCAAAGGTGATAGGCTTCTAAAGAAATGGAGATGAGTAAGGGAATGGAGGCTTATGGTATAAAACACAACACAAAGATGTATTCAATGTCTATTAATGGATATGTGCAATCAAATGACTGTGCAAATGTATTTCCATTTTATTTTAAAAGAGATGATGAGAGAAGGTTCCAAGCCTGATTTGGTAGCTTATAAAATTATTTCAAATGCATTTTGTAAACTTGGTAACATAGACCATGCCATTAGAAATCTTGATCAAGACCATCACCATGAAATTTACCACCATAACTTTAGAAATGGTGGATCCAATAAGCAAACATGGCTACATATTGACTAAAGAAATTGTGATCTAAACCCCTTCACAAGTTTGTAAAATATAGAAAAAATAAATGACAAGTGGCATCATGTCAAAGGGTTTCAAGATTAGTTTTTAAAGTTCATGGAAGAATACAAAAAGAATCAAAATCTACTCAACCTTTGGGAGAGATAGGAAAATTAGTAAATTGTTACTACAATTGGAATGGTTGGAGGTTAAATAGCATCAATTTTTTTTATTTTGTGGGAATATTAGGACACCAAATTCCTGAGGTGTCGAGATGCCCCAAATCATCTTATATCCCATTCTAATTTTAGAAAGTAGTTCCACAAAAAGAGGCTAGAAATAAGTAATCAAGAAAAGGATAAAAGGTAGCGATCAAGACTTAGAAAAGGTTGGAATTTTTATAGCCTGGATATTGAGTTTATTTGTATCCCAAGGGGTAATTCTATTATTGAAGATCTAGGTTTCTACCAAAGGATTCACCACACATGGTTGCAGAACCAATTTTCCCTTGTTTTATTGTTTCTTTCTTGTTTCTTTCATCTCTTTTTATTGTTTCTTTCTTATTTATTCCATTTCTTTTTTTCATGGAATTTATACATCCTATCTATAGTGTTTTTATGTTCACAGTTAATGAATAAGTTATGATACAACTTCCTTGTGGCTATTGATATTGCAAGGATTCTTTGAACATTTATAAATAGGTTATGATATTTAGTATCATTTTGTATCTTATCACGAATGTTTCTACAATATCTATAGTATGATTAAATAATTCCAAGTATATCTATATATGGTTTTTGATATTTATTATCAATCTGCTTTATGAAAAGAATACCTTTCATGCTTGAATATATCTCCACCTCACCTACAATTTTCATAAATGACTTTCAAATTATTGGATTCATTAGACAAATGCCTAGCACGTATTTTGTCATATCATTAATGTCTAAATACCTCCATACATATTCTATATTTGTGATACTTGTGTTAATCTTTAAATAGTAGTGACTTCCATTCTCATTACCATTTGAACTTATTTATCCTTCTTTAATATTCCTCTGCATCTTTCATTTTATAATTTTATGTTTCAACCATTTATAAACAAGTTATAATATTTACTATCATTTTGTATATTGTCATGAATGACACTCTCTGCACATTTGTAAACAAGCTAGGATATTTGTTATCATTTTGTATTTTGTCATGAATGTTTCTGCAATATTTGTAATATGATTAAATAATTCTAAGTATAGCCATATGTGGTTTATGATATTTATTATCAATCTACTTTGTGCAAGGAATACCTTTCATGCTTGAATATATATCGGATATCCACCTCACCTACAGGTTTTTTGAATGAGATTTGTTATCCCCAACTCCTAGGGATAACTAAGGAGATGATGTCTTGAGTCCCTCAGGTTGCAGACATGGAGTATTGAGAGACAACTTGACCAACAATGTCCACTTGCACATACAAGGATTTGCTTCACCACCATAGTTCCAATTTCATCGTGAGGGTATCCACCACATCAGTTAGCTTCTGGAAGACATTGGGTATTGCTCCATGTGGTACAAGTTAGGTATTATGGTGAGTGTCATTTCAATATTTGAGGAATTTGAGTTTGTTGTATCTTAAATTGTTTTTTATTATGTAGTGTTTGCTTGGAAATTATGCTTTTTCCCTTGTTTCACTTTGGTGGTTGACATTGTGCCCTAGTAAGTGGGTCACCCTTAGGGATAGGTGTGCTACTAGGAGGTCCTCTTGATGATTCATCGTTCCATTACCGTCCATAATTTTCACTTTACATACTTCATCCCCTCATATCTGTACCTTTTGGGATTGTTGGGTGTACTGACCCAAAAAGGGATTGTTCCTCATTTCATGGGAAGAAGGGGATGAAAGCCTAGAGGGAAGGTAGCTAGAAAAAGTTAAAATATTATTATGAACCTTCTAGATGCTCTCCCAAAGAGGTCTCGAGAGAAATGAAACGCTTCTCCTGGAAAATAAAATATCTTCAAAAGAAAACACATAATTATGAATATCCCACTTGTTGAGGGGTTTAAACAAGGTGTGTTACAATATAGACTATACCCCCATGGCACCATGTGTGCTTCTCCCTTAAAGTGACACTTTGGTACTACCTCCCAAGCTAATCAATTCATCATAGGGATTACCAAGTGTTTGGACCTTAATAAATTAATGACAATAAATGGTCTTGGAAAAAGGTTTCATTGAAAACGAAGGTGCAACACACCCTCTATAAAGGCACCCATAAATGAGACACTACAACCCCTTGTATTTCATGAGCCCCATGCCCAAAAGTATTTCCCTTATCCATGTCACTCCATCCACATGACCTAGAGAGGGGTCCACTTGGGAAACACTCCTAAACTTGAGGTATGATTCACCAAATAGGTCGCTTTGTCAACCCTACCATACCTAAACTTGGCAAATTACATAGGATCTTTGAGCACTTGTTTATTTTGATGAGGTATTTTTTTATATACATGCTTAGATGGATATTTTATTGATTTGGTTTACTCATCATGATTCATTTGAATTGAGATCCTTGGAGGGCATATTCATTGTCTTTGTAGGACCTTGTTTGGTGGACATATTTGGAAGACCAAGCCTAGCTTGGGCTTCCTTGGTGCTTGAAGCCCACAGGTTGGATACTAGGTCCCACACACCAGATGATAATGGCATGTCTTTGGATTCCTAAGAGACACCTTGTATGATTTGACCTATCCCCTACAATCCAAACAACTTTTCTTTGGAGGCAAAAACATCACCTTTGAGGGCTTGACCTCACCCTAGGGCTAAGGTTTGGTGGTGATTGAAGACACTTGGAATGTTTTGAAGGATGGATATCTTGGATCATAGAGGAGAGGTTTGGATTGAAGACACTTGTCCTTTGGAGGCCTAGTGCACTCATATCCAACTCAATTAATTGACCTAAAGTTCCAAAACATTTCCCCAAGAGGTTGATGTCATGTTTCTAGAGCTTATCTTATGTGAAAATTATGATTTAAAAAATGTTATTTTGGAAAAGGGGAAAGAAAACATAGTGTTATAAAGAGCCTTACATTATACATGAACCAGTTAGATCCATCATCTATAACATGTGAAAAATTCAACTCAATGATAAATCCTAGGAAGGAAAACCCTTTAGAATATATGGATATTGATCAATGGCATCAAAAAAGAAGCCCAAGAAGTATATATCCACTTACAGATATTGTTCGGTGATGTACATAATCCATTAAGGATAGAGACTAGTGAGTGATTTAGATTATAGTCTTCTCCCCTTTTGGCCCATATAGGACCGTGTTTCAAAATCATAACCAAGGTTTCCTTATCCACACAAAAGGATGTGATAGGAGATTTCTTAGAAGGTAGGGGAAAACTATCAATTTTTTTTTTAAAGCTACAGAAGGAGTGGCAATAGAGACGTAAGTTCGTCGCGAGTATGGAATCTGCGTCGCAAGACATTGGTGGGTTTTTTAATCTACCACACTTTCTTGTCTCTATTTCCACGCTTTTTCATCACTATTGCCACGCTTTTTCATTGTTATTTCTATGCTTTTTCATCGCAAGAAGGTATACCTCTCTTTAGGATGATGACACATGGTAGCCTAATTTTTTCAATGTTTCCATGAATACCTAGTGCATGGATATAGCGACGAAAAAAGTTCCACAAAAAATATTGTTTTCCTTCATGGAAAGTGCGACAGGTATATGTGGCAATAGCAATGAAAAACCATGGCAAATTTGGTTATATGTAATAGGGTTGCCTCTTGTTTATACTTTCATGTAGCATCCCACTTTCCTTATTTTAGGGAGTTATCCATTAACTTTATTATTTAAATAATTTCTTTTTCAAACACTTTGACTACTTTGACCTTTTGGGGCTTCTAGATGACTCATGAGGGTTCTCCAACTTCACATGGCCATAACTCTCTAACTGTGAGGAGCTATGTGACATTCCACATACCACCGGAAATGGCATGACATGTATTATCCATCTAGAATAGTCTTACCTACAAATATATCAAAAGTCATACCATTATCCATAAAACAAACTTGGTTCCATTACCCAAACCTTTGTGCTACCGGAATTCACTACCGGACTTTCTTCAAGGGTTTACATCAATGACAACCAACCCAATTAATCAACAAATTTAAAACTGTGCAGAAGAAAATTTTGGTGGTAAGAGCTACAGATTATCAGTTGATTTCAGGTCATTTATATAAACTTCGAGCATATATCATCTTGATATGATGTGTGATGGAGCATGAAAGACCCATTTTTTTATCAAAAGCACATGAAGGAATTACAGGGGGACGCTACGCATGAAAATATACCATGCATAAGGTATTGTGTGTAGGAATATGGTGGCCCATAATTCATAAGGATTCAAAGGAATACTGTCAGAAGTGTGATGTTTTCCAAAGAGTTGGGAAGCCATCTAGGAGGGATGAGATGCCACTGAGACCACATGTTGCTTTACAAGTGTTCAATAAATGGGAAATAGATTTTGTAGTTTCAATTAATCCACCATCCAGAATATTAGGATCCATATATATTATTGCAGCAAAAAAATACTTGACCATATGGGCAGAGGCAGCACCAGTAAAGGATTGCAACACAAATACTGCAACACAATTTTTATTTGAGAATGTAGTGATAAGATTTGGATGTCCAAGGATATTGATGACTGATTAGGGGACCCACTTCATCAACAATACAATTGAGGAAATGCTTGAAGAGTTTAATATATACCACCAAAAGAGTACTCCTTACCACCCTCAATCAAATGACACAATGGAAGCCTTCAATAAGATTTTGGAGAATGCCTTGAAAAAGATTTGTAATGTAAACAAAGATGATTAGGATTTGAAGGTACCAACAGTAATTTAGGATTATAGAACAACCTGGAAGAAATTAATAGGAAAAACACCCTTTATATTGGTGTATGTACATGAGGTAGTAGTTCCCTTAGATTATTTGATATCAAGTCTGTGCATTTCAACAATCACAGACATGACAGAAAATTGCACGGCACAAGAATGATTCGCTCAACTAATGGAAATAGAAGAAGAAAGAATCATGGAAGTTATCTGTCAAGAAGTACAGAAGGAAAAGAATAAATAACGGCATGATAGACATATCAAGAAGAATAAGTTTAAGGAAGGAGATATGGTTCTCCTCTATGACAATAAGTACTTGTAGCACCCAAGGAAGCTCAAAATGCATTGGCTAGGTCCATATTAGATCAAGTCTATTACATATGGAGGTGTTGTACAGCTGCAAGACTTAAAAGGAAAGGAAGTGAAAGGAATGGTGAATGGTAGTCAACTGAAATTGTATAGGGACAGTTGGCCTACTAACTCTCAATAGTTGCAGTGAAACAAGCAAACTTGTACATATTGTAAATAGTAGGAGCTAAAAGAAGAAAAAGGAAGATAAAAATAGAAAAATGAAGAAAAAGACAAAAGGAAGTAATTAGGAGGAATAAGTGATTCAGGAATGACATCACACAACAAATGGTGCAACATAATTTGGAAGATTGCATGTATTAAAATTAGACACGGCGCAAATGACCAAAAAAAGTGGAAAACAAGATAAAACATTAATGAACGGGTTTATAAAAAGGGAAAAGCACAGTAAATTTTGACATTTAGCGAATTTTGAGCAACCGATCACTTGAAATCACAAGAAAAGGGTGATAGAGTAAGAGAAGAAGTCATTCGATTAATTGCAATAATAGTTCGATGGCACCCCTGAAAGTTGGTGCTCCTAGCCGATTTGTGCGAGTAACCTGACAATCCTGCAGGACGAAGAAAAGAATATAAGAACCATATCATTTTTGTGGATTTGGAGAACGTAACAACATATGAGACTAAATCAATAATTCCCACCATAGTAGAGGAAGAACTATCAACTACGAAACAGGTGCAAGAGGGTCAAAGTGTAGAAAACCCTAGTGGAAGCACAAACCCTTATTATGAAAACACTAAAGAAAAGAACAAATAGAAAAATAAAGTCGTATAGGAAGTCTGAGGACAACAATAAATGGAGGGAGAAGAATATGAATAACTAGAGGATGAATCCATAGAAGAAAACCCAGTCGCAGGTCAAAAGAGGAAAGCACCAAGTGCGTGTTAATATTATGGTAGCTGCGGGAGGTATTTACCCCCACGTGTGAACATGACGAGAATAGAAGACTCCGGGAAGCAAGAGAAACCCTAATGAGTTGGCTAATAACCCTAGAAGCCTTGTCGGCTCAAGAAGATAATTTATATTAGGCTATTAGCCTCCAAGAGAAGAAGTCGGCTAGAAATAATAATAATATACTAAACAGACACTTATCCAGAAGGAGAAGTCGGCCCCAGTAAAACTAGTAGATCTACTATAAATACAGGGCACCAGTTCTCATTTCCAGCATCTCAGAATTGCAGTTATGCAGTTTGGTGCGCACTGCAGTTGCAGTCTGGTGCGCAGGTTTGAAGGAAGAGATGGTGCAGCTGCAACAGCAGCAAGTTCTCAGTATTGGCTTGAATATCTCTTGGCTAGGGTTTGGAACATCTGATCAATCTTTGTTGGTGTGGTATCCTTGGGGAAAGGTGTGATATCCTTTGTTTGGCTATCTAGCCTAGGGTTTCCTTCTGGAGGAATTATCAGTCAAGGTTAAGGTGCTCGAAGGGAGGCTTAGGCCTATGGTTGGGTGACAAAGGTATCGTCAATGGTAAAATGAGCACACCATCTTCTATATTCTAAAATGTTATGGGCCCACACCCCTTCAATCAACCTAAAACATTGGAAGGAAACATAGACGCTAGATATTGAGCTCATTGAGGTACTGCCGCTAGGGTTACTAGCAGGAGCAGTTTCCAAAATCACTGCAGCTAAGGTTACCAGTAGAAGTAGTTGCAGAAACCCTAAACCTATTGTTGAGGCACCTTAAGTGACGAGATTGACCTAATCTCTGGATAGATCAGTGCGCCCTAGCCTAGTGCATCTCTTGGTACTCTCAGAAGACCAAGACGTGAAGTTTGAATTTCTGGTCAAATATAGGGTTTGACCAAGTCAAGCAAGACATGACAAACTCTATGAAGTTTGAGAAAAAGCTAGATGGAGCCTCTAACTTCAGATCATGGAAGACAAGGATTGACCTCATCCTTGCTAAGAATAAAGTGTTGGATATTGTGAAAGGAAAGATCGTGAAGCCAGAGTTTGAAGAAGGAGAAAAGAAGAAACCGCAGAACGTTGCAGCTATGGAGAAGTTCAAAGACGTTGACTTCAATACCATGAGTATCATAGTGGATTCCATAAAATACCACTTGATACCCTACATCTCCCATCTTGACTCATCGAACAAGATGTACGATGCCCTAACAAATCTCTTCTCAGTCAGAAACATTGGACAAGTTACGAGTCTGAAGAATGAGCTCGGTGACATGAAGATGAATGATGACGACAAAATAACATCATACTTTGTAAGGATCTCCCAGTTAAGAGACCAACTATAAGCTATTGAAGAGATCACTTCAGAAAAGGAATTGGTGAACATAGTACTCAATGGTCTTCCCAAGACATGGGATGCTTTTGCTGCAAGCATGAACACAAGGAAGGAGTACCCGACATTTGAAGAACTTTGGACTTGTTGTGCTCAAGAAGAATCAAGGATCAATGCAAAAGAGAAACCCCAAAAGAAGTACGATGATCAAGCCTTCATAGAAAGATTCAATAACTTTAGGAACAAAAGGAAGTTTGGTTCAAGGAGGAAGCCAAATCAAGAGAAAGACATTTTAGAAATACAATGCTTCAACTGTCAAAAGTATGGTCACTACAAGAACTAGTGTCCCAAGCTAAATAAAAGGAAGGAGAAACACGAAGCATCGATTGTCGAAGAAAAGGAACCTACAAAGAATACTAAGCAGTATGGAAGAGACTTCTTCAACTAAAAGGTAACAACACTCTTCTTATTTCGTGTACATATCTTGCTTGCATCGTCTCTGTACATATCTTGTATATCTATCTCTTGGAAGATAATGTGTTCCAAGAAGAACTATACCTATGAAAGAACAAACAAGATAAGAATGAATATCATTAGATAATACACATGAAATACAAATCATGTGGAAGCTACTGCAAGATAAGCCGAATCAATCATGAATAGACTTAGAAGTCAGACATCAAGAGGAATTGGAGAAAGATTTATGACGACAACTAAGATGGAAGTGTGGACTCTGTTAGGCAAAGAAATCCAATTATATATCGTAGAAGACAATAAGGATGCAGATGGAAGTATGGACTCTATCAGACTGAGGGAGCCGATTATATAAACTCTTACATGAAGCAAGGATTATGAGGGAACTAATCCTATGATCCATTGAAGATGATGAAACATATATATCCATGGTAGTAGCCATGAAAGATAGTATGTGTTCAGCTCAACCGCATAAGAAGACCTCTTCGAAGAAAAGCCTTAAAGTATTCCTAGTTGTCCATCCAGATCCGTGATCCTATGATGAAAGGAAGAAGTGGAATCTCTAGGGCATGGAATATATAAGAACTCCATGGATCCAAAAGTAAAAGAAAAACATGAAGATTCGAAGAAAGAAATAGAAACCAGAACAACCTGTCATTGTATCAAAGAATCACAAGATTACCAGCCTGATATGAACTCACTAAAAGCAATCAAGCAGAAGAATCGAAAGTTTTGATGAAGAACAGTGTATAGAAAAACTTATGAAAGCATTGGAAAATCCAGAACCACATATTCTCCCAGATGGAGGGAGAATACTATGATTATTACTTGTTCCAGTACACCAGACATATCACCGCATGAGTCATTATATCATCCGCAAATTCTACATCAGATAAATGCAAAGAATGTTCTCTAGAGAAATTTAATAAAGAGTGTATGAAGAGCAATCTCAAGACTACGAGGCATACCAGAAAGAGACTCATGTATGCAGATAAGAAAAAGACAACTTGGCGAAGAATCTCCAATGCACAGCAGAAGCGTGGTGAAGATTTCCTATAACATCAAGATGACTACTCAGAAGATCAGATCTCATGATGACAGAAGAAGTACAACATGAATATGTTCCAGTTCTTCAACTATGATATACTCTATTGTTCAGATCTACATGAAGCCTTCACAGTGTTCCAGACTACAGTATAAGCATTACATTATCCATGATAAAGTCCAAAAGAGAGAAAATGATTTCTCTAATACATATCTCCATAGATGAGTAGATAAGCATACATTTTGGTAAAGCCTCTATTCAAGATGAAAGAACTAGCATACTCAAGCTAGAGCTCATGGAAATAACTCTCTTAGTTGGAAGGGAAGACTCTCCAAACTAGAAGAAGGTACACAAACATTTATTTTTGTGATTGAAATAACTCTCCAGTTAGGAGGGAGCACTGAAAATATTATTTATCTTTGTAATTGAAAAATAGTCCAGATTGGACAGATGCTTTCCTGTTCAGAAAGTGGATTGAGATTTCTGACGGACAGTGACTTCCCATTGTAGTTAACATGGGAGGTAGATTGATTGATGATGCATCATAGACAATGAATTCCCATTGTGGTTAACATGGGGAGTGGTCTAGGAAAGTCATTCTTCTTGGCAGTCACTCTGAGTAGTAGTCAAGTAGAATGGTCTACCTCGTTGGGCAGTCATTCTTTCAAAGTTCATAGTTGTGAGTAGTTTTGAAGAATGCTCCATTTTGGAGGTTGATGTAGGACAGACATTCCTCGAGGGTTATACATTCTCTCTAGGTTACACTTTGTTTAGTGTCGGAGGAATGGCCTAGGGTGGGGAATGGTCCGGACAGTTATTCCTCGAGGGCAGACTCATTTTCTCTAGGTTACACTTTGTTTAGTGTCGGAGGAATGGCCCAGGGTGGGGAATAGTCTAGGCTCAGCAATCAGGGATAGTCATTTCTTAGTGTAGACTCATTCTCTCCAGGTTACACTTTGTTTAGTGTCGGAGGAATGGCCCAGGATAAGGAATGGTCCAAACATTTCTTAGGGTTTATACCTTCTGTCCAAGGTGCACTTTAATTAGTGTAGGAAGAATGGCCCAGGGTGAGAAATGGTCCACGCTCATAAATCAGAAATACTATTTCTTCCTTGTTTGTGAAGAATAGGGAAGATAGCCCATTGCTAATTAGGGCAGATAATCCTTCAGATCTCACAAACATGAGCGAAATATCTGCCCAGAGGATTCCGTTTATCTTTAACAGTATTTTCTATGCAGGATGGCATCAGATGATTGTTATGGAGACTACCTGTCTCCAGACAATAGAGATATACTACTGTGGTGGATATGTTCCATTGTTCGTGAGGCAGACATTCTTTTAGATCTCATAGACGTGAGTGAAAGATTGACCCAGATGTTTCAGTTTTTATCATAACATTGTTTCTATGTAGGATGCTCTCAGATGTTTGTTATGAAGACTGTATGACAGTAGATGAGGACTACTATGGTGAATATGTTTCATCATTCACAACCATACGTTGTTGATCAAGTACTTATGTATTACTTGATGTGGTAGTGAACCACTAGATTGTAGTTATGTACTAATATGAATAGACACAGGTGTGTTCTATCCTTGTTCTAATTGACTTGAAGACTATCAGTAGTTTATTGGAGATAATGATCATTCAGATGAATGATGAACAAATATTTTTTAGACGAAAAACAGTTCAGATCTTTTTACTCCTCTTGTATCACTCCATGGTGAGAGTGACTTATCTAGCATCATATCTAATTACTCATATGAAGTATGGTTTCGAGAATTGATGCAGTTGATGGTGATGGTGATGCTCATGATCTAGTCATGAAATAGTCTATATGATTATATTGATGCTATCAGGTAAATGGTATGTTTTTGTGCTCAAGTCCATTACCTGTAAATACCTCTCTAGCTAGGAGGGAGTATTAATATTATGGTAGTTGCGGGAGGTACTTACTCCCATGTGTGAACCTGATGAGAATAGAAGACTCCGAAAAGAAAGAGAAACCCTAATGAGTTGGCTAATAACCCTAGAAGCCTTGTCATCTCAAGAGGATAATTTATATTAGGCTATTAGCCTCCAAGAGAAGAAGTCAGCCAGAAATAATAAGAATATACTAAACAAACACTTATCCAGAAGGAGAAGTCGACCCCAGTAAAACAGGTAGATCTAATATAAATACAAGGCACCAGTTCTCATTTGCAACATCTCAGAATTGTAGTTCTGCAGTTTGGTGCGCACTGCAGTTGCAGTCTGGTGCACAGGTTTGGAGGAAGAGTTGGTGCAGCTGCAGCAACAACAAGTTCTTAGTATTGGCTTGAATATCTCTTGGCTAGGGTTTGGAACATATGATCAGTCTTTGTTGATGTGTTATCCTTGGGGAAAGGTGCGCTATCCTTTGTTTGGCTATGTAGCCTAGGGTTTGCTTCCAGAGGAATTCTCAGTCAAGGTTAAGGTGCTCGGAGGGAGGCTTCGGCCTATGGTTGGGTGACGAAGGTATCGTCAATGGTAAAAAAAGCACTCCATATTCTATATTCTAACAGGTTATGGGCCCACACCCCTTCAGTCAGCCTAAAATGATGGAAGGAAACATAGCCACTAGATATTGAGCTCGTTGAGGTACTACCGCTAGGGTTACTAGCAGGAGCAGTTTCCAAAAGCACTGCAGCTAGGGTTACCAGCAAAAGCAGTTGCAGAAACCCTAAACCTCTTATCAAGGCACCTTAAGTGACGAGATCGACCTAATCTCTGGATAGATCAGTGCACCCTAGCCCAGCGCATCTCCTGTTACTCTCATAAGACCAAGACATGAAGTTTGAATTTTTGGTCAAATATAGGGTTTGACCAAGTCAAGAAAGCCATGACAAACTCTATGAAGTTTGAGAACAAGCTAGATGGAGCCTCTAACTTAAGAGCATGGAAGACAAGGATTTACCTCATCCTTGCTAAGAATAAAGTGTTGGATATTGTGAAAGGAAAGATCGTGTAGCCAGAGTTTGATGAAGGAGAAGAGAAGGAACCACAGAACATTGCAGCTATTTAGAAGTTCAAAGACCTTGACTTCAATGCCATGAGTATCATAGTGGATTCCATAAAATACCACTTGATACCCTACATCTCCCATCTTGACTCATTGAAGAAGATGTACGATGCCCTAACAAATCTCTTCTCAGTTAGAAACATTGGATAAGTTATGAGTCTGAAGAATGAGCTCCGTGACATGAAGATGAATGATGATGATACCATAACATCATACTTTGTAAGGATCTCCAGTTAAGAGACCAACTACAAGCTATTGAAGAGATCATTTCAGAAAAGGAATTGGTGAACATAGTACTCAATGGTCTTCCCAAGACATGGGATGCTTTTGCTGCAAGCATGAACACAAGGAAGGAGTACCCGATATTTGAAGAACTTTGGACTTGCTGTGCTCAAGAAGAATCAAGGATCAATGCAAACGAGAAACCCCAAAAGAAGCACGATGATCAAGCCTTCACAGCAAGATTCAAGAACTTTAGGAACAAAAGGAATTTTGGTTCAAGGAGGAACCCAAATCAAGAGAAAGACATTTCAGAAATACAATGCTTCAACTGTCAAAAGTATGATCACTACAGGAACCAGTGTCCCAAGCTAAAGAAAATGAAGGAGAAACACGAAGCATCAATTGCCGAAGAAAAGGAACCTACAAAGAAGACTAAGCAGGATGGAAGAGACTTATTCTACTAAAAGGTAACAACACTCTTCCTATTTCTTGTACATATCTTGTTTGCATCGTCTCTGTACATATCTTGTATATCTATCTCTTGGAAGATAATGTGTTCCAACAAGAACTATACCTATGAAAGAACAAACAAGATACAAATGAATATCATTAGATAATAGACATGAAATACAAATCATGTGGAAGCTACTACAAGATAAGCCGAATCAATCATGAAGAGACTTAGAAGTCAGACATCAAGAGGAATTAGAGAAAGATTTATGACGACAACTAAGACGGAAGCATGGACTATGTTAGACAAAGAAATCCAATTATATATTGCAGAAGACAATAAGGATGCAGATGGAAGTATGGACTCTATCAAACTGAGGGAGCCGATTATATAAACTCTTACATGAAGCAAGGATTAGGAGGGAGCTAATCCTATGATCCATTGAAGATGATGAAATGTATATATCCATGGTAGCAGCCATGAAAGACAGTACGTGTTCAGCTCAACCACAGAAGAAGACCTCTTCGAAGAAAAGCCTTAAAGTATTCATGGTTGTCCATCTAGATCCATGATCCTATGATGAAAGGAAGAAGTGGAATCTCTAGGGCATGGAATCTATAAGAAACTCCATGGATCCAAAAGTAAAAGAAAAACATGAAGATTCCAAGAAAGAAATAGAAACCAGAACAACTAGTCATTGTATCAAAGAATCTCAAGATTACCAGCCTGATATGAACTCACTAAAAGCAACCAAGCAGAAGAATCGAAAGTCATGATGAAGAAAAGTGTATAGAAAAACTTATGAAAGCATTGCAAGATCCAGAACCAGAGGTTCTCCCAGATAAAGGGAGATGACTATGATTATTACTTGTTCCAGTACACCAGACATATCACTGCATGAGTCATTATATCATCCGCAAATTCTACATTAGATAAATGCAAAGAATGTTCTCCAAAGAAATTGAATAAAGAGTGTATGAAGAGAAATCTCAAGACTTTGAGGCATACCAGAAAGAGACTCCTGTATGCAGATAAGAAGAAGACAACTTGGCGGAGAATCTCCAGTGCACAACAGAAGCATGGTGAATATTTCCTATAACATCAAGATGACTACTCAGAAGATTAGATCTCATGATGACAGAAGAAGTACAACATGAATATGTTCCAGTTCTCCAACTATGATATACTCTATTGTTCAGATCTACATGAAGCCTTCACAGTGTTCCAGACTACAGTACAAACATTACATTATCCATGATAAAGTCCAAAAGGGAAAAAATGATTTCTCTAATACATATCTCCACAGATGAGCAGATAAGCATACATTTTGGTAAAGCCTCTATTCAAGATGAAAGAACTAGCATACTCAAGCTAGAGCTCATGGAAATAACTCTCTTAGCTGGAAGGGAAGACTCTCCAAACTAGAAGAAGGTACACAAACATTTATTTTTGTGATTGAAATAACTCTCCAATTAAGAGGGAGAACTGAAAATATTATTTATCTTTGTAATTGAAAAATAGTCCAGATTGGACAGATGCTTTCCTATTCCAAAAGTGGATTGATATTTCTGACGGACAGTGACTTCCCATTGTAGTTAACATGGGAGGTAGACTGATTTCTGATGTATCATAGACAGTGACTTCCCATTATGGTTAACATGGGGAGTGGTCTAGGAAAGTCATTCTTCTTGGCAGACACTCTGAGTAGTGGTCAAGTAGAATGGTCTGCCTCATCGGGCAGTCATTCTTTCGAAGTTCATAGTTGTGAGCAGTTTCAAAGAATGCTCTGTTTTGGAGATTGATGCAATATAGACATTCATCGAGGTTTATACATTCTCTCCAGGTTACACTTTGTTTAGTGTCGGAGGAATGGCCCAGGGTGGGGAATGGTCCGGACAGTTATTCCTTGAGGGCAGATTCATTCTCTCCAAGTTACACTTTGTTTAGTGTCGGAGGAATGGCCCAGGGTGGGGAATAGTCCAGGCTCATCAATCAGGGACATTCATTCCTTAGGGCAGACTCATTCTCTCCAGGTTACACTTTGTTTAGTGTCGGAGGAATGGCCCAAGATAAGGAATGGTCCAAACATTTCTTAGGGTTTATACATTCTGTCCAGGGTTCACTTTAATTAGTGTAGGAAGAATGGCCCAGGGTGAGAAATGGTCCAGGATCAGAAATCAGAAATACTCTTTCTTCCTTGTTTTTGAAGAATAAGGAAGATATCACATTGCTGATTAGGGCAGATATTCTTTCAGATCTCACAAATGTGAGTGAAAGATCTGCCCAGAGGATTCAATTTATCTTTAATAGTATTTTCTATGCAGGATGACATCAGATGATTATTATGGAGACTACTTGTCTCCAGATAGTATAAATATACTACTGTGGTGGATATGTTCCATTTTTCATGAGGCAGACATTCTTTCAGATCTCACAGACGTGAGTGAAAGATTGGCCCAGATGTTTCAGTTTTTATCATAACATTGTTTTTATGCAGGATGCTCTTAGATGTTTGTTATGAATACTGTATGACAGTAGATGAGCACTACTGTGGTGAATATGTTTCACCGTTCGCAACCATACGTTGTTGATCAAGTACTTATGTATTACTTGATGTGGTAGTGAACCACTAGATTGTAGTTATGTACTACTATGAATAGACACAGGTGTGTTCTATCCTTGTTCTA
>ML805622.1:175393-186521 GCA_009831015.1 Picea engelmannii
GGTAGTGAACCACTAGATTGTAGTTATGTACTACTATGAATAGACACAGGTGTGTTCTATCCTTGTTCTAATTGACTTGAAGACTATCAGCAGTTTATTGGAGATAATGATCATTCAGATGAATGATGAACAGAGATTTTCCAAATGGAAAATAGTTCAGAGCTTTTTACTCCTCTTGTATCACTCCATGGTGAGAGTGACTTATCCAACATCATATCTAATTACTCAGATGAAGTATGGTTTCGATAATTGATGCAGCTAATGGTGATGGTGATGCTCATGATCTAGTGATGAAATAGTCTAGATGACTATATTGATGCTATCGGGTAAATGGTATGTTTTTGTGCTCAAGTCCATTACCTATAAATACCTCTCTAGCTAGGAGGGAGTGTTAATATTATGGTAGCTGCGGGAGGTATTTACCCCCACTTGTGAACCTGACGAGAATAGAAGACTCCGGGAAGCAAGAGAAACCCTAATGAGTTGGCTAATAACCCTAGAAGCCTTTTCGACTCAAGAAGATAATTTATATTAGGCTATTAGCCTCCAAGAGAAGAAGTCAGCTAGAAATAATAATAATATACTAAACAGACACTTATCCAGAAGGAGAAGTCAGCCCTAGTAAAACTGGCAGATCTACTATAAATACAGGGTGCTAGTTCTCATTTGCAGCATCTCAGAATTGCAGTTCTACAGTTTGGTGCGCACTGCAGCTGCAGTCTGGTGCGCAGGTTTGGAGGAAGAGTTGGTGCAACTGCAGCAGTAGCAAGTTCTTAGTATTGGCTTGAATATCTCTTGGCTAGGGTTTGGAACATCTGATCAGTCTTTGTTGATGCGCTATCCTTGGGGTAAGGTGCACTATCCTTTGTTTGGCTATCTATCCTAGGGTTTTCTTTTAGAGGAATTCTTAGTCAATGTTAAGGTGCTCGGAGGGAGGCTTCAACCTATGGTTGGGTGATGAAGGTATCATCAATGGTAAAACAAGCACACCATCTTATATATTCTAACAATGCGGTGGAAATTACATTACCCCATCTTCTTGACGTTGTATTCGCAGTGGAAGACATGTTAGGGAAGGTTTCAAAGATAAAGTATGCATACCATGACATAAATGACACAATGAAGTTCCCATAATTCATGTAGGTAGTGTACTTGATGAACATGGGTGTTACGAGGAAAATCTCTCTATGGCTAGGGTAAACCACAACAGAGAGAAATGACTGCAGAAATAAACTCTATTCTCAAGTATGTTATGTAAACAAATATGCTAGCAAGACAAGATAAAAGGCCTACCTCGTCCAGAAGTTCGATGAATTCCACCATTGAGCACTTGACCCAAAGCAATATACCTACAAATAGTCCTCAACAACCAAGCAAAGCAAGCATATGGTGATGATAAATGATGTTAGCACATTCAATAGCATAATTCATTAATAAACATGACAAATATGCCCATGGAATAATAACTCGAATATTTGCAAGATATCAATTGGACAGGAAAAGAGTAATTCTATGAATATATGATCAGCAGAAGTGAAAATGTTACAGACTTCTGTGTCGACATAGTTCGGAACCGAGAAACTAAGTTCTTTCCAGCTGGGCCTCCACCACTTCAATCCTCCACCAAAGGCAAGCTCATAGAAGAGAGACAATAAAGTTCTCAATCAATAAGGGAAGAGCTTTGGGGACTAAACATTATGTTCAAACTTAAAGGACAAAGGGATGCAAACTCGATATTAATTAAATAATTTCTCCAGAGTAAATTTGGTTTCAAAGTTGAATTCTTTCTCCTCTTTTCTATAGCTCGGAATTGGTCCATTTATAGCCTTAAAATGGAACTGAAGGGCCGAGTTAGAACTTTTCTATTATATGGAAGGCCAAGGATCATAGATCTCTTATCGTGACATGGAAACCCGACACCAATTTTCATTTTTGGGCACAAATCCTGATGTACGCTGGTTGTAGTGGTGCAGCCTGCATATACGCATGTTGTATAGTAGGCAAGGTGCATACATGTGGAAAAATATATATTTTAGCTCTGGGATTTACAAACAGGTATGATAGGTCTACATATAGAAATGGAAAAATTCCTTCTGTGCAAGATTGCATAGGGTGGGGAAAATCTTTCTATAACAAGGGGGGAGGTAGGACACCTAGGAAAACCTATTTTGGAGCTTGCGCAATGGGTTACAGGTCTCTACAACTCAGAAGTTAGGCATATGTTGGACATACCACATTTCAAGCATGGTAAAAATGTGGGATTGTGTGTGCAAAAAATATTGGCTAGGGTACATGGAGGTATCATGTGGATGGACAGGACGATCCCCATCGACGTGGATCTCATAGCTAATATCACAGGTTTGCCTACCAGCGGGGAAATTCCTAAAGACTCTTTGGACAACAAATCCAAAGATAAGTAAATTGTAGAGGAAGTACAAACACAGTTGGGGATAAACAAGGGAAGCCAAGGAATATTCATCAAGGACATTAACGATGAAGAAACAAAGTTTGCTACAAAATCGATGGCATGCAAACTATTGAGAAAGTGAAGAAAGGAAGAAGCCCCAACATGAGTGATAGAAATAGATGTGAAATGCGCAAAGGTTATAGTATCCAGCTGGGCACCTTACTTGTTGAATCAATTTCTAGTAGATTGTAGATATGCATAGGATAATGGAATGGAATTCCATTACTCCTGGTTGCTAATTCTAATAACATATGTGGGATGGAAGGAGCCCAAGTTTTCATATTTTCTATACATGCAGGGGAAATGTTATGCAATGCGCTATGAAACTTTGTGGGAGGCAAAGGACCCCAAGAACCAACAAGATAACAATGCGAAATTATCCATGTTCTTAGAGGATATGCAACAAAACAAAACCAATGTCTGGAGAATCCCAGTTGAATTGGTGCAAGGGAATGAAGGGATTGAAATTTTAAAGCTTTAAGACATCATTTATGGATCCAGGCCATAAGGGACCCAAAGAAGAAGTGGTTGGAAATGAGATATTTCACATCAAGGGAAGAGGTAGATTGGATTTTGAAAGACTGGCCTATGCAGTGGAAGGTTCCAACAAAAAAAAAAGGAACAAAACCTAAGGATCCAACATTAGTAGGAACATTCCAAAATACAAGCGGTCTAACTGAAAAAACTTCAGGAAGCATGGCCAAGCTTCAGGAAGCATCACATCCAGCAAAAATCCCAGAAATAAAGACACAATATCAAGGAAATAATTCAAAGGATATGGTAAGAAGGAAGAAAAATATGGGGAAACAACAAATATGAAAACTAAGGCATAGACCTCAACCCCAGCTAATAAGATAATGAGAACAAAGTGGTACACGACATCTTACAGAGACAACAAATAAATACAGTGCATCACCCAACAGTGCAACAAACAAAGAAATAAAAGGAAACATTAGCACAGAAGACGCACGAAGAGACGATGAAGACATTAGTAGTGAGCAGTGACAAATTCACAGTCACACAAGACACGTTGGATATGTATGAACATACAACACAGATATTAGTAAAGGATGTGGAGCATATGGAGTTGGTCCTGGAGAAAATACACATAAAGGCACTATATGGACCTCAAGTGAGTATAATGCAGGAAGTACAGTCTAGAGCTAGGGCCGATGCCACTAACCTAGTGATCGACTGTGAGGTGAAGGAGATTCTACAAGTTACATGTGAACAAATCACGTTGGAAAAGGAGGAAGAGAAGAAACGCACAAAATATTTAGAGAAGAAGCTCATAGAGGTATACAAGAGTATACATGATTGTGTGCAAGAACAAGAAGTTATAATGAAAGATAAGATACAACAAATTGTGTAGACCATGGAGAGATACAAGCAAGAAATAGTGGATTTAACAAGGAAATTAACTTTGAAAACACCTCCAGAAGTGTAAGAGAGGAGAGAGAAAGAGGCTACGATGCATGTAGAGAGTAAAGTGTAGGAGGTTAAAGAAGTGGTAGAACTGTATAATAGGATTGCATAGATTTGGACAAGCCTAGAAGAGGACAAAAAGATCCAGCAATCAGAGTATAAGGAGGAAAAATTGAACGTGGAAGTTTAGGACTTGAAGAAAAGACAATAAACCATGGACCTCTCATTTAGAATGAAGGCAATGTAGGAACTGAAGAACTTGCAGGAAAAAGTAAAGACTATGCAGGAGCATAAACAAGCAAGGGAGGCTCAGTTGGAGTCATTTTAACAACAAGAAAAAGGGATGATAGACAAGATCCAAATAGAAAAATGAACATGGGAGCAGGCACTCACAGAAAGAAGAGAAGCGTTGATGGAACAAATAATAGCACAAGGTTTGGATACATTAGCATGGAAGTGTGTAGAGACCAAAGAGAAAGCATGTGTCCTGCAGTCCCCCATAAACCATCTTGGGTGAGACTACGCTTTGCACTCTGTGTGCAGTGTAGAATTCTAGTTTACAAAAAGGGTTGATGGTGATAAGGGTTTTGTTGGAGAACTAAGGTAGAACACGGGTAATTCCATAAGTCCAACACCTATGTTATGTAAATATTTCACAGTCTAAAGAGTCCTTGTAAAGAATTTATAGTGAAAATTCCAAATTGACCTATTTGAAACTTACTTCAGGAGCATTCAGGAACACTAACTTCCATAGGGAATATATCTGACATTTTAGAAAACCAACATAATAAATATTTACCCCATATACACCAATATCTCTCCTCAATCTCTAAAACATTTCAAGGTTATAAATATACCAGAAAATAAGTTATAGTGAAAGTGCTAAGATGAGATGTTTGAAACTAATTTCGGGAGCATCTAGGAACCCTAACTTCCACGGGGTATGTCCTAAAGTGTAGAGAAACATCATCTAAATATTTTACCACATGTACACCAATATCGCCCCTCCATCTCTTCAAAATTTCAAGGTCGTAAATGTCCCATAACATAAGTTGTTGTGAAAATTCCAAGCTTGCCTGAAACTGATTTCACAACTCTTCCCTTTTGGAATGATATTCAATCTTTTCTCATCCATTTTTTACACACTTAATTTATATCAATACTTTATCTTTTTATAATTTGTCATAACCCTTCATGAAGGGATTTCCATTAATTAAATAATTAATTCTCAATACCATCTAAAAATACCCAAAATACCATGGGAAAATTCCCCAAACCCATGGATTTGAAACCACCATTTCACTTTTTACATTTTCACATGCACCCATTTTTTATTATAATTTTAAACACACACACACACACACACACACACACACACATATATATATATATATATTGGAAATATTATGTGTATTTTAATTCCTTAAATCCTTTGACATTAATGACAAACATTCTAACATATATAGCCCAATATTTGGCATTGGGGAGTCAAGAAAAAATTGTATCTTGTGCTCCATTTCCCTCGTAGGTGGTATCTCTTTAGGCTCTTGAAACACTTCTCTATATGTCTGCAAAAAATCCTCCAACTAGAATTTATTCTCTTTAGTACATCCCTCCAAATATGAATTTAATTTTACCAATTTGTCCCCTGACCGATTCTCTCTTAAGAAAATCAATACAATCTTCCTAGTAGAATTGATCGATTTATTGGCTTTGTTAGCACTTACCATAGAGATATTGTATTTACTTTTGTATGCATTTATGATGAAATAATTCCCATCCTTGATCAGAAAATATAATTGGTTTTCTCTCCTTATGAAGAAAGACAAGGGAAAAGATAAAAGAGAAGACATTCGGTGTGTCAGATGCAGGTCAGAAGGCCATGACAAGGAACACTGCCCCCTATTCCATGAATACTTGGCCTCTAGAGCTCTGAGCCCCTTGAAACAAGTTAACCTACCCTGATGTGAGGTATGCAGAAACAGACATCGCCCTGGTGAGTGCTACTACATGGAAAAATATGTTCAGACACCCACAAATTTTTATTGCACATTCTGTAAGCTCATGGGACATGATGGTAGGGATCATAGGGCTTACTATCTCATGCATGAAAGGTCAAGGGATATATATAATATTCAAGGTGAAGTATAACAAGAAGGAAACACTATGCAGTATAACTCCCCTGGGAGAGGAAAATTCAACCCTCATGGTGGATTCTGAGGAAGAGGAAGAGGAGGAGGTATGGGTCGAGGTCAAGGATAGATAATATTCTATAACTACGCACATCCTGGACACTTGGAAAGGGACTGTCAGAACCCTTGTACCACTTACATATATTGCAACTCTTTTGAGCATGTCATCGAGGAATGTCCAGCATTGATGGCTAAACTTCAAGAGAAACGGGGACCTCAGCAGAACCCGCATATACAACTGATCAAAGAAGAACCTCGCGGAGAAGACCCTAGAGTCTCTGTTATTACTCGAGGAGGCGTTGTTATAGGAGAAGACAGAATGATCCAAGGAAAAACTACAGAAGAATTAGGATTCATTAAAGCTATAGAGAAAACACAAACTTTTGATGCAAAGAAAGAAAAACAAATTTTTGAGGAGGAAAGAAGAGAATTCAGGGGAGACCAAGGCTCTATAGAATTCCTGCAGAAACCCCGATAGATCTAGAATTCTAGCTAAATTGAACACAAACAATTTGTTGATATTCAAGAGATGAGAGAAAGTTTTTTATCCATAAATCATAGAATTATATTAATAAAAAATGAATATACATGAGCAACCATTCTCAAAAATAAGAGAAGAGGTTAATATATAGAATTTCCAACATAGAAATTCTAGTCAAAAGAAGCTAGAAATAGCTAAAATAGGTGTCATAAGTTAAGGGAGACCACATAGTTCGACCTAGATAACTAAATATACATGTCACACACTCATTAATGTCCACAATAGTTAAGTGATGCACATTAGCTCACTTAAGCTCACTTAACTGACAAGAGAAGCAGTTCCAACTCACTTAACTGACCCGAAATAGTAGTTACTAATAATAGTAACGGAAAAAATCATTAATTAAGGAATAAATCTCTCACTCAAAGAGGAGGTGCACATTCCCCAATAATAGATGAGTTTTTCATGGGGGATTTGGAATAAATCAAGGATAAATCAAGAATAAATTGAGAAAAATCAAGAACCGAGAGTTGAGTCTTGATCTAAAATTAGCAGTTTTCCCTAAAATCTAGGGATGAGGTGCCCTTCTTCTCTATGTGGAAAAATTAGGTGAAATAAAGTGTAAATGAATTTATTAACGAATATCTAGGAGTCTAATCTAGGTATAAACTAATGTAAGCTAGGATTATGCTCCAACACCCCCCCTTAAGCCTAACTGTAATGACAAAAAAATTGAGTCCTGACAACTTGGCCATTTTAGGTACTCATTGCATAAAAGAATTCCTCATGAAAAGAGGAAAGAGGGAAAACCTTGTGGGAAACCCTCCCCCAAAAAAAAAGAGGAAAAAAAAATGTTGAGTGGCCAAAAGTGACCTACTCAGTTGTCTCCACCAGTCCAAGCATAGCTCTCAGTTCTGAAAATTTCTTCTCACTAAAGGACTTGGTGAAGATGTTTGGAACATCAGAGTGTGACTTTGGATCTGAAACAAGTGACATATAGCAATGTATGGGCAGCAAAGGTTCTGTGGCATCCATGGCTTGAGGAGCCCCAAAAAACTGTGATCTAGTCCTTCTTGTATCTGCAGGATCACCGACTAGTTCACCCGCATCTTGCAGGGTTTTCTCTGCCTAAGTTGGGAACTGAGTTGGAGCAACCATGACCTGCTCCTCATCCTCTATATCAGACCTGAAAGGCTTCTCTAATGGATTTTATGAAGTTCTCGAAGAAGTTTATGACTCCTCCTCATCAGTGACAACAAGCGGTTCCTCGGCAGGGTCTTCTGAAAAATCATGCAATGATTCTTCTTCAAACTTCACACTTCAAGCTAGAATGAACTTTTCAGTGTGAGAGTCCAACAATCTATATCCTTTGACACCTTCAGGATATCCAAAAAATATGCATTCAACACTTTGAGGCTCCAAATCCTTCCTCTTATATGTCGGAATGTGAGCCCATGCTCGTGAACCAAAAATACGAAAGTGTGACACTTTTGGTTTCTTACCGGTCCAACATTCAAAAGGAGTGGTTCCTTTGAGTGATTTGTGAGGAATTCGGTTCTGAATGTATGTTTCACAATTAATATCTTCATCCCATAGCTTGGGAGCTAATGATTTCGACTAGAGCATACAATTGGCCATCTCTTTTAAGGACCGATTTTTTCCTCTCCGCAACACCGTTCTGTTGTGGTGTATATGGCACTGTGTGTTGTAGTTGTACACTAATTGAAGGCTGTGGGAATGGGCCCGTAATTTCACTGTGAATCATCCCAAGAGGTGAAAAATCTCTATGTGTCTTCCCTTTGTCAAAATTTTGCTCTGGATGCTTTCCAAGAATGCATCCTTGGCATACACCGCTTGTGAATTTAATAGCTGGCAATCCTTATACCATGTTTTCCCTGTTGAGTTGATGCAAGTACTTATAGTTTAGATGGCCAAATATTTCATGCCATAACCTACTGATATCATTATATTGTGACGAAAATACAATGCTAATAGATTTAGGAACAAAGTGGGAGAAGAAATACAAACGAGAACCGTGATCTGCAATTCCATGTGCAAGCTGTGAGCCTGTGGAAATGTCAGTAATCACTACGGAGTCACCTAGACGTGGAAAAACCAATAGTTCAGATACTCCCACGGACCTTGGGGATCTACGGTCCCAATTTCTTCATTGCTTATGAAGATAAAGGAAAAGGGTTAAGGCATTTAACGCCCTCATTTCTTCCTCCAATCTAACGGTCGTGAATGACCACAGATCTTTCGACAGGATCTCATCCATCGATCGATACTTATCCCTACATTGCCATTTCAGGATTTCAAGAGGATCATTCTTCCTCGTACATGGTTACTAAGACTTTCACCTTCAAATCCTTTTCTAGGTTCTTGGTAAGCTTTCCAAGAAGGGTATATCTGTGGAGAGATCTATTTTGGGTATTCCTGGGGATGAATAAGAGCATAGATTTCCCAAAAGAAAACTTGAAGTCCAAATTATTTCAATATGCATATATATATATATATATATATATATAAACATAATCCATATATGGTCCTTCCAATAAAATCATGAAACCACCATTTCTGATCAAAACACCACACAGACAGTCTTATACTCAAACCATTCATAAACTGCACAGACTATGAGCATACATGTCAGCATATAAATTTCAAGATGCAATATGTAAAGCACTTATCAAAAATAACACCAGATGTGATTGCAACTGCTGAGAGGGGTGCTCGTTTCCACCCAACCATAGGCTCAGCGAATCCCAACAGATTTACCAGTAGCCACCCCTGAGCTAAGACCACAATGTTGCGAGACGAAGTCTCTATTTTCCAATGACCGAGAACGAAGGTTACTCTCCTTCTTCTCCGCTATCACTCACTCTGTATTTTTCCAGAGTTCTCCTTCTTCTTTCCCTCATGTCTGCCCTTGATCGCACACTCTTCCTGCCTTTTCTCCTTTCGACGAGGTTACGTGTGGTACGATTTTCCTCACGGTGGTTAGGTCTGAGGACTCTATGGATAGGTGGTTCACCCCCATCCCTCATTACTCATGAGGATCCATTTACCTACCAACCTGGCGAGTCATTTAATTCGGGGCTAGTGAGCCACTCTTGGTTCTCCGGGCCAGTGAAGTCCAAATACGGTATTGGTTTCGGTGGAAGTTAACACCACCTTTCCAGGTGCCTTCCACCACCTTTCTTCAGCCATCGTGGTCTCTTTTTCAGCACATCCCCTCTTAGCAGTCCTACAATATATATATTCATAATATTATTCACATTCATCAACCTTTTTCACAAGGTCCATTCACATCACACATTCACATTTCTGAGTTTGCCACAATACTTGGCCAGTATAGTTATTTTTACAAACTGGGGGAAACAGGGTGTTACAACACATATCGTTGATCACATTCACGAGTGGTGTCGACGACGTAGTTTTTGCAAAGCAGAAACCACCAAACAACAATGTCTTGATTGGTTTCTCAGATCACTTGTCTCCCTCCTCGGTAAATATGTGGCTTCCACCTTCCCTCAATTAGAAGAAGAAGCCATCAGTAAGGCTCAACAATATGACCTCATCTATTCACAATCAGGATACGTGTACACAGTACTACCTGATCTCCCAAAACCTATGCCATTTGGCCAAGACAAACCTGGGATGTCTCACTCAGTGGATGGATTGATTGGTACCATAACACACCAAAATCCATACCCCCCACAACCCACTTTGTATGGTACACTCCATATCCACTAGCATATGGAGGAAATCCTTACTACCCCCCTCCCCTTTACCAACAATCATACCCTGTTGTTCCCCCTCAATCATTGGGGGCACCCCCACCGATACCCATGTCATATCAGGTCTCTCAATCCAGTACATGTCTACCCCCAACCCCTGGATATAACCCTAGTAGTAGTGGAAGTACCTCTACTTCCTATATGCCATATGGATCCTATCCACATAACAATTCATATTTTCCACTTCCTAGTCCTCCCTAGCCAGTTAATCCTCCACCAGGACAACCACATGTCATTATCAACTTTGTTCATCCATTTCCCATTCAACAGGTTCATACATTTGAACAGTTGAATACAGCCAATCCGACTCATAAGAAGAAGGGAAGAAACTGAAACAATGACAATCTAGGGCCAAGCACGAATGACCCCCACAACCATGCCATTGGGGGAAACCAATACCAAGACCCCCAAGGGGGCACCAATAACAATATACCACAACAAGGGAAGAATAATAATCTTCGAACTAACTTCCCTTGTGCTATATGTAATGAGTATGGACATTATACTCATCATTTCCCCCAAATTCCTAATCTCCAATGGATGAGGGCATCCATGAACTCACAAGACTCTGTGAATGGACCACATCCTCCAGCACTGCCTGCCCCTCAGCAGGCCTGTTAAGGTCCTAACCCGCACATAGGTAGATCAATGTATTCAGATGTAATAAAGGTCAATATTAATAAGGCATTTCAATAAAATAGAATAAGGCGGATGTAAGAAGACCTAATAGAAGCTTTCGCTTCTAGAAGGATCTTCCTCTAGA
>ML805622.1:200511-236490 GCA_009831015.1 Picea engelmannii
GGTTGAGACAAGTAGTTGATGAGTTGGCACATACATGAGGTGTATAGTTGATGATGTTGGTACATATTGATGAGTCATAGTTGATGAGTAGTTGACACATGATTGGTACATACTTGGTACATATTTGGATGCACTTGTTTATGTTATAGGTTGATTACAGGTTTGTGCATGGTTGATGCACTTGTTTATGGTACAGGTTGATTACAGGTTGAGGTACAGGTTGATGCATGGTTGATGCATGGTTCAGATTTATTGATACAGGTTTATAGCAGTATATCTCACGATGATAGTGTGACAGTGGTTCCATCATTCTACTTCTACTTCAGGGTGGTAGGATGGGGCAAGGACAAGTGGTTGTAGCCATCTTCCAGTTGTAGCTAGAGAACATTGGAGGTTGTAGTCTCCTTCAGGTTGTAGCCAGAGAATTGGAGAGTTGGAGCTTCCCTCAGGTTGTAGCCTGAGAAACTAGGGGGATGGAGCCTCCTTCCAGTTGTAGCTAGAAAACAAAGGAATTTGGTGATTCCAATGAATGTAATTCTTCAAGACATATAAGAAAAAGCATTATGTGGTTTTCTCCCAATTTGGGTTTCCATGTAAAACACTAGTGTATTGTGTATGTGTGTGATTGTTTATTTCTTACTACTCGTTATTAGATAATAATTCTACATTGATATAACATTTGAAGAAAAAGGATTATAATCACGCTATTATTGATTCACCCCCCCCTCTCAGTAATCCAACACATAGTCCCCCTTGGCACTTTGACACTCATGCCATTTTCCCCCTTTAGGGATGGGAGTCCCGATAGTCTTATGCATCATCGAGAACTAGCCACATACCCCTTCTCCTCATTTTGCTAGCTTGCCCAATGGACTCCCAAGTTACTTCATCATGGTTCTATTTTAACTGCACCCCCGCAATATCATTAACCATCCATTTCATCCACCGCCATTTTTCCCATCTGCAGATTGTCCCCCATGCATTGCCCTAAATATAGAAACTCACCTATGGGGCCCTAACCCTCCACTCATTTTTCAAGTAACTTGCACTATCATCCGGCCAAGCCATATTACACTAGGGCACCCATTTATGTATCTGCATTATTATCCGCACTGATTTTTTAATTATTATTGTAATTAATCCATTGTTTCCAGCATTTTACATAGCTTTTTTTCATCACCTTTGGCGACCTTCTTGGAAAATGCAACCCATGTCACCCTTGGTTGGGGAATTCCTTGTCACCTACTCCTGTTGACATCATCCATAAACTCTGAGTATCCCACAGGCCAGCTACCTCTGCTCTCTGATTTTGTTCACTTTGTCTCGCCTCTGGCACAACTTAACCCACGTTTAGTCGTCCCCCTGACTCTAGATTCAGTTTCACAATTAATGCCACTTTGCATATCTCCCCAACCAAGGACAGTCTTGAGTCACACCACTCTTGGACTTCATTTATGTTACTCATTAGTTCCTGATTTTGTCCAAATGGATTTCATGAAGCCCTCTAGTTCTCGAATTTGTGTCTCCCCTTCTGTCGACATCAGCACAGTTTCCAGTAGGGTGACAGTATCTTGACTCTCATTACATTTACCATGAGGCATATCGGACGGCAGAGAGAGAACCACCATTTCTCTCTGATGTCATTGACCCCCACCACATTTAACTCCAACACTTTCTCATGTTGCGGTGGGTCTTACTTTGCAATTGTTGCAGTTGTTTCTATATTTTCCGAAGACCTCTGAAATTTGTTAGGCCATCAATGCCTACAAACCAGCGACACTCCTCAGGTGTCCTCACCTCTTTTTCGAGTATTGTTCACCATAACAATTGTCCTATGCTATTATCAAACACACCCCCAAGGGCGTTGCAGCCATCTCCACCAACACACAACTTGAGTTACTGTATTACACATCTTTGAGTTACTTAACACAAGCATAGGGCATGCCCACCTCGTTTGTACATAGTTTATTTTTTGCACCTTGCGAAAGGTTGGGTTCTATAGGTTCCCCTCTCCCTCCAATGGGTTGCTCTTGACACTCTCATTATCTCTCTTTCTTACAATGGTACTCTCATTAGAAGAAACATTGATGAATTTTAGTTATATGTATGCTCCTAACCTCATCCATCAAGGAGCATCTGTTATCACTGAAATTTCGTCCACAAATGGTTACAGTAATCTAGCATCTTCAAACATCTATAAGTCCACCCATGGACCAAAATTACCAAAAAATCCTTTCCAAAAGGTCCAAAACTATACAACCAGTTATAAAATCAAGATGCACTATGACTACACAGGGCGCGCGTGCACATGCGCCATCAAGAAATGCAGAAAAAGCACACATGTGCACGATACACGACTGTGGATGCTAAAAGCTACGCACACTTAAGAACGATGCATTTATTATGTTGGTCGGCCTCCCACCCACTTCTAGTTCAACTTCCAAGTCGATTTGACATACAAATCTCAGCTAGATCCGGCTGGGTGGTTGGTCAAAGACCTAAAGATGCCCTAAACAACCCCTTTTCACACTAAAATCTAGTTGCACAATACCTCAAAGTGGTGCTATAAAACAAGGCCATGGGTGCACTACATTTTAAAGGAATTCATTTGCAAGGTTATGTTGCTGCTATTCTCTTGGGGAAACCTCTTTTCTCATCAAGAGCATACTAGCACCATTCCATTTAGGCAATCCACATCACCTTTTGAGTGGGTTAGCTTGGGATTCTTTCACCATTTCTTTCAAGTTTTTAAATTGTAAGAAGAGCTCAATCTTGGGGTTCCAAGAGCCCTCCCTTGGAGGAAGAAGGGACCCAAAGTCCCCTTTCTCTTTGGCATTTTCTTTTCACTAATACAATCCTTTCCATTGGTGACATGAGTCTTGTTTGTTTCTTGTTCTTATGTCCTTATGCACAATAGTTTAATTTCTTTTTTTCCTTCCTAGTTTAATTCTTAGCGTAGTCTTTTATGTTTATTATTCTTACCCTTTCCTTTACTGTTGTCTTTCTTAGCTAACCCAACTAATATTGTAAGCACCTCTGTTTTTCTCATTTAGGTGACAAAAGAGGCGCAACAATGACCTCCACCCATTTTTATCATTATTGTTTGTTGAGAAGGGTATTGCAAAAGTTGCTAGAAGGAGTAAAAGGGTTTACACCCTCCTAGACTTTAACTTGTTAGGGTTGTTATCTCAAGGGATTAAAAGGGCTTACACCTATTAGTATTTAGTAGTCCTAACCTAAAGAAGACTACACAACTGATTTGGAAAGGCACTAATAGTTTATTGCATTGAAGAAATAATTTGTTTGCATTGAAATATGTGATTTTACGAGATATTGAATTTGTTCAAAGTGGAATCAATTATTTTCCTTAATCGCTTTCTTGAGCCACTAGGGCATTTTGATTGGTCAAGGACATATTTTTATTGTCACAAACTTATGCTACAACCATTAGGGCTGCTGCAAACTCTCTTTTTCAAGCTTAATTTCTCACTCTTCTATCGTTGGAAATATTTGGAAAGTTGTTATTGTTAATCTATTTGATTCTGGCTATTGTTGGGAAAGTTTTGGGATACTTCCTTGGGGTAAATGTTTCTTCTGTAGAAAATATTTTCTACATCCTTTTGGATTCTCTGAAAAATCTCTGAAAACATATTTTTTGCAGCCCTAATTCACCATCAAAGCTTGTGCTAAAGTATTGGGAATTAGTCTGCATGTTTAGTGCTTTATTTCCCAATAAATAATTGATGATTTTGATGGTTGTTTCTATAGTAAGTAATTGATTTTCTTGCCAATATATATATTTGTTGAATTCTGCAAATAGGGAAAGAAATCTCAACTTGCTCGTCCACCTAACATATAGCTCGTACAATTGAATTTTCTTGTGTCTCGGGTAGGTACAAACACTTTATGCAAGTACTCAAATACTTGGAAACCTTAAAACACTTCTGAGACATGCCATCAAAACCATCCTCCACTTAGAAAATTTACCTATAGGGGAATTCATCTCATCATCTCACTTTCCAAATCATTTCCCCCAAGGGTTTCACGAGATTCTACCCTTGAGGTGATCACTTTATCTCTAAAGTGACGGGCATAGCTATCTAAGGTGATAGTGAGTATGCATTCTCTTATTTGTCACCATATTGTGGTTTGGGTCAGGATTTTCCAATCTACAACTTGTGCAATAACAAACCCAATTAGGGTTAGGTTTTTCTACCCTCAATAATCTTCGTGAAATTCTACGTGTGACTAGATCCATATGTGTGGATAATGGAATATTTGTTGGAACCCAAAGTTTTGGGTTAATATTGTGCATGCACAAACGAAGTTGTGTGTGATCATTCCATTTTTGTGTGCTCCCAAGAAGATGTGTGAGGATTGACAAGAAGTGTGTGTTGGATCAAGTTTTGGTAATTCGCGTCGAGCTAAGTTTTTGAATGCACACCAAAAATAAAGAAAACACATATCAGAATCAAGAAAGGAATCATCAATAAATTTCCCTAAATGATTACTGTCAACAGCATGAGGAAACGTGAAGAAGAAAAAAGATGAGTTTGCAAGATAGTTAAGATTACCTCGATTCCAAAAAGTCTACGTGGAATGTAGGAAGGTGACATAATCATGTGAGACTGTTAGTCAGTAGAACAAGTGGAACATAACTATAGAGATGATACAGATATAAAAGGAAGTATTGAGCACTCAACATACCCTAAAATCCTTATGAAATTTTATCACTTTTTGGGTACCACTTGTTTTCTTTGACTGTCTAAATTGATTTCAATTTGGTGGTGGTTTATTTTTATTTTTGTTTTCATGAATATTATCAATAAAGTTAGGTTTGTTTGAACTTGTTAAATGAAACCCTGTGCCTAAAAGAACTCGACATCCAAACTAAGAATATGCACCTAACGCGCTTATGTTCAGCGTCGGTAAAATTCAAGCAGGCAAAGTGGCCACAGAATTACACTAATCACTAATCGTTGATGCACCATTGGCATCGACAGAAGGTGGAGTTGGTTTGCATGAATTATTCACCACAAAGTTTCAAGAGATAGTTGATCCCTATCGACATCGGTAGAATATAGGAAGGATATACATTAACAAAAGCTATAAATAAATAACCGATAGTCAATGACCGATGTGCTTTATTGGGGTTGGGGAAATCTAGAAGGGTTAGAACAATCATTTTTGTTTGCGATAAACATATCACTGATCGCCCATCCCTCATACACTTTAGGCATTGGGACCTTTTTGAGAGAGAGTTGATCTGGGAGCACTTGGGTAGGTTTATCACCGATCAACGATCCTTGATACTTTTTAGTGTCAACAAGATAGGATCGGGTTTTACAACATGTAGCTTAAGGAAAGTCTTGATTCTAGTTAAACACAAGTAAATGAAGACGTTGGTCTCAAGTTCCATGTGTATATATCATGTAAGGGTCTCGTACGGTCTAGTTTCATCCAGAGTCATATTAAGGTTCCATGGGTCCTAGTCACACCTCCTAGTCGGCTTTTCCACGTTGGATCTGTAAGGAAATATCAATTGTCATTGAAGCTTTTGAAAGAAGATATCAACAAAAATTGTTCGAAACAGAATCTCGACCCCTGACTCACCAACTGGACTAGCGAAATGATGGGATGTTTTCAGCATAAGATACGATCGTATTATGACATTTAATAGACCAGTTAATGCTTCATCCCGCATTTGTTTCTACCTTGTGCGACGATTGAACAACAACAATTTGAAATTGTCGATAGGCCACGTTACAACCTGCTCCCGCGCCATCAAACCATGTTCCAATTTAATTTTAAATGTCTTTGAAGATCTGGTGGAAGATTTAATAAAACTACACTCATAACTTGAATTGAATGGATGATGCGACAAGGTAATTTCATCCCTGTTTAAATCTCTAGAACAGTTTTGGACAATTTTGAATTCCATAGCATCCAAAGAAGAAAAGAAAGCGTCTTGAGACTGTGTTGATCCTCAGATTATCAAAACCAGGTTAAACAAGCTACAGAGGTATGTGTTCAAGTTTTTCAATTTGGTGGTCGTGATTTATATATGCATATGATCTCTTACACGGTCTCTATCTATGTTCTAGTTGCAGGTAAAATGCCACCAAGAAAGCCAACCATCAAACACTCACCGACAGCACACAAGCTAAAGGAAGTTGAAACAGGTGAAGGTTCTTCTTTGGGGACCATGAGGCAGTTGGAGTACGCTCCAAGGGTGGAGCCTGTCATTAAAAAATCAACTAAGAAAGCCTTTGTCCAACCTCCAGTCTTCGGTGATACAGAAGAAAGCACCAGATCCAAATTAATGCTCCCACGGTGGGGGGTCCTTTTCAATAGAATCAATCGGGAAGAGTACCCGGAGTGTATCCCAGACAGTGACCTGGATGTAAGGGCGCTCAATGACCATGTGTTACCGAACATATGAAAGTCATATTTAAACATGGTAGCCAACAGAACCCCAATTTTCCCTTGCATAGAGGTTTTGAAGTGGCTAATCAATCATACAGTTGGGCATAAGTGATTGATCAACGATGCGAATGGCGGGTGTGTAATATTTTTCCTCCTGACAGAGGTCCAAAAGTACTACAAACTCAAATACCCAAAGGAGTAGATAAACATAGACTTCATGGTGAATTTCTATGAATTCCATGACACAAGCCAGTTGATGGCCTAATGGTGGAAGGAGGAAAAGAATTTTACCAACCAGGGCAATGGTTGGTATGGGATGGTTAACTTGAGGGAGCCATACATCTACTTTATGGCTCTCATCTACCTATTTTATAGAGAGAAGGACTACTCCAAGTTTTCAGAAGCATGGATTCCCTTGGCATACAAAGTGGAAATATCCGGAAGAAACTTCAACTAGGGAGCGATAATTTCCAAAAACATTGCATCTATGTACAATAGGCTCAGACGCCGAAAGAAGGAGAAGCACCCACTTTCCACATGGCCTCATACCTGTTCGATATAATCTGTGCAAGAAATGTCTTTGTCAGCATGAAATTGAGTTGGCATGTTTCCAAGCTCCATGTTCTCATTTATTTCAACATACTTTGGGAGAACTGGTACAAAAAACCCTACACACTCAATTGCGATGAATTCATCGCTCGTATTCATTTTATTATATTTAAAAAATAATGCCCGAGATTATCCGCAGAAGCCAAGAAAATGGTACCGAAGGTAGGCCACTGGTATCTGGATGAATGCTCAACCTATATCAGGGTGTTCAGAGCCACCGGAGCACCGCATCTATTCCCTACTCATGTCCCAGACCAGCTCATTGTAGGAGAAATATGTTATCAGACCATCCTGCAGGTTTATAATGCCATACTAGTCAAGGACAAGAAGCGGGCTTTCATACCCTATGGTTTCCATGTGGGGTTTTATCTCATAAATGACACTGCTCAATCCAAACAAGAAGGGTTGATCCCACTTGAATTCAGGTTCCCGATAGGCCGATTCTGCAAGCATAACCCTAAAGTTTTGGTCCTCCAACATGCTTCACAAGTATCATCCTATTGGCCATACGTGCATGATAAATTTGAGGATGAAATTTTCACAGAGTGCACTCAGGATTGGGAAGATGTATTACAGAGGATGGCCAACCCAAATATGACCAGGTTCAAGTCCATGAGCATGGATGAACAAGTGGAGATAATACAATAGTCGAATCAAGAGCCCTTCAGAGATTAGGAAGAGATCAGAGCGACAGAGACTACAGAGGCACAAAGAAGAGGGTTGCTCTTTCTAGAAGGGGCGCAGAGAATCATTGACCAATTACAGAATGATCCTGACCTTGTAGAGATGTCAAGGATCCCCACTAACAACCCAATCGCAAGTAGAAGAGAGACAAGTGGCTTAGAGCCAATACAACTTGAGGAAATCATCGGGCCCGAAAAACCTAAAGTTCAATCACCACAGATCAGAGCATCAAGAGGAATTTCAACCCATCCTGAGATATCAAGGACACCGGGTAAGAAAAGTGTACCTCATCCCTTGTTTGAATTAATAACCATCTATGATGAGGAGGAGATTTTGGAGGTTTCCCTAGTGACTCCAATGCATATTACAGAGGAAAGGGAACATTAGAGAGCATCTACCCTAGATATCGATGCTCCAATTCAAATCCTTCCACAGAGTGACCATGAGGTTGAAAGTGCCCTAGACACTGAGCTACTCAACCTGCTAGGAACCCCAATGGAAAAATTGAGGGATTAGCTGGGATTCAGAGGTCAAAAAGAGTAATTTCCACAACAAGAAATAGGCACATTGATAGTCGATTACCAAGTAAGTACCAAACCTACTTCTGTTGCTTCAGTTTTTGCCGATATCTCACCAGCTGATGAGAAAAAAATGGAGGCCGAGCAATCGTGACATATGGAAGAAGTTCAGGAACCCATCCTAGAACAAGTACACACAGTCGGGAGCCTAGGACATACTCTAACTTGGGGAGAATAAAAGATCCCCAAACCAGTTGATGAGGTCGTCGATATACAAGAGATCTCCTATGACCAAAAGAGAAAATCCATAATGAAAAGGACCACTAAGAAGAGGAGGCTTATGTTGGATAGTTCAATTCTCATCACCACAGAGGAGAATTTGCTCAGTGCAAAACATGCCAAGACATCTGAGCTTATCGTCGCAGGGATGGCTATCACAGATGCCACATTGGATAGAGAAAGAAGCGATGAAAAGGATTTGGTCATTGCACTTAAGGAGTTGGAGCATTTGCGCCATTTGGAAAAATACTATCAAGACTCCACACAGGCCATGGTGTTTTTGAGAAGTGAGTTTCAATATTCCTATGACCAATTCACAAATGAACGACACCTTTTCACTTCAGGTATAGATGATTTCCAAGAATACACCCTTATGGCACTAGCGACCTATAAGGACATGGAAAGGTGGTATGAGAAGGCTCACCAAGAAGTAGAAAGGATAGATTGCATCCGAAGAGCTGAGACGCCAAAGAGCACGACATTCGGGTGCTGAGGGACAGTAGCATAGATCATATCAGGAAAGCGTTTGAATAATGGGTAAATATGGCCCAAGAGCCTCAATGGGAGATTCAAGAGAATTGGGTTGATTGCAAAAATATCTAGGAAAAGATTAATTAGGAGATGAAATGCATCAGCCTCCCAGAATTCAGCTCACCTGAGGACTTTGTCAACTTAAATGACATAGTCAAGTAACATGCAGAACAAGACTCAGCATGGACAACAAATATAGAAAATATGGTGAGCATGGCGCCAGGTCAAGTACAACAATTCATGGAGCATCTGATCAAGGCTCGAGCAATTTTGCAGTGGTTAAGTGTCAAAATAGTCAAGTAACAAGCACAGGTAGTAGAAGTGAAAGAAATCCTTTTAGCCCCGATGGACCAACACAGGTTCCCATATTCCAACACATGCGAGGAACTCTTCGTCAAATGGTCGGAGTATGATAAGAGTCATCCACTTTAGTAAAACTATTTGATGATTCTTAGAAGACAGAGAAATGAAAGCGCCATGTGGTGATATTTTGTTTTACTTAGCTTGCACGCATAGTATTTATTTTTAGTTAATGATTCATTATAAATAAGAGGATTGACCTTTTAGCAAATGTCAATGGTTTTTCGCAAAGACCCTCATTTTTGGAATCATAGAGAACTATTTTCGAACTACCTTAATTGAGAAGTCTTGTTTAGGGCCAGAGACAAACTTTTATTTTTCATCAAAGGTGTTTTGTGATTGGATCTGAGGAGTAATTACTTCCGACTTTATTTCATGAATGGATGTTGTAATGAGTAAGAGTTTCTGAATCTATTGATAAGTTAGTTGTTTTAATATTTTTTGTAGTTCTTGTCTCTAATGATGAAAGAAAATCGTTGTGTTACTGTGTGATTAATGTTAGAGATAAGGAAACTATTTTTCTTTCCATCATTTGATTGCATGAATGTCTTCTTTCAATAATTGTATCTCAATCAATAATTGAAATACCAACAAGTTAAGCTATTAGTACTAGGCTTGTCACAGGTGTGGATATCTTTGTCTGCATGCTTGAGCACAAGGGTTATCCCAATATCAGCCTTCTTCAGTAGTTAAGACCCCCCTTTTTCCAGTTGGTTTATACTAGCACACATATTTTTATCAAACCCATCTAATAAAAGAAAAAACAAAAAGAGAACATTTAAATTGAAGGAGGAGCTTTCACAAGAAGATATCATGTAAATCATTACGTAAAGCCCATCGATAAATTGGTTGGATTGAACGATCTAGAGAACCATTCCACCATCAAATGTTGCAGAGTCTAATTGGGCCTCCATGACAGGTTTAGTTCTTGTTGTTGAGTTAAATGGATTTAGGACCCCTCAACAGAAGTGGCACTAGAAGGAGGGCCTATGAATGAATGGCTAACAATATTTATGATATAATATTTTGCATAGCCTATGGATTCAAAACAACCCACATACATGGCTAGTCATTCTCAATACAACCCACATACACTGAGTAATCCTGAAACGAGTAACTCACCCCAACAAGAGGAAGAACATATATTCCCTTAAATACCTTATGCTCTTCCCCACGAGGAGTTGAAGAAATTTAGAATAATCACAAGAGCTTACGCTCAAAAAATTGGATTATTACCCATAACTTTGTTATTTTCTCATAGAAAACAAGTAAGAAGACCATTGGTTGACACCATCGACCAGGTTTTTGTTCACACATTAGAGGACCTGATATATTTCTCCATCACCGAGATCAAACATCTCCTTAATATGATCCCCAAAAAACCAACTAGTAACTACTCTGAGCTCGATGATTTTGAATATGACGAAGAAGGGTTTAACTCGAATTACTCAGCTTTAGAGTCAAACGACATGGAGGATAACAATGATCATAATGAATAAGGGGGAAACCCACCTAAAAATAATCAACCTTGTTTGGCCAGAGATGCTCTGGAAATCCCAGGACGGGTACATAACCTCCCTTGACATCCAAAAAATTTACTCCCTAAATTTGACCCTGAAACCTCTGGATTGCATGAAGACCATATTAAGAAGTTCATACTAGCTATTAGAATAATGAATGTCCAACATGAAGACGTAGTATGTAGGATTTTTCCCTATACCTTTGAGAATTCAGCCTCAACTTGGTATTTTAACTTGCCTATAGGGTCCATAACTAGTTGGATGAAGTTTCAAAAGGATTTTTTAGACAAATTTACAGAAGAAACCACTATAGGAGATTTAATGGATGAACTGTTCCCCGCCACCATGAGTTCAGAAGAAAAGGTTAAATACTTCAATCAATGATTTACCACTATCTTGAACAAATTTCAACCTGAAGATAAACCCACTCGGGAGTTGCAAATTGAGGTATACGCTAATGCTCTCCCTTCTTCTATCTCCATGTTTGTAAAAAGGTTTGCCAAGCATACCCTAGCTGAAAATTTCGCAAATGAAGGGATGTAAAGAAGGCCAAGTCTCACCAGTCAATAAGGAAGCTCAACCTCAACCCAGGAGAGGACTCTTGTTGACTAGGCCCCCAAGAAAACAAACAGAGAAAGGCCCTGAAAAGGGAAGTGGAGACATAGAATACCTACAATGGATGATAAAGAAGTTGCCAAATGAAATTGTAGACATGAAAAGAAGTGTAGGGGAAGGAAACCAAGGCCAAAGGCCTTATAAACCCTTTTTTAATAGAAACCCATTGTTCAAAGCAATTGAACCTCCCACAACCAACTTAAACATTGACCTAGGTAATGTAGCATATGACTCTTTCTGTACCTATCATCAAGAGAAACATTCTGAAAGAGATTGTCCACAATGGGTGTATGCCATGAATTTGATGGCCAATCGGTTCCTAGAAGAAGACTCCCTTACAAAACAATCAAGCAGCTCAGTGGTGAATATTGTCGATCAAGAGGAAGTTGGCATGTTAGAAGAAACAACCATGTTGTTGTGGGATCCTAACTTGCCAATGCCTTTTGATGACATATTTGAGGTTCAAGAACCACCCCCTAAGGTTTTGGTTGTGCAAATGAGAAGTAGGGGTCAGTCGGTCTCAAATGACCTCACCATTTCCCAAACTTCGAGAGGAAAAAAAACAATCGATCACCCAAAAGCACCTTTTGTCTCCCAAAGAAATCCTATAAACATCCATACATGAGAATCACCCAAGCTAGACTACAACATAGTAGAGGATTTAAAAATATTGAAGGAAAATATATCGGTCATGGGCATGTGTAGAATTCCCTAGAAAAATTATTTTCTACTACAAACCTTGAAGTCAGTAGAAACCCCTATAACAAGCACTGACCAAGGGGAAAATCCAACTCCCATGGATCTAAAAAATAAACCAAATGTGAATTCTTTCTCTGTAGACAAAAAAGGAAATCCTTTCATCCTACCTTTCCTTTTAATGTTTGAAGTCTTCAATCGAAACCTCCATAATTGTTTAGTTGACTCAGGGGAATCCTCTAATGTCATGCCATTATCTACCTGCAATAAATTAAATGCAGTCTTGCTCAAAAGTGATAAACATGTTATACAAATAGATAGAACTCAGGTAAAATTTATTTTATAACTCAAGGATGTCATGATCAGAATGGCTACACACCCAAAATTTGTTCAAGTAATTGACATCATTGTAGTAGATATGCTAGCAGCTTATGGATTGCTACTTAGTTGAGATTGGTCTAAAAAGTTGAATGGATACTTTAGCACGGACTGGGCTCACCTTTGGTTGTCATTAAAGGGACATGAAACCATGATTAGGATCGATAGGGAAAGGTATCTCAAACATACTTTCACCAATTTAGAAGCCTTCAATGAACCCTCATCGGCAGATTTCCCCATGTTAGGCAATTATTCCTGCAATTCTGATTTCGGTAATTTCTCCCCTCTCTCATCTGATGTACCTCTTACTCAAAACTCTAAAATGGATTTTCAAGTAAATCTACTGGTAGCGGCGGAATAAACCCTCTTCTATCAAGAACCTCTATTGGAAACCACAGACAAAATAGGTGGAGAGGAGAAAGTTGGTAGGCAGGGAGAAGCTGATGATTTTTGTTCACAAGTTTGGACCCTATACTTTGATGGGTTTAAATATCAAGAAGGATCGGGAGTGGGATGTATCCTCATTTATCCGAAGGGGAAACAAAATTTCATGTCCTACAGACTGGAATTTGAATGCACTAATAATACTTCCGAGTATGAAGCTTTTGTGCAAGGACTAAAAAAATCCAGAGACTTAAATGTTAAATAACTAAAGGTTTTCAGGGACTCTGAAATTATCGTTAGGAAAGTAAAGAATATTATACATTGCAACTCTCCCCACCTAAGGAATTACCAATGGGAGGTGCACAGGCTAATAGAAAATTTTGAAGCCTTCAACATAACAGCAATTCCCAGGACAAAGATTACTCTTGTTGATTATCTAGCCACTACTTCTTCGAGGATATCCCCTTTAGAAGACTATGAAGCCTCCAAGTTCACTGTGGAACTAATCTACAAACCAACAATTCCCAACAATATTTCTAATTGGAAGGTCTTTGAAGGAGATGAACATATTATAGAGTTCCTAACCAATCAAGAAAATTTTAAAGACCTGGTTATTGAAGATGAAGTATTCCAAGAGAAATTAGTAGAAACCGATTCCCATGAACAAATATGCGAAATGCATCACTCTAACAACATACCCAAGTTTCACACGATACCGAAAGGGGTAGCCAATTTGGAAAACCTCTTTTATTTAAGGGAAAGATTTAAAGGGTCAACAAACACAAAGACAAGGATCTCATGTCCCATGTACGAGACTATAAATCTAAGAACCCCGAAAAACCCTAAGAATATAAATCTAGGAAAGACAATGTCTAAAGAAGAAAGGAAAGCCTATCTCAAACTTTTTAGAGAATATCAAGATGTTTTTGCATGGTCCTACCGAGATCTGAAAACTTATGACACTCGCATTATTCAACACACAATCCTATTAAAACCTGGAGTAAAACCCTTCCAATAGAATATATGGAAGTACCACCCATCCCTACAACCCCTCATGTGTCGGGAGTTAAAGAAATTACTAGATGTTAAAATTATCTTTCAGGTTAGGCACTTTGCCTAGGTAGAAAATTTGGTTCCTGTCAGGAAAAAGTCTGGGAAAATCCTCTTGTGTGTGGATTTCAAAAACCTTGACAGAGCATCAAAAAAGGATAACTACCCAGTCCCACCATTGGAACATCTCTTGCAGACTATGTCTATTTTTGAAATTTTCTCCTTGTTAGACGGGTTTTCAGGTTACAACCAGGTTCTAGTTTTAGAGGAAGACTGATTGAAAACTACCTTCTGAACCAAGTGGTGAACATTTTCTTATAAACGCATGCCCTTTGGGTTAATTAATTCATGGGAAACCTTCCAAAGGGCCATGGACATAATTTTTCAGGGATTGATCAGCAAGTGTGTAGTATTCTATTTGGACGACGTAACTGTGTATTTAAAAAACAGAGAAGATCACATCCAACATCTAACCCAGATTTTTGAAAGGTGTAGAAAATACGATATAGCTTTAAACCATAAGAAAACTATCTTTGGTGTCGAGGATGGGAAATTACTAGGTCATATTATATATCAAGCATGAATTCGCATAGACCCAGAACGAATTAAGGCAATAGCTCAGCTTCCCTTACCCCACAACAAAAAGGATATGCAATCCTTCTTTGGGAAAATCAATTTTGTGAGGAATTTCACCCCCGATTTTGGTGAAACTATCAAACCCTTACAAAACATGATCCACAAAGATGTTGAATTTAAGTGGGATGACGAATGAAAAATTTCTTTCAGCAATATTAAAACTGCAATATCTCAAGCTCCAATGTTGTGAAGTCCCAACTTTAGCAAAGATTTTTTCCTCTATACTTTTCCCTCCGAACAATCTTTAGCTGTAGTATTAACTCATAAGGATGATGAAAAAAATGGGGCCCTGGTCTCATTTATGGGCACTAATATGCAAGGGGTCGAACTAAATTACCTTGCTATAGACAAACAGACTTATACGGTATACAAAGCAGTGAAACATTTCAGATCTTACATCCTAAAAAAACACACCAAATTCATTGTGCCTCATCCCACAGTCTGATCCCTATTCACTCAATGGGAGATGGGGGAAAGAAGAGGAAATTGGATGGAAGTTGTCCAAGAATTTGATCTAGATATAAAACCTACCAAACTGGTTAACAGACAGGGATTGTGTAAACTGGTCGTTGAATCCCAAGACCAAGTAAATGAAGACTTTGGGTGGGAGAATGAATTGTTGTTGTGTTGTAGTGAAGCTTTATATGTTCCCCTAGTACAGGAGTCTTGGTATGGAAAACTAACCTATCTCCTGCATCACGATACATGCCGAGAAAATTTAAACCTTAAGGAAAGGAGGGCTCTCAGACTAAAATCGACACAATATCACCTCATAAATTTGGTGCTCTTCCATGTAAATTATGATAAGGTACTTTGAGATGTCTTGTCACACATCCACTATGGAATGATAATTTTTTTTCTTTTTCTCAAGGGGCAGAATCCCTGAAGTCCTACGAGGGCCTAACACAGGCTAGTTCTTCCCTATTCACCTCCCTGTGATCGTGGATTGGGACCACAAGCCAAACAAACCAGGTGCCTTTTTCTGTTTCGCGACTCAGTGATACAAGTGAGTCCAATCTTAAAGGTAGAATGGCGAGGGGGCTCCGGAATGAAACCCTGGCCATAGATCTGGGCACGCAAATTCTGGTCGTCCAGATCTACCCACCGCTTAACGACAAAGCATTATCTCCCTTTCTTTAGTCCCTATCTCGATAGGACCATATATGTGCCTACACCATTCCAGAACTCCCCCCCTTATTAAAGGAAGAATGGTAGAGAGGGTCCAGAATCGCTCGAGTGCCATTGATCTAGGTGCCTCGATCTCGACTGTTTGAGAGATGCACACCCAATTCAGGACCCCCCCCTCATTAAAGGCAGAATGGCGAGGGGGATCCGGAATGAAACCTCAGCCGTAGATCTAGGTGCCTCGATCTCGACCATTTGAGAGATGCACGCCCAATTCTAGACCCCCCCCCATTAAAGGTAGAATGGTGAGGAGGCTCCGGAATGAAACCTTAGTCATAGATCTAGGTGCCTCGATATCAACTGTTTGAGAGATGCACACCCAATTATGGACCCCCCATTAAAGGTAGAATGGCGAGGGGGCTCTAGAATGAAACCTCAACCATAGATCTAGGTGGGCAGATCTTGGGTCGTCCTTCCTCTTTGATCAATGGCCCAGATCACATCGCGATCTCGCGACTCGGGATTTCATGACTCCAAGAGTCGGGTCTTCCACCTTCAAACTTATGAACCCCCGATACGCGAAATGGTCAGATCTCTGCCACCTGTCCTCTTTGATTAACAGTCCAAATCACATCATGATCTCGCAACTAAGGGACTTCGTGACTCCAAGGGTCAGGTCTTCCACCTTCAATCTTACGAATCCTTGATACGCGAAATGGTCAGATCTCTGCCACCTATCCTCGTTGATCAATGACCCAAATCACATCGCGATCTGGTGACTTGGGACTTCGTGACTCCAAAGGTTAGGTCTTCCACCTTCAATCTTACGAACCCCCGATACGCGAAATGGTCAGATCTCTACCACCTATCCTCTTTGATCAATGGCCCAGATCACATCGTGATCTCGTGACTCGGGACTTCATGACTCCAAGAGTTGGTTCTTCCACCTTCAAACTTACGAACCACCGATAGGCGAAATGGTCAGATCTCTGCCACCTGTCCTCTTTGATCAATGGCCTAGATCACATCGCGATCTCGAAACTTGGGACTTCGTGACTCCAAGAGTCGAGTCTTCCACCTTCAAACTTACGAACCCCCGATATGCGAAATGGTCAGATCTCTGCCACCTGTCCTCCAACATGGACGGTCCTGATGTCTTCGGGACTTTTGGGACGTAGTCGAGTTCACTCTCCTACCTAAGTAAATGTTAAGATCGATGGCTTATAAGGTTCTGATGGATCCATGGGATCTACGGTCCAGGATCCCATCACTATTTGCGAAGGATGAAAGGGAGAGGTGTTAACGCCTACGCTCCTTCCCTAGATCCGTCGGCATTGACAAGCTTGGGGTATTCTCGGAAGGATTTTGATCACTCATTTACCAAATGATAGGGTATTTTATTTCTATATTTGAACTCTCTATCCCTTCTAAGCTTGAATCATGAAGTTCAAACTCTCAGAGCTTCAGGCTCCCATGACCCCGAAACCTTAGAAAGATACTCTTTCTTGCATAAGGGTTCCAGACCCGGATTGTATGAACCCTCAGATGGTTCTCGGGAAATTATCCCTTATATTTAATCAAATCTCTAGTAAGGTTCAGTAAAGTTACAAGGTTTATGGGTTAATTCTTGGAAAAGAGTGCTCTCAAGGGGCCTTCCTAGAATATTACAAGAAACTAAGAAAATAAGATGATTCTCAGTGGAGTGAACTCATGTCCCAGACTTAAAAATTCGTGTAGAAAACAACTATGGCATGTAATCATACACAGGCATCCATTCTATCAAATCACATGTTAGGTAAATACTTCTATTCATAACTATTTACAAGCACATAAAACTGAACATGCGATTATGGTATTAACTTCAAATAACACTTATCAGAAATAACACCAAAGGTGATGCAACTACTGAGAGGGGTGCTCATTTCCACCCAACCGTAGGCTCAGTGACTCTGATAGGATTTACCACTAGCCACCTCTGAGATGAGACCACGATGCTGCGAGACTGTGTCTCAGTTTGCTAGTGACCGAGAATGAGGGTTACTCTCCCCCTTATCTGCTATCACTCCCTCTACATATCTCCAGAGTTCTTCCTCCTTCCTCGCGTTTTCCCCCTCCTTGCTCCTTCCTCACGCATTTCCCCCTTGCGAGGTTGTGCATGGCACGATTTCCCTTGCAGTGGTCAGGCCCAAGGCTCCTACGAATGGGCAGTTCACTTCCCCCATCCCTCATTAGTTTTTGAGGAGCCATCTACCTACCAACCTGCGAGTAAATGATTTCGGTCCAACTAGCTGCTCTTGGTTCTCCGAGCCAGTGAATTCCAAATACGGTATTTCTTTTGATGGAAGTTAATGCCACCTTTCCAGGTGCCTTCCACTACCTTTCTTTAGCCATCGTGGTCTCTTTTTTAGCATATCCCCTCTCAGCAGTCCTGCAATATATATATTTATATATATATATATATATATATATATATATATATATATATAATATTATTTACATTCATCGACCTTTTTCACAAGGTCCATTCACATCACACATTCAAATTTTTGAGTTTGCCACAGTTCTTGGCCAGTATTGTTATTTTTACAAATTGGGGGAAACAGGGTGTTACAATTCCCTCCCCCTTAAAGGAACATCGTCCTTGATGTTCTTATCTATTAACATGACATGCATGTACAGAAGTAAACAAAATCAGATATGCCTGTCTCATGGCATCCTTCATTTCCCATGTAGCCTCATCTGGGCCAAAATGTCTCCACTGCACCTTGACCTATGCAATGGTTCGATTCTAGAGCAGGGTTTCCTTTCTATCCAGTATGCACTAAGGTTCTGGTAGAAATTCTCCCTCCAGTTCCACCTGGATCACAAACCAGTGAATTATATGATTAGCATCATGTACATATTCCTTCAATAATGAAACATGGAAAACATTATGTGCTTTTACTGTGGGAGGAAGTGTTATCCTATAGGCTACAGGTCCCACTCTATCTAGAACCTCAAAGGTTCCACAATACTGAGGTGCCAACTTGGAACAAGCTCCCATTTTCAGGGAACTCTTCCTGGGCCTAACTCTAAGATATACATGATCTCCCGCTTTGAACTCTCTTGGAGTTCTCTTTTGGTTGGCATAACTTTTCTGTCGGTTCTGAGTGATCTTCAGGTTTTGTTTTATCTGAGTCACCTATTGTTCCATTTCTTTCAACATGTTGGGTCCAAAATAAATCTTGTTTACGGGATTACTCCAGCTGACTAGAGTGTTACACAATCTACCATAGAGGACTTTGAAAGGACTCATCTTTAAGGATGCTTGGTAGTCGTTGTTGTAGGCAAATTATACCAGTGGCAGGTAGTCTTCCCACTTCTTGGGTTGATGCATTACATGCATCCTTAACATATATTCTAGTATTTGATTCACTCTTTCTGTCTGTTCGTTGGTTTGAGGGTGATAGGAGGTGCTAAACAACAACTTGGTCTCTAAACCAGCCATCAATGATTTCCAAAAGTTGGAAGTAAATTTTGTGTCTCTGTCAGACACTATCTCTTTCAGCATACCATGCAGTCTGAATATCTCTTTCATGAATACCTGGGTGATATCAATTCCCTTACAGGTCGACTTGATGGGGATGAAGTGAGCAGACTTTCTCAATTTATCCACCACCACCATAATGGCGTCATTCTGTTTGGTTGAGGTTGGTAATCCAGTGATGAAATCCATGGAGATAGTTTCCCATTTCCACTCTGGGATCGGTAAAGGTTGCAATAATCCTGTTGGGTGTCGATGTTCTTCTTTAACCTGTTGGCACTATGTTAGCGACATTTCTTGTAAGGGGGGATAAAATGGTGTGGGGTGGGTAAAAAACCCACTTTCCCTAAGTTTGGGACGCAAAATGTGTCTGTGGTTAAGCGGCAAGCGAATCTGGACGACTACGATCAAAGCGCCTGGATCAACGACGCACATTGGATTCTGGAGACCCCCCGCCTTTCTACCTTTAAGAGGAGGGGGGGGGGGGGGTCCNCAGAATCGGGGGTGCACCTATTCAACGGCTACGATCAAGGCACCCGGGTCAACGACACACAGGTTATTTCGAACCCCCCTTGCCTTTCGGCCTTTAATAAGAAGGGGGGGGGTCCAGAATCGGGCAAGCAGCTTCCCAATGGTCGAGATCAAAGCGCCCGGATCAACGACGCTCAAGCGATCCCACCCTTCTCAGCCACTCTACTTTTAATCAAATGTGGGGGCCTTCCCCCGTCATGTCACCTCCCAAGTCGCCTCTCCCATGCAGCCTGTCTTCCACTTCACCTCATGACATATCCCCTCCTCAGTCCATCGTCCTCCTGCTAGTTGCCATGTGTCCCCCTCTCTCCACATCACTAGTCCATTCATCCTCGTGGCACCCTTTGTCCTTTTTATCATTTTTTCCTGACACCTCATGCCAGGTGTTCCTCATCTCCCAACTCACCTCCCCTCCTCCTTCAGTCCTGCTACCTTATGACCTCCCCGTCATCTCCCTACGACATTGTGCCTCGTCATAAGAGAATTTCATCCCTCTCCCTCCGGCTATGTATGGATGTCTCTGCTATGAATCCACTCAAGTCCCATGCTCTATGTCTCCTCTTCCCATCCACCACTCCCATTATGCACCCCAGCCTTCGCGCTGGCCTCCATGTCTATTCATCAGGTCGTTCAGGGAATCTAGGTGGCAGCGCGAGGGGCCCTCCATGTCCCCAAGGTGCAGAGTTGGATGGATCGTTCATAATCCCAAGGAAATAGTTATTGTAGTAGTTGGTGGTGGTTAGAAATCATCTCCACCATAAAGGGAAAGTTTGGAGACGAATTAAAAGCACGTCGATTCGCCCACGGGACTGTCGGGATTTTGATTGCGTCTGCCATAGGTGCACGATCATTCAAAGACTGTAGGTGCAAATTGTCAGAAGCCATGCAGACGCAATTTCTTTGATGCAACGTCTCGATTTTGTTGTTGTTGTTATTTTGAGTATGTGTAGGTGTTTTTGCCATTTTTGTATGAATCGATGGTAGAGAGAAGCTCCCAACTATAAAGTTTTAACAACCATTCTAGTTCTCTAGTTGTGCATCTGTATATGAGATTTCTTGTTTTATGAAAAACAATTTTCCTACTCCATCTAAGCTTTCATATCATACTAAGGGAGTTCATGATCGACTGATTCACATGAATTGTTGCAATTATGTTATGGTAAAGGATTTATCGTTGCATCGTTGTATTCTTTGGTTTTTTGTGTTTGAATGTAAGAAGATCTTGCGTTTGGATGCTTTCTTCCCAGTCTGTTAGAAACCCGTTGCTTATGACAGACTCCTGAACTCTTCTTATACAAGTCTTCCCTCTACTCGCCCTTATTACAATTCACTGTTTGAATTTTATCTAAGACCTCACTTTCCCATGCATGTCTGGCCTAGTTTCAGAGTTGGAACAATATTTTTTTGAGTTAACTTCCATTCGATCACCCCTTTCATAAACCAATCGTGACATAAACTGATGGGCGTCGGGCTCTGCTCCTGCTGCAATCCAGGAGTGACTTCCGACGCTAACATTTATGGCATCGTTGTCGGGGATGAAGTTGAAAATATTCCCTGGGATTGAACGACATTGAGCTTCTGATTCTGAAGGTGCATCAGGCATCAGAGCCCTTGAAGATTGCTACTGTGCACCTGGCAACTCCATTGTGACGACTCCACTGAGGTGAACCTGTTGGGTTAGTTGTGGCTTCCAATAGTAGACACACACGGTCCCATCCATAGCTGCCTCTGGCCACGCCTGAAGAATATCTGGAGGTGATTATCAGAAAAGGGAAGCCCTCTCAAGGAGAAAGATTCGTCGTCCAACCAGGCATTTCCCCACCTCCTTCTGTAAGAACTCCATTTTATCCTCCTCGGTTTCCTAGGAGACCGCTTTCTGAAGTTTCTCGTTTCCTGAATTTCAAAAGTGTTCCTGTTGAGGTTTCCCCCGTGGTCTGGGATTAGAGGGAGAAATCCTTGTCACTCCCATTTCTCCTGAAGCTGTACCTTGGCATAAACCCAGGTCCACGGAAGATTTCCCCACTCCTAGCTTTACTGCTCCTCCTCTTGTTATTGTCGTTGCTTCTACGCAAAAGGAAACATCAACTGACTTAAGCTCGCTAACCTTCTCCCTTAATCCCCTATTGTTTCCCACTCCCCTTAGAAGCTCATCCCCAGTATCCCCTTTTCGAGCTCCTTCTCCTCCGAGTTCTCCCCCACATAATATCCCTATGGCAGGAGCAAATCCCCCCACGACCAGAATGGAGGCCATCATAGCCGCTAGGTATGCTCCCCTTGTGTTACCTCAGCCTCAAAATGCCCTCCCAGCAGATGGTTACCTCAAACAGCTGCCCAAGTTTATAGGTGAGGGGGACATAACTGCAGAAGAACACCTAGAAGCCTTTTACGGTTTCACAGATGATAATAACATCATGCATGCAGACGTATGGATGAGGATTTTTGTCCATAGTATCCAAGGCGAGGCTAGAAAATGGTTTAAGGCCCTGCCCCCTGGATCTATTAATGGGATCGAAGCTTTGGATAACGCCTTTTTGAGACAGTGGGGAGATAAAAAAGACTTCATGTATTATATGACAGAGTTTGGATCTTTGAAGAGAAAAGAAGGAGAATCTGTCTATGACTTCTCTAAGAGATTCAATAAAATGTATAATAAAATTCCCGCTGAGATAAATCCCTCAGAAGCCTCGGCTAAGATCACTTATGCTAGTGCTTTTGATCTTGATTTCTACCTACTGCTGAGAGAGAGAAGGGACACTACCCTGGCCCACATGCAGGATGCAGCCATGGAGGTAGAATCTAACATATTATTTGTTGATCGACTCAGGAATGATGCTGATAGAAACATGTCCAAGAAAAATCCTGAAGCTTCCCCATCCAGTTCCTCTCCTATGCCCCATCAGACAGATGAGACAGCTAGAGTACTAAAATCACTTTCAGTCAGGATGGAAAGGTGGGAGTTAGAAGGGAAGCCCATGTACAGAAATCCCCAGAATGTTGATGGTAGAGGTTTCAGGAGACCTAATAACAATGGACCACAGGCCTTCCCAAGGGAATAGAGGGGAAAAGACAGAGAGGATCAAAGGATTCAAACCCCTCTCCAAAATAACCTAGTTACACATGAGGAAGGAGAGGAGATAGACGAGTTCGACCCCGAAATTCATTGTGTTGAAGAGGCTCCTCCTTTTCCCCATTTGACTCAGTCTGCCTATGAAAAATCCCTAATGAACATTCAAATCCATGAGTTAGGTAAGGGATAAAGGGTCGGCCACACTTCTAATAGATACAATCTCAGATCAAAAAAGAAAGGAGACTTTGATAGTCAAGACCAGCCCCTCATAGCATATAGGTCTACTAAGTCTGCAAGAAGCTCCTAAGCATGTTTCCTCTTTTAATTTTGAGCATGAAATTCAGAAGATCAGAATTCTTGTTCCCCTTTCTAAGCTAGTTAAAAATGAAGACTTCAAAAGGTCCCTCTCCAAGCTGCTACAATCTAAGTCCCCCCATCCTTCCTCCAACTCGGTGAATCTCCAAGATGAAAATCCAGCAGTGTTCCTAGGGCCCATGGTAGAAGATAGAGATGATTCATCCCCGCCCTTCTACACATCCCTGAACATACATGATAAAGTGTTGCATAACTGCCTCATGGACTCAGGGGCTTCCCATAACCTTATGCCCAAAATAGTAATAGAAGAGTTGGGACTGGAGGTGACAAAAACTTATCATGATTTGTATTCTTTCGATTCAAGGAGAGTGAAGTGTCTAGGAGTCATCAAAGACCTGGTGGTTTATTTTTTTCAGTTGCCCATGAAGAGTGTGGTCATGGATATTGTGGTAGCTGACGTTCCCCCCAAGTTTGGCATGTTGTTGATAAGATCTTGGATTAAAAGACTTGGAGGAATGTTATAGATGGATCTCACATACGCCACCATTCCAGTCTTTGGAGGGGAACACAAGAGGTTGTTTAGAGAAGCCCAGCTAGCCTACATCGTCAGTGATGAAGAAAACCCCACTAATCACCCCATCTTTGCACTTGACACTGATTTAGGGTCTAGTTTGTTACAGATCGCTGAAACTCCGAAGGCCCCTTTACAAATCATAAAACAACCCATTCTTAATCAGGAGATACCTACTCCAACCACCTCTGTTTGGAAGATGTTCTTTGATGGAGCTTCCTCCAGTATAGGTGCAGGTGTCGGAGTGGTTTTCATATCGCCCTGTCAAGAGACCATATCTCTGTCATACAAGCTGGAATTCGAAATCACCAACAATGTGGTAGAATATGAAGCTCTTGTTCTAGGTATGAGGGCTGCAAAAGAAATGGGAATAAAGGAGATGGTTGTGTTTGGAGATGCAGAATTGATCATCCAACAGGTCAAGAATGTTTATCATGCCAAGCATCCTTGGCTTAGAAGTTACAGAAACAAGGTATGGGACCTGATTGATAATTTCTTCTCTGCTTTCAACATTGTTTTTGTCCCAAGGGAAGAGAATACCTCGGCCGACTCCCTAGCAATCTCAGCCAGTTTGTTCAGAATCCCCCTGCCACCAAATATTAATGGTGAGGTCGAAGTAAGATACAGGCCATCCATCCCGGATAATATAAAGCATTGGAAGGTATTCGAGGATGATCTTGAAATCAAAAAATTCCTTTAGTCCATCGATGAGTTTTCTGCATTTCACATTGATCAAGATCCTAACCCCGAAGGTGACCCCCCCTCTGAGGTATTCTTGAATAAAATTGTTAATCACCAAATTATTCAACTGCCTAGCAATCACATTCTGAGGGGACTAGTCCCTTTAGAAAGATTGTTCGACAAAAATGATGTGACGGTAAAGGGTGGTGTTCCAAATGAAGATGCTGACATAGCCGAATGCAACATTGGCACACAGGGTGAGCCTAAGTTTGTCAATTTGTCAAGCATCTTGACCAATGAACAGAGGGCGAAATATACTGAGTTATTAAAAAATTCACTGATGTGTTTGCATGGGCCTATGAAGACCTCAAGACTTATGACACATCTGTCATTGAGCACAAGATCTTGCTGAAAGAAGAGGCTAGGCCTTTCAGGCAGAAGCTGAGACAGATAAATCCCATGTTGCTACCTGTCATGGAGAGAGAAGTGAAGAAATTGTTAGATGCCCAAATCATTGTCCCCTTGAGGTATTTCGAGTGGGTGGCCAATTTGGTCCCGGTAAGAAAGAAAAGTGGAGAAATCAGACTCTGTGTTGATTTCAGGAACCTGAACAGGAGCTCAAAGAAAGACAATTATCCCCTGCCCAACATGGAACACATACTGCAAAGGGTGACTGGTGTATCTAGGATATCCATGATTGACAGTTTTTCTGGTTATAATCAGATATCAGTCATGCCCGAGGATAGAGAAAAAATGGCCTTCACCACTCCTTGGGGGACATTCATGTATGCCAAAATGCCTTTTGGATTGATGAATGCAGGAGCGACATTTCAGCGAGCCATGGACATAGCCTTTATCGGGGAAAAGGACCAGTTTGTGTTAATCTATTTGGATGACATCACAGTCTTCTCCAGGTCAGACAAGGAGCACTGTTGCCACTTGAAGAAATTTTTCCTGAAGTGTCAGAGGTTTGGCCTATCTTTAAACCCAAAGAAATATTTGTTTGCTATGAAGGAGGGGAAGCTATTAGGCCATATAGTATCAGCAGAGGGAGTGAGAATTGATCCTAGTAGGGTAGAGGCAATTCAGACCCTATCACCTCCCAGATCTAAGAAGGAAGTTCAGGCCTTTTTGAGGAAGATTAATTTTCTGAGCAGATTCATCTCAAATTTTGCTGAGCTGGTGAGACACATCACAACCATGCTCAAGAATGGAAATGAAGTGAAATGGACTGTTGAACCCAGGGAATATTTTTTCCAAATAAAAAGGGCATTGATTGAGGTGCCTGTGCTAATCAGTCCTGACTATTCCAAAGATTTCCTGATCTTTTCTTTTGCTTCTTGTGATACAGTAGCAGCGGTCTTGTTGCAGAAAAATGAGGAAGGGCGAGAGCAACCCATTGCCTTCTTTAGCAAGGCATTGAGAGATGCATAATTCTGGTATGAGATCATGGTGAAGCATGCTTATGCCTTGGTGAAAGCCCTCAAATATTTCAGAAGTCTATGTCTTGTACTCAAATGTCACCGCATACGTTCCTTCGGCCTCTGTAAAGGACATCCTCATACAACCTAACATAGATGGGAGAAGAGGTAAATGGATTACCAAGATCCTAGAGTTTGATCTGGAGATTAAGCCCACCAAGTTGATAGCCAAGTTGTTGGCTGAATCCAATTACAAAGCCTTGGGAATTAACTTCATCAATGAGCAAGTTGAGTCATCCAACAAGGATTATCACAGTGCCTTATCACTAGCAGCATGCACCTGGTACAAGGATATCTTGTACTTTCTGCAAGAACTAAAGCCTCCTGATGGATTGGGAAAAAGTAAGGCTAGAGCTTTAAAGCTCAAAGCGGTTAGATATTGCCTCATTGACCAAGCCTTGTACTGGAAGGACCCTCTAGGGGTATTTTTAAGATGTCTGGACCCGCAAGAATCCCAGAAGGTTATATTTGATTTCCATAGTGGTCTTTGTGGAGGTCATCATTTTTGGAAGACCACAGCTCACAAGATCCTCCGGGCTGGGTATTATTGGCCCACTTTATTCCCTGATGTCTGCAGAGAAATCAGAGCTTGCATCAAATGCCAAAGGTTCTCGGGAAAGCAGCAGCTCAAATCTCTTCCATTAAAGCCTGTAGTAGTTTCAGCACCCTTTCAGCAGTGGGGATTGGACTTCATTGGAGAAATTCATTCTCCCTCAAGTGGTCAGCACAGATGGATCCTGACTGTGACAGACTGTTTCACCAAGTGAATAGAAGCTGTCCCCACTAGGAGCACTTCTCACAAAGTAATTATCAGCTTCCTGGAGGACATCTTAACCAGATTTGGTTTCCCTAGTAGGATTGTCACTGACAATGCCGCCTCTTTTAGGTCCGAGCCTCTGGTCAAGTTCTGTGAACAGTTTGAGATCTCACTGATTCACTCTACTCCCTATTATCCTCAAGGAAATGGACTGGCGGAATCTTCTAATAAAAGTTTGATCAATCTCATTAAGAAATTACTGGAAGACAATAAAAGGGCCTGGGATTCAAAGCTCAAATTTTCTCTATGGGCCGACCGGGTGACAACAAAGAAGTCCCTAGGCATCTCATCTTTTCGACTTGTTTATGGAACAGAGGTTGTTTTCCCTACTCAACTCGCATTGTCTGTGGAAAAATTCTTTCAAGACCTTGAAGGAGAACTCGATCATATGATCATAAGGATTCATTAAATCGTGGAAGTGCAGCAAACCAGGGAACAGGTCATGAACAATGCCTATAATCATCAGCAGAAGATCAAGTAGGCTTTTGACAAAAAGAGAAGAAAGAGAGATTTTGAGCCGAGTGATCTGGTGCTCAAATGGGATGCACCCAGGAAGGAAAAAGGAAAGCACAGTAAGTTTGATGCCCTCTGGTTCGGGCCTTTCAAGATCTCTGGAGTATTTTCAAACAACACTTACATGTTGCAGGATTTGGAAGGAAAAGAAGTCTTTAATGGCCCAGTAAATGGACATTTCTTGAAAAAATGTTTTTTGTGAGCCGCAGTCAGCTCTTTTATTTTTGTAAATATTGTTTTCTATTTTTGGCTTAATAAATGACTCCACAGCCCAACAACAAGGCACTAAATCTGCAAAAAGAGTCCTTAGAGCATCAATGGGATGACTCTATCCCCCATGGAGCCTAATGTTAGCGACATTTCTTGTAAGGGGGGATAAAATGGTGTGGGGTGGGTAAAAATCCCACTTGCCCTAAGTTCGGGATGCAAAATGCGCCTGTGGTTAAGCGACAAGTGAATCTGGATGACTAAGATCAGAGCACCCGGATCAACAGTGCACATCAGATTTTGGAGCCCCCTGCCTTTCTACCTTTAAGCGGAGGGGGGGGGGTCCGAAATCGAGGGCGCACCTCTTCAACGGCTATGATCAAGGTGCCCGGATCAACGACGCATAGGTGATTCCAGACCCCCCTTGCCTTTCTGCCTTTAATAATAAGGGCGGGGTCCGGAATCCGGCGCGCTTCTCCTCAATAGCCAAGATCAAAGTGCTCGGATCAACGACGCTCAGGCGATCCCACCCTTCTCAGCTGCTTCACTTTTAATCAAATGTGGGGGCCTTCCCCCGTCATGTCACCTCCCGAGTCGCCTCTCCTCTGCAGCCTGTCTTCCACTTCACCTCATGACATGGCCCCTCCTCAATCCATCGTCCTCCTGCTAGCTACAATGTGTCCCCCTCTTTCCACGTCACCTGTCCATTCATCCTCGTGGAACCCTTTGTCCTTTTTCTCATTTTTTGCCTGACACCTCATGCCAAGTGTTCCTCATCTCCCAACTCGCCTCCCCTCCTCCTTCACTCCCACCGCCTTATGACTTCCCCGTCATCTCCCTACGACATTGTGCCTCGTCATAAGAGAATTTCAGCCCTCTCCTTCCGGCTATGTATGGTCGTCTCTACTTTGAATCCACTCAAGTCCCATGCTCCATGTCTCCTCTTTCCATCCACCACTCCCATTATGTGCCCTAGCCTTCGCGCTGGCCTCCACGTCTATTCATTAGGTCGTTCAGTGAATCCAGGTGGCAGCGTGAGGGGCCCTCCACGTCCCCAAGGTGAAGAGTTGGTTGGATCGTTCCTAATCCCAAGGAAATAGTTATTGCGGCATTTGGTGGTGATTAGACATCGTCTCCACCATAAAGGGAAAGTCCGGCGACGAATTAAAAGCACATCGATTCGCCCACGGGACTGTCAGGATTTTGATTGCGTCTGTCATAGGTGCACGATCATTCAGAGACTGCAGGTGAAAATTGTCAGAATCCATGCAAACGCAATGTCTTTGATGCAATGTCTCGATTTTTTTGTTGTTGTTATTTTGAGTATATGTAGGCATTTTCTCCATTTTTGTATGAATCGATGGTAAAGCGAAGCTCCCGACTGTAAAGTTTTAACAACCATTCTATTTCTCTGGTTGTGCATCTGTATATGAGATTTCTTGTTTTATGACAAACAGTTTTCCTACTCCATCTAAGATTTCATCTCATACTAAGGGAGTTCATGATCGACTGATTCACATGAATTGTTGCAATTATGTTATGGTAAACGATTTATCATTGCATCGTTGTATTCTTTGGTTTTCTGTGTTTGAATGTAAGAAGATCTTACATTTGGACGCTTTCTTCCCCATTCTGTTAGAAACCTGTTGTTTATGACAGACTCCTACACTCTTCTTATACAAGTCTTCCCTCTACTTGCCCTTATTACAATTCACTATTTGAAGTTTATCTAAGACCTCACTTGCCCATGCATGCCTGGCCTAGTTTCAGAGTTGGAACAATATTGTTTTGAGTTAACTTCCATTCGATCACCCCTTTCATAAACCAATCGTGACATAAACTAATGGGCGTCGGGCTCTGTTCCTGCTGCAATCTAGGAGTGACTTCCGACGCTAACACACTCTATGCATTTGGCTAGGTACTTGGATATGTCTTTCTTCAATCCAGGCCAATAAAATTGTTTCCTGGTGGTAGTGATCATTTTCTAGTATCCTGGATGACCCGAGTAGGGTCTTTTATGTAGTTCATCCATAATGAACCTCTTCAAGGCGTCACAATCTAGGATATAAAATCTGCTTTTGTAAGTGAGCATACCTCCTTCAGTCTTCTGGTAGCCTTCATATTTTACTCCGATGGGTCCTTGTTGTAGGTACATGGTCACGATCTGGACGAAGGGATTTGTTTCTTGTGCATTTCTGATTATTTCCTTGACATCCGTCTTGTAGGTGCTCACTGATACCAGGTGAATTGTTTTCATACTTCTGCTAAGGGCATCGACCACCCTATTTTCCTTTCCTTTAATGTGTTTGATTTCGAAATCAAACTCGCTAAGGAGGTTCATCCACCTAGCTTGTCTAGTATTGAGCTTTGGTAGATCAAACATGTATCTCAATCCACAGTGATTTGTCATAAGTACAAATTTTCTTCCCAAGAGGTAATGCCTCCACATTTTCAAGGCATGCACTATAGCAGCCAGTTCTAGATCATGGGTCACATAGTTGACTTCATGCTTGTTTAATTTTCAGGATTCATAGCAGATCACACTTCCTTCCTACATAAGGACTCCTATGAGCCCTTCCTTACAGGCATATGTGCACACAAGGAAGTCAGCTTCTCGATCGGTGATCTTCAGCACGGGCGCATGGGTCAGTAGATGTTTCAGGGTTTGAAATATTTCTTCACATTTCTGTGCCGACAGGAATTTTGTCCCCTTCTTCTGGAGGGCAGTGATTGGACAACCAATCTTGGAGAATCCTTTTATAAATCTCCTATAGTATCCTGCTAATCCCATAAAGGATTTGATGTCTGAAACATCCTTCAGGGTAGGCCATTCCATGATAGACCTGATTTTGTCAGGGTCTACTGCTACTCCTTCTTCAGAGAGAACATGGCCTAAGTAATGTATTTGCTTCTGGAAGAATTCACATTTGTTGAATTTAGCATAGAGTTGATGTTCTCTTAGCACTTGCAGCACAAGTCTAAGATGCTCTTCATGCTCTTTTATGTTCTTAGAGTAAATTAATATATCGTCAATAAAAACAAGTACAAATTTGTCCAGGAATTTGCTAAGTACATTGTTCATCAAGCACATAAATGTGGCAGGGGCACTGGTCAACCCAAATGGCACCACCACAAACTCGTAATGACCATACCTCATTTGGAAGGCATTTTTATGGATGTCTTCACCCTTGATTCGGACTTGATGGTATCCCGACCTCAAATCAATCTTTGAGAAAATAGACGCACCCCCCAATTGATCGAACAAGTCATTGATCATGGGCAAGGGGTACTTGTTCTTTATGGTTACCTTATTGATTTTTCTATAATCTATAAACATTTTAAGGGTACCATCCTTCTTTTTCATGAACAGAACTGGTGCTCCCCACGGAGACACACTGGGTCGAATATAGCCTTTATCCATCATTTCCTTTAATTGCATCTTGAGTTCAACTAACTTGGGTGTGCTCATCTGGTAGGGTGTCCTAGACACCGGTACCACTCCTGGTTCAATTTCTATCGAGAATTCTATGTCTCTTCTCGGAGGTAAACCTGGTACCTCTTCCGGAAACACATCTTTGTATTCTCTCAGGATAGGGTGATCGTCAGGGTTTGGTTTGTCATCTTCGATTGTTTTCAACACCTGTATTGCATATAGGGTACATCCCTTTCAGCAATACTTTCTCATTTGCAGAGCTGATATTTTTCTCACCGAGACAGGTTTTCAGATCCCTTGAAGGGTTATCCTCTTCCCTTCCTTACTTACACATTATAAGGTCTTATGGTAATAGTCAAATCTAGCTTTATGGGTAGCTAGCTAATCCATACCAATCAACAGATCATATGATCCCAGGGGTAATATGTTAAGGGTTGCTTGGGTGGGGAATTCACCCAACATTAATTGGCAGGCTGGTATGACTTCTGATATCCTCCTTTTGGTGCCAGACGCTAATTGTACCAACCATGGCTTGGTATGTTTTTGTGGCTGTAGTTTACACTTGTCAACAACTTTAGGGGCTATATAACTCAAATTTGAACCAGGGTCAATTAAAATAGACACTAGATGGTTGGAAATCATACCTTTTATTTCCACTACTGAAGCTTGGTGGTCGGCTTGGTTATTATCCAAGGTTGCATAAATTTGTGGCACACTCCTGGCCACATCATTGACGGTAGTAGCTTCCTGTATGTTATAAATCCTTCGACTATTCTATTGTCAGTGTGGGCAGTCTATCAGGAGATGTTCTTCTCTGCAACCCTAGCATTTCAAAGGTTCTCTCTTTGGGTTATCAGTCTTCACTGATATGGGTCCAGAAGTCTTATTTTCGCTCAAGGAGGGAAAATTCTGTTGGTGCATACTCCAGGATGGAAATTTCATTCTTGGGTTCTTCTTGTAGTTTTTAAATCCTGTGGATTTAATTCCCCTTTTCTGAATTTCCATCCTTCACGAGGTTCTGCTCGATGCCCAAACTGTTCATGACAATGGGTTTCCTTTCGAATAGTGTCTTCTATAGTCTTTGGCTCATCAAATTCAATTCTATTTCGATAGTCCTTAGGTAGTACACTGATGAAGTGTTGCACCTTTTCCTTTTCCATCTTGATACAGGGTACATACCTCAACAAATCGAGGAATTTGTTGACATATTCTTCTATAGTAAGTTGTCCCAGTTTGAGTTCATAAAACTCTTTAGTCTTTTCGTCAAAATATTTTTTCGACAGATACTTCTTCCGGAAGTATTTCTCAAACCATTCCCAAGACAGGTCCTCTTCGCGAACCCCTTTCATATTCTTAAGGTCTTCCCACCAAATGGAAGCCTTTCTGTTCAAGTTGAAGGTGGCCACTCGGGCCTTCATATTCTCTGAAAAGTCATGGACTCTGAAATACTTCTTTAGTCCAAGCAGCCAGGCCTCTGCTTCCTCTCCCTTCTTTATTTCACCGTCGAAGGAGGGTGGTTTGGCCTTTCTGAATTCTTTGAATTTTTTACCTTTGGAAGGATTTTGCTTCTTCTGTTTCTTTTGGGAATAGGAACTAGTTCTGCTGCTAGAAGAGCCTTCTGAATCGCCAGCATCCTTCTCAGAGGAATCACTCGGCACTGGTCTTTTACCTCTGGAGTGGACCTTTTTCGAGGTTCTCCTCTCAGTGTGGCCACTGATATAACCATGTTTCTAAGTCTCAGATTCATGTTTCATTTGTCTTTGTAGATTGGATAAACTCTGCTGTAAAACTGCATTAATTTCAGTTTGCTTTTCTTGTTCTTTCATCATCCTTTCATTGTCAGCCTTGCATCTTTGTAATTCGACCATGAGACTCCTCACAGTCTCAGCTAGATCTGGAGGGGTCCCTGCTGCCCTCCTTTCGTCGGACTCTTCGTCTCTATTGTGGGCGCCTTCTCCCACTTCTTGGTGAGTCACCATACTATGTGTTGATAATTTCCCGCAGTTGATCTTTCGCTTGTGTGCAAAAGGAAAAACGCTGGTTGTTAGTCAATATTTATATTTATTTATAACCAGTACATAATTTATATTTTCACATGTACACACACACAATAGGGGTTTTTCATTATTAACTTCGTCTTTTGATTAGGAAGGTTAAGACAGGGGGTTACTCCTTTTAAGAGTGTTCTGAATGGAGCTTCTGCACAACTTGTTCATGAGCCCAAGTAGGCCAAGTGTTGTAACCATGCTCTAATACCAATTTGTCATACATCCACTACAACATAATAAAAAAATTTCTTTTCCTCAAGGGGAAGAGTCCCCAAAGTCCTATGGGGGCTTAGCGTAGGCTAGTTCTTCTCTGTTCACCTCCCTGTGATCGTGGACTGGGACCACAGGCCAAACAAACTAGGTGCCTTTTTGTGTTTTGCGACTAGCGATACAAGCGAGTCCAATCTTAAAGGTAGAATGGAAAGGGGGCTCTGGAATGAAACCCTGGACGTAGATCTGGGCGTGCAGATTCTGGTCATCCAGATCTACCCGCCGCTTAATGACAAAGCACTAGCTCCCTTTCTTTATTCCCTGTCTCGATAGGACCATATACACGCCTACACCATTCTAGACCCACCCCTCCTTATTAAAGGCAGAATGGCAGAGGAGGTCTGGAATCGCTCGAGCGTCATTGATCTAGGCACCTCGATCTCGACCATTTGAGAGATGCGTGCCTAATTCCAGATGCCCCCCCGTTAAAGGCAGAATGGCAAGGGGGCTCTGGAATGAAACCTCAGTCGTAGATCTAGGTGCCTCGATGTCGATCGTTTGAGAGATGTGAGCCCAATTCCAGACCCCCCCCCCCCATTAAAGGCAGAATGGTGAGGGGGCTCCGGAATGAAACCTCAGTCATAGATCTAGGCGCCTTGATCTCGACCGTTTGAGAGATGCGCATCCTATTCCGGACCCCCCCCCCCGGTTAAAGGCAGAATGGTGAGGGGGTTCCGAAATGAAACCTCAGTCGTAGATCTAGGCGGGCAGATCTCAGGCCATCCTTCCTCTTTGATTAACAGCCCAGATCACATCGCAATCTCATGACTTGGGATTTCATGACTCCAAGAGTCAGGTCTTCCACCTTCAAACTTACGAACCCCCGATATGCGAAATTCTTAGATCTCTGCCACCTGTCCTCTTTGATCAACAACCCAGATCACATCATGATCTCGCGACTCAATACTTTGTGACTCCAAGGGTAAGGTATTCCACCTTCAATCTTATGCACCCCCGATACGCGAAATGGTCAGATCTTTGCCACCTGTCCTGATTGATCAACGACCCAGATCACATCGCGATCTCACGACTCTGGAATTCATGACTCCAAGGGTCAAGTCTTCCACCTTCAATCTTACGAACCCCCGATACACGAAATGGTCATATCTCTACCACCTGTCCTCTTTGATCAATGGCCCAGATCACATCACAATCTCACGACTCGGGACTTCGTGACTCCAAGAGTCGGGTCTTCCACCTTCAAACTTACGAACCCACGATACGCGAAATGGTGAGATCTCTGCCACCTGTCCTCTTTGATCAATGGCCCAGATCACATTGCGATCTCACGACTTGGGACTTCATGACTCCAAGAGTTGGGTTTTCCACCTTAAAACTTACGAACCCCCGATACGCAAAATGGTCAGATCTCTGCCACCTGTCCTCCAACATGGACGGTCCCGGTGTCTTTGAGACTTTCAGGACGTAGTCGAGTTCACTCTCCCGCCTAAGTAAAGGTTAATATCGATGGCTTATAGGGCTTCGATGGGTCCCTGGGATCTACAGTCCAGGATCCCATCACTATTTGTGAAGGCTGAAAGGGCGAGGTGTTAACGCCTACACTCCTTCCCTAGGTCCATCGGCGTTGACAGGCTTGGGGTATTCTCGGAAGGATTCTGATCGCTCATTTACCAAGCGATAGGGTATTTTCTTTCTATATTTGAACTCGCTATCCCTTCTGAGCTTTAATAACGAAGTTCAAACTCTCGAAGCTTCAGGCTCCCATGACCCCGAAACCTTAGAAAGATACTCTTTCTTGCATAAGGGTTCCAGACCCGGATTGCATGAACCCTTAGACGGTTCTCAGGCAATTATCCCTGATCTTTAATCAAATCTCTGGTAAGGTTCAGTACAGTTACAAGGTTTATGGGGTAATTCTCGGAAAAGAGTGCTCTCAAGGGGCCTTCCCAGAATATTATGAGAAACCAAGAAAATAAGACGATTCTCGGTGGAGCGAACTCATGTCCTAGACTTAAACATTCGTGCAGAAAACAACTATGGCATGTAAGCATACATAGACATCCATTCTATCAAATCACATGTTAGGTAAATACTTCTATTCAGAACTATTTACAAGCACATAAAACTGAACATGCGATTATGGCATTAAATTCAAATAACACTTATCAGAAATAACACGAGAGGTGATGCAACTGTTGAGAGGGGTGCTCGTTTCAAATAACACTTATCAGAAATAAATTCAAATAACACTTATCAGAAATAACACTTAGTGACTCCGATAGGATTTACCACTAGCCACCCCCGAGTTGATACCACGATCCTACAAGACTGCGTCTCAGTTTTCCAGTGACCGAGAATGAGGGTTACTCGCCCCCTTCTCTGCTATCACTCCCTCTGCATATCTCCAGAGTTCTTCCTCCTTCCTCACATTTTCCCCCTCCTCGCTCCTTCGTTATGCATTTCCCCCTTGCGAGGTTGCATGTGGCACGATTTCCCTCATAGTGGTCAGGCCCAAGGGTCCTACGGATGGGCGGTTCACTTCCCCCATCCCCAATTAATTCCTGAGGAGCCATCTACCTACCAACCTGTGAGTAAATTATTTCGGGCCAGTGAGCCACTCTTGGTTCTCCGAGCCAGTGAAGTCCAAATACGGTATTGGTTTCGGTGGAAGTTAACGCCACCTTTCCAGGTGCCTTCCACCACCTTTCTTCAGCCATCGTGGTCTCTTTTTCAGCATGTCCCCTCTCAGC
>ML805622.1:236531-261806 GCA_009831015.1 Picea engelmannii
TCATCGACCTTTTTCACAAGGTCCATTCACATCACACATTCACATTTTTTAGTTTGCCACAGTTCTTGGCTAGTATAGTTATTTTTACAAACTGGGGGAAACAAGGTGGTACATGTCTCGAACAAGAAGACACAGAAAAGGTTTTGAAGGAGATCCATGATGGTCCTGCAGGTGAACACTTTGCATGGAATACCACCGCTCACAAGATACTGAGAGTCGACTATTACTGGCCTACTCTGTTTAGGGATGCTCATACATATGCTAGAAATTGTAAATACTGTCAAATAAGCGTGGGGAGGGAAAAAAGATCTGTTGTCCCACTCCAACCAATGGCCATATCTATACCATTCGAGTAATGGCGGTTATATGTCATAGTAGATATTACCCTGAGTTCTTCAAAACAACATAGATACATACTGACCGCTACAAACTATTTTATGAAATGGGTAGAATCCACCCCTCTGACTCACATAAATGAAAAGGTGGTAATCCAATTCATAGAACAACAACTGATCACAAGGTTCGGTATGCCTTCTTTTATTTTATTTTTTAATTCTGCTTACTTTTCTTCCACCCTACTAATAGAGTTTTCTCTAGACAAAGGAATCATAATCAGATACTCTACAAACTACTATCCACAGGGGAATGGAGTGGTAGAATCAACCAATAAGAACCTAGTAAGGATCTTGAAGAAAAAAGTTGCAGACAATCAGAGGAATTGGAATAGCTCACTTCATAATGCCTTATGGGCCGATAGAGTAACACCCAATGAAGCTATAGGGAACTCCCCATACTTTCTAGTATATGGACAAGAATCCATTCTCCCGAATGGGCTATACCTTCCATCTCTTCATCTTGCTCAGGTATCTAGAGGACAACCCTCATCAATTATTCAATAGAGAATTGATACCCTCCTCATGCTGGAAAAAGAAAGGAAGAAAGAAAAATCAAAGTTTGTCTCTCATCAATAGATATTTAAAAGGTGGTTTGATGAGCATAAATCCAAAGAGAAGAATTTTGAAGTAGGAGACTTAGTCCTGAAATGGAATAGAGCGAATGAACCGAAGGGAAAACATTCGAAGTTTCAGAATCTGTGGCTTAGACCTTTTCAGGTAGCCGAGAAACTTGGGGTAGGCACGTATCAATTGGAAAATCTCAGGGGGGAAATCGACTCCCTCCTGGTGAATGGACAAGACCTAAAACAATATTTTTGTTTAAAAAAAAAATGTGTGTTTTCATGTTATTTTATTTTGTAGGTGTTAGGTAAGCTGATTGCGGAGTCCTTTATTTCTGTTTTTATTTTGTGTGGTATTTTTGTGTTTTAAAGTTGTGTTATGCAAGGCATTGGCTGACCTTAATCAATACAATGTAGAAAACTCTGTTCATGACTCACGCTTACATGCAATACAAGGAACGCTAGGAAAATTTTGTTTTTCTTAAAACAGTTATGTATCTGACCTTCACAAATAAATGAATTTGGACACTGATGAAGTGTCCGTCTATTGGTCTGGTAAAACCTAAAGGGAAAGATGGTAAGTTGGAAATGACCACATGTACCTCAAGACAGAGCTAGGAAACATTTCACCTTAACCATCTCATATTGCAGATAATAGATGTCCTCCTCTCCCACTCGCTCAGAGCATCTCTACAAAAATAGATCAATTATATTAAATGAGCATGAAGTAGGAGAGAGTATGCAGATAATTCCATCAGGGCTATGGATGCTCATTGGTAGTGGAGCAAGGTCTATGATGTCGGGGTGACTCTATCGGGGATATGGACACTCGCTGGTAGCAGAGCCACACCGCATTAAATGAATGATGATAACTAAAAGGCCCAATGCCAGTGAATGATTTACTTGACTCTTTTCAAAAGGGGGCGTGGGTCATGGTCAAGAGGAACGAAGGTGGAACAAAGGTTGAAACTCCATAGGCAGGCCTAGATTCACGAACCAAGGGAATTTTAAACAGCAGGATAGAAGAGACTCTAATAAAAACAAAACCAGTTAGGTTCTTAACCAGCTTCTACATCAGCTAAGACCAGGGAAGGTACAAAGATTCTTCTTTCTCCCAGTAAATCTCCATTTGTTGAGTGCTCAACACACCCTAAACTCCTTATGAAATTTTATCACTTTTTGGGTACCACTTGTTTTCTTTGACTGTATAATTGATTTCACTTTCGGGGTGGTTTATTTTATTTTTTTTCATGACTCTTATCAATCAATTCAGGTTTTTTTGAACTTGTTAAATGAAACCCCGTGTCTAAAAAAACTTGGCATACGAACTAAGAATCTGCAACTAACATTGCACCTAACGTGCTTATGTAAGTCATCGGTAAAATTCAAGCAGGTAAATTGGCCACACAGTTACACTAATCGTCAATCTTTGATGCACTATCGACATCGACAAAAGGTGGAGTTGGTTTTCGTGAGTTTTTCACCACGAAATTTCAATAAATTGTTGATCCCCATCGGCATCGGCAAAATACGGGAAACATAGACATTGACAAAAGCCTTAAATAAATCATTGATATTCAATGATCGATGCGCTTTATTGCGGTCGAGGAAATCTAGAAGGGTTAGAACAATCATTTTTGTTTGTGATAAACATATCGTCGATCACCAATCCCCGATACACTTTCAACATCAAGACCTTTTTGAGAGAGAGTCGATCCAGGAGCACTTGGGTAGGTTTATCGTCGATCATCAATCCTTGATACTTTTCAGCGTCGGCAAGATAGGATCCTGTTTTAAAACGTGTAGCCTAAGGAAATTCCTTATTCCAATTAAATACGAGTAAATGAAGACATCAGTCTCGATTGCCACATGTATTTATCACATAAGGGTGTCGTACAGTCTAGTCTCATCCCGAGTCATATTAAGGTTCCCTAGGTCCTAGTCACACCTCCTAGTCAGATTTTCCACGTCATATATGTATGGAAATTTTGATCGGCATTAGATATTTTGCAAGAAGATATCAACGAAAAGTGTTCGAGGTAGAATCCTGACCCCCGACTCACCAACTAGACTAGCGAAACGATGGGATGTTTTCAGCATAAGATACGATCGGATTCATGGATGATTTTAAGGATGGAAATTTATTTTAAAAAGTAGAAACCTTGGCGAATCTTACTAATCCTTCATATGTCAACTATAACTATTTGGAAATATTTTTGTAAAAATATTCAAATTTCTTAGTATTTTATATAGTTTTTATAAAATTTTGGCGATTTTTAAGGTAAAATATTTTTTTCCTATAGAATTTGGGCGAATCATTTTTAAAATAGTGAATCTCATTTTTGGAAAAACCATGGAAAATTATCCCATGAGCGAAATTTAGCCCCTAAAATCATCCCTGAGATTCATATTCTGACATTTAATATAGAAATTAATGTTTCATCCCACATTTGTTGCTACCTCATGCATCGATTGAACAAAAGAAATTTGAAATCACAGAAAGGCCACGTTACAACCCATGCCCGCACCGTCAACCCATGATCCAATTTAATTTTAAACGTCTTTGAAGATCTTGCGGCAGATTTAATAAAACTACACTCATAACTCGAATTGAATGGTTGATGTGACAAGGTAAGTTCATCCCTGTTTAAATCTCTAGAATGGTTTTGGAAAATTTCATTCAGTGCACAAGTTTGAATTCCAGAGCATCCGAAGAAGCAAAGCAAGCATCTAGAGAATGTATTGATCCTTAGATTATCAAAACCAAGTTAAACAAGTTGTAGAGGTATGTGTTCAAGTTTGGTAATTCAGCAGTCATGATTTATATATGCATCTGATCTCTTACACAGTATTTAACTATGTTCTAGCTACAGGTAAAATTTCACCAATAAAGCCAACCACCAGACGCTCATCAAGAGCACCCAAGCTAAAGGAAGCTAAAACAAGTGAAATTTCTTCTCCGGGGACCGTGAGGTAGTTGGAGTATGATCCCAGGGCAGAGCCTCTTATTAAAATGTCAACTAAGAAAGCCTTTGTCCAACCTATGATCTTCGGTGATACATAAGAAAGCATTGGATCCAAATTAATGCTCCCACAGTGGGGGGACCTTTTCAACAGAATCAGTCGGGAAGAGTACCTAGAGTGTATCCCACATAGCAACCCAAATGTAAGGACATTCGATGACCAGGTGTTCCCGAACATCTGATCGTCATATTTACACATGGTAGCCAGCAAAACCCCTATTTTCCCTTGCATATAGGTTTTGAAGTGGCTAATAGACCATACAGATGGGCATAAGTTCTTGATCAACAATGAGAATGGTGAGTGTGTCGGATGTTTCCTCCCAACAAAGGTCTAGAAGTACTACAAACTTAGAGGCCCAGAGGAGCGGCTAAACACAGACTTCCTGATGAAGTTTTATGAATTCCATGACACCAGTCAGTTGATGGCCTCATGGTGGAAGGAGGACAAGAAGTTTACCAACAGGAGCAATGGTTGGTATGGGATGGTTAACTTGAGGAAGCCATACATATACTTGATGGCTCTCATCTGTTGACTGTATGGAGAGAACGACTGCTCCAAGTTTTCGGAAGTATGGATGCCCTTGGCATACACAATGGTGATCTCCAAAAGTAGCATCAAATGGGGAGAGATAATTTCCAAACAATTGAGCATCTGTTTACAATAGGCTCAGACACTGAAAGAAGGGGAAGGACCCTCTTTCCACATGGCCTCATACCTTCTCGATGTGATCCATGCAAGAAATGTCTTCACCAACATGAATTTGAGCTGGAATGTTGCAAAGCTCCCTGTTCACGTTTATTTCATCATACTTTGGGAGAAAAGGTACAAAAAATCCTACGCACTCATTTGCAATGAATTCATCACTCGTATTCATTTTATTATATTAAAAAAAGAATGCCTAAGATTATCCGCAGTAGCCAAGAAAATGGTAGCGAAGGTAAGCCAGTGGTATTTGGATGAACGCTCAACCTATATCAGGGTGTTTGGGGCCACCGGAGCACTACATATACTCCCCTCTCATGTCCCATACTGGCTCATTGTAGGATAAATTTGCTATCAGACCATCCTGCAGGGCTATAATGCCACACTAGTCAAGGACAAGAACTGAGATTTCAAGCCCTACAGTTTCCATGTGGGGTTTTATATGGTAAAGGACACTACTCAAGACAAACAAGAAGGGCTGATCCAACTTGAATTCAGGTTCCCAACAGGTCGATTCTGCAAGCACGACCCTAAAAGCCTAGTCCTCCAATGTGCTTCACAAGTATCATCATGTTGGCGATACGTTCATGATAAATTTGAGGATGAAATTTTCACAGAGTGTGCTCAAGACTGGGAAGAGGTAGTACATAGGATTTCCAACCAAAATATGACCAGGTTCAAGGCCATGAGCATGGATGAACAAGTGAATACAATAGATCTGTTGGCTCAAGAGGCCCTCAGAGCTCGGGAAGAGATCAGAGTGGCAGAGACTACAGAGGCACAAAGAAGAGGGTTGCTCTTGCTAGAAGGGGTGCAGAGAATCATTGACCAATTACATAATCATCTTGACCTCGTAGATATGTCAAGGATCCTCATTGATGACCCAATCGCAAGTAGAAGAGAGCCAAGTGGCTTAGAGCCAATACAACTTGAGGAAATCATCAGGCCCAAAAACCCTGAAGTTCCATCACTGCAGATCCGAGCACCAGGAGGAATTTCAACCTAGCCTGAGATATTGAGTACACCAGGTAGGAAAAGTGTACCTAATCTCTTGTTTGACTTAATAACCATCTATGATGATGAGGAGTGTTCGTAGGTTTCCCTAGTGACTCCAGTGCAGTTTAGAGAGGAAATGGAACCTGAAAGAGAATCTACCCCAGATCTCAATGCTCCAATTCAAAACCTTCCACAGAGTGACCATGAGGCCAAAAGTTCTCTAGACATCGATCTACCGAACTAGCTGGGAACCCCAATGGAAATATCGAGGGATGAGATGGGATCGAAAGGTCAGAAAGAGGAATTTCCATAGCAAGAAATAGGCACATCGACAGTCGATTACCAAGTAAGTACCAAACCTACTCCTGGTGCTTCATTTTTAGCTGATAGCTCACCAGTCGATGAGAAACAAATGGAGGTCAAGTCATCGGGACATATGGAAGAAGTTTAGGAGCCCATCCTAGAATAAGTACACACATTCAGGAGCCTGGGAAATAATCTAACCTGGGGAGAACAACAGATCCCCAAACCAGTTGATCAGTTCATCGATATACAAGCAATCTCCTATGACCGAAAGAGAAAATCCATCATGAAGAGAAACACTAAGAAGAAGAGGCTTGCATTGGATAGTTTGATTCTCATCACCACAGAGGAGATGTTTCTCAGCACAGAATACGCCAAGACATCTGATCTTATCAGTGCAAGGATGGCTATCACAGATGCCACATTAGATAGAGAAAGAAGGAATGAAAAGGACTTGGTCGTTGCACTTAAGGAGTTGGAGCATCTGTGCCATTTGGAAAAATACTATCAAGACTCCACATGTTAAGGTTTAAGCTATTATTAGGTTTCTTTTCAAATTACTAGATAACCATAGCATAGATAGGATCACTGAGAGAAACAAAATCACAAGAGTACACAAGCATTTATCCTAGGAAACCCTCAAGGGGAATAAAACCCTGCAAAACGACTTTAATATAGATTCAATAGCCAAGTACAGTACTAGAATAAGTCTCTCTCTAAGAGAGACAAACTACCATGATACTAGACCAGAAAATAATCAAAGAACCATAGCCAATACAATGCCAAGACAATAAACCAAACACTAGAGAATATCCTCTCACAAGCAATGTTCTTGTCTCTCTTCCTTCTTCCGGTGACTGGTAACTACAACTTCCTTCAATACTTGTCCACTAGATGAGTGAGCTGAGTGAGTGGACAAATGAGGTGTTGGCTTCCTTTATTTATAAAAATTGGCAAGTGCTGAAAGGAGGTGTGTCTTCATTGGCAGGGTCGACTTCTCTTTATGGTTAGTTAGAACCACTTTAATTTTCCTGGGGGCCGACTTCTTAATTTGCATATTACATTTGACCAATCCGCAAAAGGGGATAATAATATTCTTTGTAGTTACACAAAATTTCAACACTCCCTCTTAACAAGAAGGATATTCCTTATCTTTTGATAGTTCATTAGATGTCATCATCAACTGAACAATATCATCTGGTCAATATCATCAACTAGATAATCATCATCAACTAGACAACATCATTAATTGGATAACATCATCAACTGGGTAACAAAATCCACTGGATAACATCATCAACTAGGTAACATCATCAACTGGGCAACATCATCAACTGGGTAATATCATCAACTGGGCAATAGGAGGCATCAATATAATCCACTTGGTCATCTGGCATCACGATCACTGACTGGTTCTCCATGAATCCATATTAAAGAAGTTTTGTTCTCTTTATCTTCGTGCAGAAGATACTCTTTCCTTCGTTCATCTTCACGTAGAAGATACTCTTTCTTATCTTCACACAAAAGATATTCTATGAGTTTTTCCATTCCTTTTATGTTCTCCCTTCTCTTGTAGTCATCTATCTCACCCATCCACTGGGGAGGACTACTACCATAGCTTCACTCCTAGTCATCCCACATGAACTAGAGAGGCTAAGATGCTATCTGGGCAAGACTAGACTCCCTTTCCATGATCCACACAGGATCATGACACAAACCTCAAGAGCCAACTAACCATTCCACATGGTCAAGGTTTGTGTTCCAGGCTACTCAATCCTTGGCCATAGGAGAGTATCTTCCCGCTACCCCTTGGAGAAACATCCACACTCCTCTCTACGAGGGTGGTCACACCCCTCTCTACGAGGGTATTCTAGCATGTCCCTAGAGTATCCAAAACTCAACACTTGGACAGAGGCCAACCTTGGAAAATTTCTCATTCCCCATCTCTACGAAGGTATCTTCCTTCTCTATGAAGGTCTCTTATCTTTCTCCTTCTCTATGAAGATCTACTTGTGGGATTTCTCATTCCTTCTCTACGAAGGTCTCTTCCTTCTCTACGAAGATCTCTTCTGTAATATCTTGGGTGCCTTCTTGAGTTTGAACATTTCTTTCTTTCTGACATCATATTGGATCAACCTGCTCCCTCTGCATCTATAAGAATGGTACTGGAGAAACCTACAATTACCTACATCTTATCAACTATATCTAAGTATCCATTTTTCTCTTCATACTGAATATTTATGGTTTTCATCTTTGAGGAGCCTCGTGTTCCTATATAAATAACGAATATTTTCTGGTCTTTACTAATTGTCACCATATCATAAGTCCTTCTCATGTTATCTAACTTCTGCAAGTCGAGGCATAATTTATTTCTTCCGAGACCTGTAAACTTACTTACAGTATGCTTTCTGAGATATGTCACTTAGCCAATCAGTCAGTAACAATAAGTAGTAATCAAATAGAACTATATCATGATTTCTATTAGAGTAGTACACATCTTTTCTTAAGCGAAACTTGTTCAACCATGTACACATGTGAAACCCTGATCATGAATAAAACTTTTGAACTCTTTTTCACTCTACCTATGAAATTACCAAATTTTCCCTTACTATCATAGCTAAACATATACCTTTGTCACTCTCATGAGTGATCATACTTGAAATAAATATTTTATCTCTTTCTTTATCCTCTTCTTTGATACTTCCTTCATAAGTTTGCATAGACACTGAATTAAAACGAGGTTAATTAACATTCTCACAAAAATATAACCTGTAATGATAAAGTATTAAAGTAAACAAGATACTAAAAATAAACATGAATACTTATCTTTTGTTTTTGTGTGGGGAGGATCCACGGATTCCACCATTTGCTATCTTTCTTCAGATCAACTATCTTCAATTTAAAGTACATAATCCTCAATTTCTACTAAAGTTTTCTTTGAGGGAGGAGATTCCTCTTCCTCTACCACATGTGCTTGATGCTTTATTTCCCCTTTTCCTTGAGGACAGTCATAGGAAAAGTGTCTCAACTTTTGACAGTTGTAGCATCTGATCTTTTAAATATCTTTATTCTTATCTGGATCTCTTACAGAGTTATCTTATTTATTGTTCTTTCTGAAGTAACTTCTTATGTTCTTTTGAACTGTAAGTTCTTTGTTAGGATATTTAGACACTTAGGAGTTAGTAAGATATAATTGGTCTATTGTGTTGTTAGGTAAAAGTGTGTTTTCTAGTGTGTTTCTTTAGTATGCATTTGTAGACGGTCACGATATGTTCCCGACATAGAGTAATCTGATGGTTCATACTCTCCTCGATTTTAACGACCATTGATCCATGGCTTAGCACCCGATTGGTCCATGATCTCTATTTAAAGAGCATGGAGGTTCATTTGTCGATGATCAATTGTGAGAAACTCTCTTGTAAAATCTCTCTGTAATCTGTTTGTTGGCATTAATAAACTACTCCAAGTGGTTGCGTTGGTTGGGGCCGTGGATGTTTCCCCATAGGGGTTTTACCACATGAAAACATCGGTGTGTTGATCTTTGATCTGGTTATTTGAGTGGTTACTAAAGGTTTTCATCCTCTGTTGGAATACCTGTGTTGTCGAACATGGTATCAGAGCCTGTTTGAAGACCCGCTCATGTTGAAGATCAAGATCGTGAAGCCGAGTTGCCTCATCTCCACTTTCTTTCATTTCCATACATTTCTAGGCTAAAAAGACTGTTCCATTTCATTCAGAGCGCTCGTTTCAGTCAGGAACACTTTTTGTTTCACTCGAAAAGGTTTATGTTTTCCCAAGATACGACCATTACAGTCAGATCCGAAGGTATAAAGCTTGAATACGCATTTTTTTAAATTTTTGCATAGTAGTATTTTGGTTTTATTTCAGTTTTGTTTTATTTATTTCTGGGTTGATACTATTTTATATCTGTGTATTCTCTTTTCTCTGCACCCTGTGCGATCTCTACAAATCAAAAATAGATAGGAAAAGTTACATCTTTGTCATCGAGAAGTGAAATTTTTTTCTTATGTGAAAAGAGTTTTTTTTAGCACGCTCTCCAACAACAACAACAACAACCCCCCCCCCCCCAAATCCTCCTTATGAACATTACAATATGTTTTTCTAGATCATTTGGTTAAAATTTGTCTTATTAAGTAAGAGGTCTTGAGTTCAAGTCTCTCTTTTGTTACCTTTTTTGAAAAAGTTCATGCTAAAATTGTAAAGTGTATTTCACTTCAAGTATAAAAGTGAATCATTATAAGTAGCTTTAATATTTTACTTTAGAGTTATTTATTTTGCATGCAACTTTTATGTTATAATGTGACTTTATTGTAAAAGTGATCCCCACTTCTCTTTATAAAAGTGGGTCACTTCATAAAGCAACTTACACAATCACGTGGTCATTTGGTTACCAATTGTGTCTTTTTTAAAAAGGGCATAACTCTAACATCGGAAGTCCATTTTTAGTGCTGTTTTTTTTAAAACCGCATAAATTTTTGAGCTCTTTCCATCCAAACCATCAGTTTCAGTTTTTAAATCCACATCATATGCATATTTAATATGGCTTCTACAAGTATTGTCTTGCTTACTAGCAACAACTACTTCCAATGGAAATCTCATATGGAAGATTTATTAAGAAGTAAAGGCTTGTACTGGATTACCTTGGGAAAGGAAAAAGCACCCACTGATGCTGATAAGAAAGCCAAGTGGGATAATAGGAATGACGAAGCACGTGGAATAATCATAATTTCCATCTCTCCTAATTTAAGGTACCACCTTCAAGATATTGATGACCCCAAAGAAGCTTGGAACATGATTGAATCTGTGTTTGGTAAACTCAATATTATTCGAACACAACAGTTAGAAAATCAAATACTGACCTTGAGTCCAAATGATTTTTCTTGCCTTGGAGACTATCTATCTAGGTTTAAAACACTTAGAATTTTATGTGAGTGGTTACTGAAGGTGTTTGTCCTCTATTGGAATACCTGTGTTGTTGAACATGGTATCAGAGCCTGTTTGAAGACCCTCTCCTATTGAAGATCGAGATGGAGGAATGTAAGATAAAGATGGAGGAAGAGTGTTGCATCTATCTTATTCTTTCTAAGCTAGGTAGTGCATATTTTGTGTTTGTATCTACCATTTATGCCATGAGAGAGGGTCTAGGGGAAGAAGCTTATGAAAAACCCACTCTTGAGTCCTTTTGTGCTTCTTTGATTTGAGAGGAAGATAAGCTTGTACAATTTGGAGTGATCAACACTGTAGGTCCCTCCAACAAAGCCTTAGTTTTCCAGCAAAAATATAAACCCAAGTATCCCAAGAAGAAAAATCCTCGCTACAACAACAAACAACATAAGGGTCCCAAACCTGCTCAGACAGCTTTAGCTCCTACTGGCGACAAAGGAGCAAAATATAAAAGTAAGAATACTAACAGACATTGCATCTTTTGTGATAAAGATGGACATGATGAGTCCAAATGTTTCAAGAAGATGGCAGCTTTAAAAGCAACGATGAAGAAGCACAACATCGGTATTAATTCTACTTCTTCTTCTCATGGACATGCACTTTCTTCTTTTGGTTTCTCCTTCAATTCAAATTCTACTACTACTTCTTCTTCTTATGAGTGGCTTATTGATTCAGGAGCATCTTATCATATGGCTAAGGATAAAGCCATATTTTATGCTCTAAATGAATGTAACACAAAGAAAATATTTGTTGGTGATGATAGATCTCTTAGTCTTGTAGGATCTGGAACAGTTCAAGTAGATAATGGTCATTTCAATGATGTATTATGTGTTCCAAGTATTTCTTGTAACCTTCTATCAGTATATCAAATCACTCATTCAAGTGAAGGTAAAATCGTCGAGTTTTCACCTCCCCTAGTTGTAATCAAGTATCTAAAATATCCTAAGCATGTTCTTGCAACTGGAATTGTTGATGATATTACCAATTTGTACAAGTTTGACAACTTTGGGTCATCATCTTTTTCATCAGTTTTTGTTGCTCGTAGCAATGACTTGAGAAAACTTTGGCATGAGCGGTTTGGTCATCTAAGCTATTGTTCATTGTAGCAACTATGTAATCAACAGATGGTGACTGGTCCTCCTCTTGTTTCATGCAGAGATGGTGTTTGTGTCGGTTGTGTTCTCAGCAAACATCATCGGGATAGTTTTGACAAACGTGCCTCTTGGCATGCCTTGGGTCCTTTGTAGCTTGTTCATAGTGATTTGTGTGGTCCACTTTCTTCTCCTTCTTTTTCTAGGTGCAATTATTTTTGAACTTTCATTGATGATTTTTCCAGACATACTTGGGTTTACTTCTTAAAACTCAAGACTGAATTTTTTGACAAGTTTTTGGCCTACAAGGCCCTTGTAGAAAAGAAATTTGGACATCAAATTCAAAGGTTAAGAATAGATAATGGAGGGGAATATGTGAACAATAATTTTACAAGCTACTTCACTACACAGGGAATCCAAATGCAACACATTGTTCCATATACACCACAACAAAATGGTGTTGCTGAGAGAAAGAACTGCACATTAAAAGAAATGGCTAATTGTATGATCCAATCTAAGGGATTAAGTCTAAAGTATTGGGTGGAAGCCATCAACTGTGCAATTTACATAGTAAATTGCACTCCCACAAAGGCTCTTAAAAATATAACACCGGAAGAAACTTGGACTAAAATTAAACCAGATGTAAGTCACTTCCATGTATTTGGCAGTATAGCATGGGCTCACATTCCTGACGAGAAAAGGAAAGCATTGCAGCCTAAAAGTGAGAAGTGTATATTTGTTGGTTATTCTGAAGATGTCAAAGGTTACAGACTTATTCAATCACATTGTAATGAAATTATTATTAAAAGAGATGTTAAATTTGATGAAAATATCTTGGCCTGCGAGCCTAATTCGACGATTGTGCCTTCTTCAGCATGCGAGCCATCTTCAGCATTTGTGCCTTCTTATGATCTGGTTTCTTCTTCAGATGATGACAGTGAGGATGAAAATCCACCTCCGCCTACTCACCCTCTTCCAGATGAGTCCTTTGAACCTAAACCAACACCAGCTCCATTGCTTCCTAGATGGGTCCATTCAACATGAGAAGCAGTTAGTGATCTTGTCGGTGATCCTTCAGATCAGCGTCGAACACGTTCACAGTTCCAACGAGCCTCTTCTCTTTTGACTCAAGTTTTAGAAACTCATGATCCAGAGACATTTGCAGAAGCTTCAGGTCATCCAGATTGGGATATAGCAATGAATGAAGAGTATCATTCTTTAATGGAAAATGATACTTGGGATTTTGTACCTCTTCCAAAAGGAAGAAAACTTGTTAGATGCAAATGAGTCTACATAACTAAGTATGCATCAGATGGAAGTGTTGAAAGACACAAGGCTCAGTTAGTTTCCAAAGGATTTTTCCAAGTTGAAGGAATTGACTATAATGAAACCTTTGCCCCTATAGCAAAAATGAATTCCATCCACCTTGTTCTTGCTCTTGCTGCCTCACATAAATGGGAGTTCCATCCATGGATGATTTTAGGGGCTAAATTTCGCTCATGGGCTAATTTTCCATGGTTTTTCCAAAAACGAGATTCACTATTTTAAAACTTATTCACCCAAATTCTATAGGATAAAATTATTTTACCTTAAAAATCACCAAAATTTTATAAAAACTATATAAAATCCTTATAAATTTGAATATTTTTACAAAAACGTCGCTAAACATTTATAGTTGGCATATGAAGGATTAGTAAGATTTGCCAAGGTTTCTACATTTTAAAACAAATTTCCATCCTTAAAATCATCCCTGGTTCCATCAGATGGATGTTAAATCTGTCTTCTTGCACGGATATTTGCAAGAAGAAATCTACATGGAACAACCTCCTGGCTATGTCTAGAATGACTCTAGCCTTGTTTGTCACCTCAAGAAATCTCTTTATGGTCTCAAGAAAGCTCCCTGGGCTTGGTATGCCAAAATGGATATCTTTCTTATTGCCATTGGATTCTCTAGATTCCATTCTGATCCTAATGTATGTACCAAGAAAGTAGGAAGCCATCTCATATTCCTTGTCCTTTATGTTTATGACCTTATCCTTACTAGTAGTGACTCAAAAATTTTAATCCATGTGAAAACCAGCCTTAAGAAGAAATTTAAAATGACAGACTTAGGCTTTTTGCACTATTTCCTTGGCCTCCAAGTTTTGCAAACCAATGAAGGAATTTTTCTTTCCCAGTCTAAGTATGATTGTGACATTCTTCGTCGCTTTCACATGGATGATTGTAAACCAACCCCTTCTCCCTTCCAATCTAGAGTCGAGATTTCTGCCACCTGTACGTCTCCTGAAGTTAATGCCACCCTATACCATCAGTTAGTTGGTAGCCTCTTATACTTGACTCATACCCGTCCAGATATTTCCTTTGTTGTTGGTCTTGTTGCCCAATATATGTAGACAACCCATGAAAGCAATTGGAAAGAAGCTAAAAGGTTACTTTGCTATGTTCTTGTTACAGTTTAGTTCGGGATACATTACAGTTCAAGGGGGACTCCTTTATTGGTTGGTTTCACTGATTCAGATTGGGTCGGTGACCCTGATGATCGGAAGTCTACTGCAGGTTATGTTTTTAGCATTGGTTTAGGACCTGTCACTTGGGCCTATAAGAAACAACAAGCTATTGCACCTTCTTCAGCAGAAGCAGAGTACCGAGCAGCGGTAAATGCAAGTCAGGAAGCCCTGTGGCTTCAACAGATCCTTTCAGAGTTTAGATTTTGACACTAGCATCCGACCAGCCTTTGGTGTGACAATTAGAGTGCCATCAAGCTCGCCAAAGACCCAGTTCAACATCAACATAGAAAACACATCGATTTACACATGCACTTCATCAGAAAGCTCATTCATGATCAAGTTATTGAAGTGCTCTTTTGCCCTACAGAAGATCAAGTTGCATACATTTTCATAAAGTCTCTTACAAAAGCGAAGTTTTCCAAACTTTGATATATGTTAGGAGTTTAGGAAGATGTCATTAAGGGGGGATAGGCTCTCATGCCTCCTTCCTTCTCCTATTGTGTCACTATTGTAAATCCTTCAATCCTATCCCAAGTTGTTCTTAAGGGGGGGTGTTAGGATATTTAGACACTTAGGAGTTAGTAAGATCTACTTGGTCTATTGTGTCATTAGGTAAAAGTGTGTTTTCTAGTGTGTTTCTTTAGTATGCATTAGTATGCATTTGTAGTTAGGAAATCTGACGGTCACGATGTGTTCCCGATATAGAGTGATCCGATGGTTCATACTCTCCTCGATATTAACGACCATTGATCTATGGATTAACACCCTATTGGTCCATGATCTCTATTTAAATAGCATGGAGGGTCATTTTCCAATGATCGATTGTGAGAAACTCTCTTGTAAAATCTCTACGTAATCTTTTTATTTGCATTAATAAACTACTCCAAGTGGTCACGTTGGCTGGGGCCATGGATGTTTCCCCGTAGGGGTTTTACCACATGAAAACATTGGTGTGTTGATCTTTGATCTAGTTTTGTGAGTGGTTACTGAAGGTGTTCATCCTCTGTTGGAATAGTTGTGTTGTCCAACATGCTTTCTCTTCGTAAATAATTAATCTCTTGAGTTGGTCTGGAAGTATAGATTCTTCATATGTGCAATCTGCCCATAACTTATCAAACTTGGGTAACTTGCTTCTTGCACACACTCCTTGTACAAAAGGAATCCAAAATGTTGGGAACCCATTTAGGGTTGTGGTTATAAGCTCTTTGTCACTAATGACATCTCCAATAGCTGCAAGTTGATCTCTAATCTAAGAAACTCTCATAAGATAGAATGAGACAAGTTCTAAGTTTTCCATGTTCATATTACGAAGTTGATTTCTTAAGGAAAGATTCCGGCTAATTTTTTTTCTTTCATATAACATGTTGAGTTCTTCATACATCTGCCTTGTTGTCTATAGTTCATATATATGAGGGATCAAGTGATCCTTTAATGAATCTGACACGATTCTCTTTGTTTTCTTTTCATTCTTCTTATGCTTGGTCTTTTGTTCTTCTTCCTCTGGTTCTAGTACACCCACTATACCATGTTCTAGGAGATCATTCTCATCTAGAATCATCTGCAACCTATGCTTCCAAGATCTGAAGTTTCCATATCCTTCCAACCTATCTTCTACCCTCATACCGGTAGCCACTATTTCTTGTAGTAGAAACCCTATCCCTCTGGGCTATAGAAATAATAGAAAAAACAAACAAATTTCTTGGATCTGAAAATTGAACTCACCAAAATATGCGTTGGACTGAGGCGAGTATTTTGGTATAGTCAGTTTCTGAAAATTCCAATTTCTGATCCTTGAAACTGGACATGCGAAATTCTGGACTGGTACTTCTAGTTTTCTAGTACTTTTGTTTTTCCGGTACTTCTGGTTTCTCGGTACTTTTGGTTTCCTGGTACTTTTGGTTTTCTGGTACTTCTGGTTTCCTGGTACTTATGGTTTTCTGGTACTTTTGGTGCTAGTGAACACTAGGGTTTCACTTTCTGAGAGATCTATCCATTGAAAAGGTGCGTTGAAGGTGCCAATGAGTTCCTTAGGCTAGGGCACACTTTTCTAGATGATCTTTGGGCTGAAATTCCTCTTCAATAAAAATCCCTAATTTTCTTGTACGACAACAGTGACATTTTTCTTTATCTAATGAAATATGTTGTCTTCAGCTTAGCTCTGATACCATGTTAAGGTTTAATCTATTATTAGGTTTCTTTTCAATTTACTAGATAACCATAGCATAGATAGGATCACTGAGAGAAACACAATCACAAGAGTCCAAAAGAATTTATCTTGGGAAACCCTAAAGGGGAAGAAAACCCAACAAAACTTATTTAATATAGATTCAATAACCAAGTACAGTACCAGAATAACTCTCTCTCTCTACGAGAGACAAACGACCATGATGCTAGAACAGAAAATAATCAAAGAACCATAGTCAATCCAATGCCAAGACAATAAACCAAACACTATAGAATATCCTCTCCCAAGCAATGTGCCTCTCTTTCTTCCTTCTTCCATCAACTGGTAACTACAGTGTCCTTCAATACTTTTGCACTAGATGAGTGAGCTGAGTGAGTGAGAAAATGAGGCATTGGCTTCCTTTATTTATACAAACTTGAAAGTATTGAAAGGAGGTGTCTCTTCACTGGTAGGGCTGACTTCTCTTTCTAGGTAGTTAGAACCACTTTAATTTTCCTGGGGGATGACTTCCTAATTTGCATATTAAATTTGACCAATCCGCAAAAGGAGATAAGAATATTCTTTGCAGTTACACAATATTTCAACACCACACAAGCCACGATGGTTTTAAAAAGTGAGTTTCAAGATGTCTATGAACAATTCATGAATGAATGACACCTTTTCACTACAAGTATAGTTGATTTCCAAGAAGACACCCTTATGGCACTAGCGACCTTCAAGGACATGGAAAGGTGGTATGAGAAGGCTCACTAAGCAGTATAAAGGATCGATTACATCAGCGTGGTTCAAAAGGGTTGAGATGTCGAAGAGCACGACATTCAGGTGTTGAGGGAAAACATCATATATTAGATCAGGAAAGCAGTCAAATACTAGGTAATGATGGCCCAGGATCCTCAGTGGGAGATTCAAGAGAAGTGGGTCGATTGTAAAAAGATATGGGAAAATATTAATCAGGATATGAAATACATCGGCCTCCCAGAATTTGTCTCACCTAAGGACTTTGTCGACTTGCATGACATAGTCAAGTAACATGCAGAACAAGACTCAGAATGGACAACAAAGATAGAAAATATGGCGAGCATGGAGCCAGGTCAAGTACAACAGTTCATGGAGCGTCTGATCAAGGCTCAAGCAGTTTTTCAGTAGTTAAGTGTCAAAATAGTCAAGTACCAAGTTTTAGAATATAATGGATATGCTCGTTTTACCATCGAAAATATCACTATTGTCACCCAACCATAGGCCGAAGCCACCCTCTGAGAACCTTAACCTTAACAAAGAATCACTCTGGAAGCAAACCCTAGGCTAGATAGCCAAACAAAGGGTAGTGCACCTTTCCCCAAGGATAGTGCACCAAACAAGAGTTGATCAGATATTCCAAACCATAACCAAGAGATAGTCCAAGCCAAAATGCAATATTCTAGCTGGAGTAGCTGCAACGACAACTCTCCTCCAAAATTGCGCACAAACTGGGCAAATGTGGTGTGCACAAGTGCTTCTCTACAATTCTGAGAATGCCTGCTAGAATGAAGACTGGCCTCCTATATTTATACTAATTCTGGCTAACTTCCTAGGCTGACTTCTCATTATGGGTGTCTATTTACTTAGTATATAATATTTCTTCTAGCTGACTTCTTCTCTTGTAGGCTAATAACCTAATACCAATTATCCTCTTGAGTCGACTTGTATTCTAGGGTTATTATCCAACTCATTAGGGTTTCTTCTTGCTTCCCAGAATATTATATTCTCGTCAGGTTTACACGTGGAGGTAAATACCTCCCGCATCTACCATAATATTAACACTCCCTCCTATCTAGGGAGATATTATAGGTAATGGTCTTGAGCACAAACATACCATTCACCCGGTAGCATCAACATAATTGTATAGACTAGATCATGAGAACCATCATCACCATCAGTGTCATCAGTTGCATTATCTCTCGAAACCATACTCTATCTAAGTAATTTATACATGATGTTGGATAAGTCACTCACACCATAGAGTGACACAAGAGCCATTCTTCTAATTTGGACATATTTACTAGAAGAATAAATGTCCTGAACCATTTTCCATCTGGGAAATCTCTGTCCATTGATCATCCATCTAGTTGATAATCATTTTCAACACTACTGATAGTCTTCAAGCCAATCAGAACAATATCATTCAAAAGAACACAACTGTGTCTATCCATAGTAGTACACAACTAAAATCCAGTGGTACACTACCACACCAAGTAGCACACAGGCACTTGATCAGTGACGTATAGTCACAAATAGTGGAACATATCCACCACAGTAGTATACATCTATTGTCTAGAGACATACAGTCTTCATAACAATGATCTGATATTAACCTGCACATAAACAATGTTATGATATAAACCAAATCATTTGGGTCATTCTTCCACTCACATTTGTGATATCTTGGAAGAGCATATGCCCTCAAAAGGTAAAACATCAATTATGAGATATCTCGACTATTCTTCTCAAGCAAGGAAGAATAATTGTCCTGATTTTTTAGCCTGGGCCATTCCCCACCCTGGGCCATTCCTCCGACACTAGACAAAGTGTAACTTGGAGAGAATGAGTCTTCCCTAAGGAATGTTTGTCCCTGATTGTTGAACCTGGACCATTCCCCACCTTGGGCCATTCCTCCGGAACTAAACAAAGTACAACTTAGAGAGAATGAATCTTCCCTAAGGAATGACTCTCCAAACCATTTCCTAAGGAAATGATTGTCCTGCACCAACCTCCAAAATGGACCATTCCCCATGTTAACCACAATGGGAAATCATTGTCCAGGGAGGCGGGCCAGTATTCTTGAGTAACCCTCAATAATAAAGACTACCCTAGACCATTCCCCATGTTAACCATAATGGGAAATCATTGTCTATGGTACATTAGAAATACATCGAACCATTTTCATTACAAAAATGACCGCTCGATCTAGACCATTTTCTGAACTGGAAAATGCCTATCCATCAGAAATCTCAAAACACTTTCTGAATATGGAAAGGAACTGCTCATCCTGGACCATTTTTCGAACTGAAAAATGAATTTTCATCAATCAATAACACATCAGTGCTCCCTCCCAACCTAGGAGTCATCTCTTCCTTTTTCAATAAGGAAGTCATCTCCACGAGCTCCATCTTGAGTACGCAAACTCTTTCATCTTGGACAGAATCTTTACCAAAATGTCTGCTTATCTTCTCATCTATGGAGATATATATTGGAGAACCACTTTGTCCTTTCTAGACTTCATCACAGAGAATGTAATTCTTGATCTCAAATGTACTTCGGTCTGGAACATTGGTTTTCTCTTAAGGCTTCATATATCTCTGATATTATGGAGGGAGCTGATTGGTTTTCCCTCCTTATTGCCTTCTGCAAGGTGTCATAAGTCTTTCTCCAATTTCTTCTTGATTGCTGACATCTTCATGTCTTTTACTTCTTCTCTTTTACTTCAAGATTGATTATGATTTCGGCTTGTCTTGCAGCTATTAATTATGTAATAACTTCCACATGAATTGTTTGATGTACTTCATCCTTTCATTTGTATTGTCTGACTTGTAGTCATAATGATAGAAATTCTTTTTGTTTCTTCCATAGGTATATTTTCTCCTTGAACACATTATCTTCTAAGAAGAAGATATGCAAGATATGTACAGAAAACATGGTATGTAAAAGAACTATTAAGAGTATTGTTACCTTGTCTTAGAAGAAGAAGTATTTTTTATCCTATGTGGTCTTCTTTGTAGATTCCTTTTCTTCGGCAACTGATGCTTCATGTGTCCCCTTCCTTTTCTTTAGCTCGAGACAATTATTCTTGTAGTGACCGTACTTTCGACAGTTGAAGCATTGTATTTCTAACATGTCTTTCTCTTGATTTGGCTTCTTCCTTGAACCAAACTTCCTTTTGTTCCTGAAATTCTCGAATCTTGTTGTAAAGGCTTGATCATCGTACTTATTTTGAGGTTTCTCTTTTTCAATGATCCTTGATTCTTCTTGAGCACAGCAAGTCCAAATTTCGTCAAATGTAGGATACTCCTTCCTTGTGTTCATGCTTGCGGCAAAAGAATCCCATGTCTTAGGAAGACCGTTGAGTACTATATTTACCAGTTCCTTATCTGAGATGATCTCTACAATAGATTGTAGTTGATCTCTTAACTGAGAGATCCTCACAAATTATGATGTTATGTTGTCATCATCATTCATCTTTATGTCACAGAACTCATTCTTCAGACTCATTACTTGTCCAATGTTTCTGACTGAGAAGAGTTTTGTTAGGGCATCGTACATCTTCTTTGATGATTCAAGATGGGAGATGTAGGGTATCAAGTGGTATTTTATAGAGTCCACTATGATACTCATGGAATTGATGTCAGTGTCTTTGAACTTCTCCATAACTACAGCGTTCTGTGGTTCCTTCTCTTTTCCTTCTTCAAACTCTAGTTCCACGATCTTCCTTTCATGGTATCCAGCACTTTATTCTTGGCAAGGATGAGGTAAATCCTTGTCTTCCACGCTCTGAAGTTAGAAGCTCCATCTAACTTGTTTTCTGACTTCATAGAGTAAGTCATGCCTTCTTTGACTTGGTCAACCCTAGATTTGACTAGAAACTCAAACTTGACGTCTTAGCTTGCTAAGAGTACCAGGAGGTGCGCTAGGCTGGGGTGCACTAATCTATCTGGAAATTAGGTCAATCCCTTTACCTAAGGTGCCTCAATGAGAGGATTAGGGTTTCTGCAACTACACCTGCTAGTAATCATAGCAGCAATGCTTTGGTAACTACTCCTGCTAGAAACCCTAGCAGCAGTTCTTCAACGAGCTTAGTATCCTTATGGCTTTGCTCCCTTCCAGTGGTTAGACTGAATGAAGGAGGTGTGGGCCCATAACCTGTTATAATATAATGGATGTGCTCATTTTACCATCGACAATATCACTATTTTCACCCAACCATAGGCTGAAACCACCCTTTGAGCACCTTAACCTTGACAGAGCACTCTAGAAGCAAAACCTAGGCTAGATAGCCAAACAAAGGGTAGCACACCTTTCCCCAAGGATAGCATACCAAACAAGAGCTGATCTAATAGTCCAAACCATAACCAAGATATAGTCCAAGTCAAAACACAATTTGCTAGTTGCAACAGCTGCAACGACAACTCTCCTCCAAACTTAAGCACAAGTTGGGGAACAATAGTGTGCACAAGTGTTGCTCTGCAGTTCTGAGAATGCCTGCCAGAATGAAGACCGAACTCCTATATTTATACTAATTATGGCTAACTTCCTAGGCCTACTTCTCATTCTGGGTGTCTATTTACTTAGTATATAATATTTCTTCTGGACGACTTCTTCTCTTGTAGGCTAATAACCTAATATCAATTATCCTCTTGAGTCGACTTGTATTCTAGGGTTATTATACAACTCATTAGGGTTTCTTCTTGCTTCCTGGAATATTCTATTCTCGTCAGGTTTACACGTGGAGGTAAATACCTCCCACAGATACCAAAATATTAACACCGAGCATGGGAAGTAGAAGTGAAAGAAATCCTTTCAACCCCGATGGATCAACACAGGTTCTCGTATGCCAACACATGTGAGGAACTCTTCCTCAAATGGTTGGAGTATGAGAAGAGTCATCCACTTCATTAAAACTATTTGATGATTCTTAGAAGATAGAGAGATGAAAGCACCATGTGGCGATATTTTGTTTTATTTAGCTTGCACTCATAGTAGATATTTTTAGTTAATGAATCATTATAAATAATAGGATTGACCTTTTAGAAAAGGTTGATGGTTTTTGCAAAGACCCTCATTTTTGGAATCATAAAGAACTATTTCCGAACTACCTTAATTGAGAAGTCATGTTTAGGACCGGAGACAAACTTTTGTTTTTCATCAAAGGCGTTGTGTGATTGGATTTGAGGAGGAATTACTTCCGACTTTATTTCACGAATGGATGTTGTAATGAGTAAGAGTTTATGAATCTATTGATAAGTTAGTTGTTTCAATATTTTTTGTAGTTCTTGTCTCTAATGATGAAAGAAAATAGTTGTGTTAATGTGTGATTAATGTTAGCGCTAAGGAAACTATTTTTCCTGCGATCATTTTATTTCATGTATTTCTTCTGTCGATAATTGTATCTTAGTCAATAATTGAAATAGCAACAAGTTAATGTATTAGTACTAGGCTTGTCACAGGTGTGAATATCTTTGTCTGCATGCTTGAGCACAAGGCTTATCCCAAGCTCAGTCTTCTTCAGTAGTTAAGAACCCCCCTTTTACCAGTTGGTTTATACCATCACACATATTTTTATCAGACCCATCTAATAAAAGAAAAAGAAAAAAAAGAGCGTTTAAACTGAAGGAGAATCTTTCACAAGAAGATATCATGTAAATCATTATGTAAAGCCAATCGATAAATTGGTCGGATCGAAAAATCTGGAGAACCATTCCACCATCAAATGATGCAGAGTCTAATTGGGCCTTCATGGCGGGTTTGGTTCCTACTGTTGAGTTAAAGGGATTTAGGACCCCTCAACAGGAAGCAAGGACAATAAATAAAGGGTTGATTCATTGGGTTATTGCTAGTTGTTTATTGTTGAAGAGCTCACTCTGAGCCTATGTAGTATTGTAATGTCCCTATTTGTAAGTTTGATTTGATTATGTGTTAAAGGTATGGAAGAATGTTCATGGCGCAAGGTATTGTAAATATGGGGAATTAGATGAGGGAATATGAGACCCTGTTGTTGTTAATATATTGTTTTCTTAATGTATGCTTGTGCCTAATGGAATGAGGATGATAATAAAGTTGTACTAATTGTGAACCTATGATGTTTCAATCATGTATGTGAATGAATGTGTTACTTCCATTATGTTTATCATTTGTTAAGTAAATTGCAATGCATTATATGAATGTCAATCGGGATGAATCTATGTGTGTTTATTCCTTCATCACAGGCACAAGACCAGATGGTTTATGTGATCCTCATAGCGTCACAGGTGAAACCTTCTTCATCCTTGGCTAAAGATTGATATGCCAATGTTGTAGTGGCCATATTAATTTAACGTCAAATAATTAATCAAACAAAATAGTAACTTCTACTTGATTTATGAAACTCAATAATTTCTTATAAATTCAACACATACGCATATAAATTGATCAATGAATAATAAAATTCATAACAGAATAAACAAATACATAATTTAAAATACCTGGATCTGATGCTAACCCTCCGTTTTCCGCTTGTCTTGTTGAACTTCCTGTTGTTGCCTTGCCCAGCTTGAATCCACGGACCAACTCTGCCCAAAACCGAGTATCCACCCTGCCAACTAGGACAACTACCTAGCTCCAGGATACCATATGGATATCCTGGCCCCCATGCCCAAAACCCCAGCAAACCAGTGCCCCCTGTACTAACCCTTCCCGACTACAAAACTCAAACTATCCTCTGTGCAATCCAAGAGAAACCCCTCCCGTAGAATGATAATCCCTCCTTCTTAAACCTCCTCCCCTCATATCCCTCCTTCACCGCCCTTTCTCCTCATTTATTACCTTATCTACACATTCATTACCTTATCCGATTATTAATGCTTTATCCTATTATTGATGCTCCTTATCCTTATTTAGTAATGCTCCTTATCCTTATGTATTAATTCTCCTTATCCCCTCCATATACATAATCCTTTAATTTACCAATTAAATTTATTATCCTTTTTAAATTTAATACCCATGTTATTGAATTTAATAGGTAGTTAATTAATTAATTAATTAATCAAAATTATAACCTTTAATTAATTAATAAATACTTAATTAATATCATTAGACCAATCTTTGTTTAGTTATTAACATGTTAGGAAAAATTAATTACCTAATAAATATTTTACTTAATAATCCCTAAGTATATATTTTACTAGGGTTGTTACATACACCCACCCTTCAGGAAACTTCGTCCCGAAGTTAAGGTATCTTATGGTACAAAAGAAAAGAAACATGGTTCACACATTCACAACAAGTAATCAACATTATCAGTAAGTAAGTCAAGAAAACTCATGCATACTAGTGTATATGTACAAGAAATGCATGTGTAGCTAGTACATACAAGTCTCGTGCATGTACTAATAATCAAAACTATCATCCTTTAGTAATTTATGTATGCATCTTATCCAGTCAACAAGACTAGTCTTTTATAAAAGACAACAAACCAATCAGTGGTTTGAGAAATCCTTTAATTCCTATTATCCGGTTCAACAATTTTATTTTAAACAACTGTGGTTTAGTTACGAAATTATGAATATTCATATATACACATTTCTTTTTTTTTGAAGGGAAAACATTAAATTCCACCACAAGAAAGATATCCATACCTTCTCAACTATTACTACTCATCCTTCCTCCCTAACCTACATCCATCTCCATTCCTATCCTTCCTCTGCTAGACTATCTTGGAGCGTCAACTATATTGACCTAACTCCAAATAGAACCCGTAAGCGGAAGTGTCACTATCTCGACCAAGCTTCCCTAGCAGGCATCTGACAGTCATCATCACAC
>ML805622.1:280527-310670 GCA_009831015.1 Picea engelmannii
TTTATCATCCTAAATGGATTGCTTTATATTCCAAGTATTTTGTATATTTACATAGCGAAATAGGTTGGTTCACCACAGCTGAGTAGACTCCCCTAGTTTTGTGGGGGGTGAAAATATGGGGGCAAATGAGGAAGGATATAGACCCATTGAGGAGGATCCAAAATTTGTTGAGATGAGGTTAGGAATGAGATGGACGTATAGGGGCAGAGGAGAGAGAGAGAGCCAAGAGATACACAATAAGAGTTGATTTGAGAAGGAAATAAGAACATAGGATTAGAAGGAATATATCAAGGGGAACACGAAGAAGGTTCAAGCCTAGGATGAAGAGAAAAGATACCACACTCAGGGGAAGTGCATAAGAGTGTGTTGTGCCAGAGAGGAGCATAGATGAAGATAGGCCCGTGAAGAGGCGCGACATTGAGAGTAGGGTGACCAGTGGGGATACCAATAGTAGTAGTAGTAGTAGTAATAGTAGTAGTAGTAGTAGTAGTAGTAGTAGTAGTAGTAGTAGTAGTAACAATATGGGCCCCAGAGATGAATTACACACCCCTTGGTTGTTGCAAAGTGACACAATATTGGAAGAAGATGAGGTGCAGAGTAGAGGTGTAGGATAAGGAGAGGAAGATGGAGGATCCCTAGTGGTGGGGGATAATAATTGTAAATAGTAGATGTTCTTGCATGCATGCAAGTAGGAAAATCTTTGGGTCACCTCATAAGAAGTGTTAGAATATGGAATTACCCCCCCTTTGAACCACCACCCTTGTACATCCGTGATCAAGAAGAAAGACCAGAAAATAGCGAAGCGATTGGAACAGGAGAAAGAGTAGAAGGAGATAAAAGAGAAGAGATGAGTGAAGAAAAAGAAGTGAGTGCTACTTCACCAAGGAGAGTATCAGTGTTGAGAATCCTGACACCCAACAGTCAAATCAAAGGAGTTATTTCAAGCTTGAAGATGATGAATTAAGATAGTACCCTGAGGTTACTTGTGTTCCATGGAAAGGGTAGAGATAACGCAGAACAACATTGGTTCACATGTGAAACGATATGGTTTGTGAAGAGGATCACAGACGAAGTAGTGGAGATCATGCAAATATGGAAACTACATTCAAAGAAAGATCATTGATGTGGTACATGAAGTACAAGGCCACTGTGTCGACATTACAAGTGAGGTCCTTGACAACGATCAAGCGAGATATGCTTAGGGAACTCCAAAAACCTAACTTAGAATCTCAATTTTTTACAGAGATCAAGGAGATTAAATAGGAATAAGGAGAAACCATGTGGGATTATGAACAATGGTTCAATATTTTTTTGGATAGACTGGCGTTCCAAATCCAGGTCATAAAACATAGAGAATGGTTTATTGTGGGGTTAGTCCCCCATATCTGGGTCCCACTCACCCAAAAGAAGGTGAAGACTCAAGAAGAGGCCATGGAGATTCCAATGCACTTGGAGGCTACATCAGGAGGGGAAAAGACATCGATAGGATTAGAACAAGTGCAATCACCACTAATCAATCTAATGATGCAGTTGCAAGATATGGTGGAGACAAAAGTCATGCGGGAGCACATATGATGTACCATGTGTTGGGTTGAGGGAAATCTCAAGGATGAGTGCCCTATACTGGGAAACTATGTGGTGATGGGAGCAGTGAGTCCATTTCCAACCAGGCCTCAGATGGAATGGTGCGAGATTTACAGATAGTGGGGCCATATACCACCCTGCTTCCCAACATTGGAAAAATATTAGAAAACACATCATACACAATTTTGTGAGTTCTATAAGTCCATGGGACATGATGTAAATAAATGTCGGTCACTCCAAATGATTCAATACCACACACATGATGTATTCGAGGAACAACAAGAATAGAATGGTGGTGATCGTGGCAGTGTTGAGAGAGGTAGCTATCAAGGAGGTCCCAAAGGCGTAAATGGGCATGGTATTGGATGAGGATATGGAAAAGGGGGAGGAAAACCCCCCACTTTATCTAATTGCGGATAAATTGGCCATGTGTCAAGGTTATGCACCAAATTTCACTCTCTTTGTGGGTAATATTGTAGTCCTGAGTATGTCACCAAGGACTATTCTAAATTATTGAACAAATGGGAAGAAAAGAAGGCATATTGCAACATGGTGCATGCAGAACCACGTGGGAATAAGAATAAGGATGAGGAGGTTGATGTCTGGGTGATAACTCGACAAGGAGGGAAGATAGGAATGGACTTCGAGCATGGTGAAAGATCGGTTCAAAGGATGAAGGGGAAAATTAGAAAGGTCGTGTATCCCCCTCCTGGATTTGATGTTTCTTAGTAGAAATAGTTTAAGTATGATGTGCATAGGGCCCTCGAAGAAGAAAGATCATGAGAAGAGTTATAGCACACGACTCAAAGGTAACTTGAGGAGGCTCAAATTCGTGAAGAATTCCAATGTGTGACATAGAGGTCACTGGAAGAGGCTCGTTCCCATGAAGAATTATATTGCGTGACACAGATGTCATTGGAGGAATATTGCATGCACGGAGAAATACAGTGTGTGATGCAGAGGTCATTGGAAGAATCACACAGATAGGAAGAGTTGAGATGCACTGAGAAAATAGTTATTAAGGAACATCACCTTAAGGATTTGAAGCGTGTGAAGAAGCATTGTGCGACTTGGGTCATGAGATAGAGACCAAAGATCAAGTAAGTACTTTCTTGTGTTGTTGTTTGAGATTGATAAATGATCCTTATGTTGAAGGAAAGTTGACATGGATATTAGCTACCTGCATGAGGGAACAAGGGATGGAGAAAAAATATCATCCCTCCTACTGGAAATGGATTTGTGATAGGTCAGTAAGCATAAGCACACAGTGTAATGTTCTTGACTTGGCTAGTCTAGGAAAGGCTGCTAATGTGTGTGTAGGATCAATGGTTTACAACATATAAATGATCATACAAATAATAAATGTGACAAAGGACTGCAAAGTTTGTATTATGATATCTCTGTGGATTACAAAATGGGCAAATGTGGCTGAATAAACTGACAATACTTGACTAGATCAATAGACAAAGGATCTTTGCTGGAATACAAATAAGAAACTAAAAGATAATACCTGGAATATGGGAGCACTGCAAAATCAATGGATGCATTGGGACTATGGCAGCTCTGACGGTAACTAATAGAAGTCTGGAAAGTTCGCCCTGGGAGATATACTTCTCAGAATGGCCTGGAAACTGTCCCAAATGATGCATCCTTCTCTAGTCCTCAGTACTGGTATCTGTCGGACCCCTATGCTGATGAATATGGACCCCAGATGGATACCCCTGGGGGAATGCACCCCTCTTCTTCTGGAAAAATGTGTCCTAGTGATTCCACTGTCTGAATTGGATGAGATATGTCTCAAAATGACTGCCTTGGTCTACTAGGAAATGGGTCGAAAGGGTTTCCCTGAATCTGGTCTGATGCTCGCTCTGGAACCCCAAATGTGCCCGCCAAAAGTGTTGCACATCCAAGTCTGGAAAATGTGTCCCAGTTGATTCCTCCATCAGAATCTGATGAGGAACCAGGAAAAATATGCGCCTTACCCTCCTCTCAAATGGGTCAGAGGGAAATGTCAAAATTCTCTCTGGATGGGATAAGTCGACTAAAAAACTTCTCAGACGCTGCACCCTCACTCTAGATGAATACGCCCTTGCTGTTGAACATTGTGTAACTTCTTATGAAAAATTATGAAATACATGAATGATCTTCCTGGTGACTAGGGTGTGTCTCTCAACACGAAAATCAACCACTAGTGTCTTCCTCCTGGAATCCACAGAACTATCTCTCTTGATATGTGCCTCTTCTCCTCAATAACAAGTCATAATCTGCATAATAATGAATTAGGTCATTGACCCTTCCTTTATAGCTTTCCAAAAACCTAAATCATGATGAAAACCTAATTCATTGTTGATTTCCAAAACCCTAAATCACTGTTGAAACCCTAATTCACTGTTGACTTCTATTTTTAGCTCATAATCACTTAAAAGTGATTTTAACCCTTTTTAGCTCAATGTCACTTTCTGAATATAACACCTATGACTGGAGTGACCTCTAGTAACCATGTTTACCCCTCTTTGGCCCTGGCTATAGTCTAACGAGGTGGTTTAGACCATTAAGCCTCCTCTCTGGAGCTTCTATTTGGAAAGGAACATTACACACAGGTAGAGAATTCAAAATGACGGTTGAACTTGAGAGTTATAAAATGGATGGGGTCATTCTGGATCTAGGTTTCGACATGAACATTCTACCAAAGAAGTCTTGGGATTTTATGGGTAAACCAAGTTTTGTTTGGTCACCCATCCAACTACGGTTGGTAAACCAATACAGGATCTACCTTATGGGTTGACTGGAGAAAGTTGATATGAATATATAAGGGGTGAAGATGAAGGATGACTTTGAATTCATAGAGATTATGGATGAATTTGATCCTTACCCTACAATAATTGGAATTAACTAGGCCTTTGACAACAATGCAGTGATGAATTTGAAAAAGAGGAAAATATTGTTTCAGATGGATACCCTGTGCATTATCACACCTCTATATCCTAGTGAAGGAGACATACACAATGAGCTAGTGCATAAGAATGTGTGAAGCTCTGTTATTGAGAACATCTATAAGATCACTGGGCATAGGGAATATTATATCAATCCCACCCTAGATGGCGAGCTAAGTTGGCGACGTATGAATTTCTATGATATTGACTCTGAATATGCCATGGAGAGATGCCAGAACAAGCTATATGAGGTCACTACTCGCAGATGTGTGAGGATAACTAAAGAAATGCATTGGATCGGATCTAAGTTATGTGATGCCCTGTTATTTGATGGAACAAGGCCAGTAGAGGCATTCTTAGTGCATATGAGAAGATCATCCTAGAAGAATAGAGGATTCATCCCATGGATTTTGTGGTTCAGGGGACACTTGCACGGTGGTGGGTGATGCATCACGTGAATATTCAGGGTTGGGCACAGGTGGTCAAGTCGATAAAATTTAGGTTCCAAATCATCTCAGACTTCAACTAGATAATTGGTACAAGGGTACTGAAGATCCCCAAGAAAACATTTCTTTTTCTGAATAGGGTTGGAAAGAATGTCCCCAAATACAATGGGTCCATTGTTTCATTCATACTATGGATTTTTTCTTAGGAGATAGTATATTCAGGAGGATCTTCGAAGGAATACAATAGATTGGATTCACGTAAGTTCACAATTTTTCTCAAGTTTCCACTTCATGGAAGAATATCTGGCTCAAATGGAGGCTCTCTTCATAATCAATAACTTTATATTTCATTGTTTTCCAAAGAACGCCACCCCAAATGTGATCTACTTGTACCATCATCCAATGGAAAAGATGAAAGAGTTCATCAATTTTTGGAAGGTTGAGGTGGATGACATTAACGATGATGATCCTCAGGGGATACAGATCAAGGAATCTGAGGGTGGAAACGTTGAAGGGAAAGGTGGAAGATATGGTTGCGCCATACTATGATTGTTCGATTAAGACAAAGAAACATAATATCGGCACTCAAGAAGCACCCAAAATGGATATTATCGGATATTAGTGGGACAAAGAGATTGTCACCCAGGTCATTGACCTACTCAAGGAATATGAGGACTTTTTTCCCCGTAGCTTCTCATAAATGAAAGGAATCACAGGATCAATGAGGGCTATGAAAATTCAACTCATGTCTGATTCCAAATAAGTCAAGAGGAGGACATATTGATAAAATCCCAAACATAAGGAAAAATTTTGCAAAGAGTTGGATCAGATGTTGGATGTTGGAATCATTGTTCCTATGGAGGAATCTAATTGGATTATTCCTATCATTAGGAAACCTAAGAAAACCGGTGATATCTGAATCTATGCATATCTAAGGAGTCTCAATGCAACCTGCAAGCATGATCCTTTCCCTACCCCTTTCACTGATGAGGTGTTGGAAAATGTTGGAGGAAAAGAATCCTACCCTTTATAGACAGATTTTTGGGGTATCATTAGGTTCGGATCATAGAGGAGGATCAAGATAAAACTATATTTGCAACATAATAGGGCTCTTTTTCTTATATGGTGATGCAGTTTGGACTAAAGAATTCCCCCACAATTTTTTCTTGGATTGTGGTCGTAGCCTTTAACTAATTCATCCACATGTTTCTGAAGGTTTACTTGGATGATTGGACAGTGTTCAGTTTGTTGAAAGAACACTTGTAAGCACTTTGGTTGATGCTATACTGATCCCTCCAGCTCCAAATTTCATTAAATTTGAATAATTGAATCTTATGTACGTCGTTTGGGATGTTGTTTGGGCATGTATTTTGCAACGATGGACTATTGGTTGACAAGGATAAAATTACTTCCATATTGGACATGGTATCCCCCACCTCATTTTGGGAGCTGCACACCACATCAAGCCACACAAGATATTATCGGTGGTTTATGCATAGCTATGCCAAAATTGTCGCCCCATTAGAGAATTTGTTGCACAAGGATACTAAGTAAATTTGGACATAGGAATGTCAGGAAGCCTTGGATACTCTCAAAGAGAAACTAGTCACTATGTCGATTTTGTTTTTTCCTAACTAGTATAAGATCTTTCAAGTTCATGTTTATTCCTCGTTCATTGTGTTGGGATCAACTCTTGCGAAACCAGGAGAAGGTAACATTGACCATCCGGTCTATTTTTGTACTTGCAATTTTTCTGATGCCGAAAATAATTATACAACCACTGAGCGTGAGGGCCTTGCCATGGTATATGCCTTGCAGAATTTTTTCCATTACTTGTTGGGGACCCCCTTCAAATTATTTACAGACCACTATGCACTCAAGTATTTTGTCAAACATTTGGTAATAGGAGGAATAATATGTCACTGGTTTTTTATTTTTCAGGAGTTTGAGTTTGAAGTTGTCGTCAAGCCGAGAAAATATAATGTTGGCCCATATCATCTGTCACAGATTAAGACTAGTGAAGATAGTCAAATCTTATATAATGACCTCCCAGATGCACAACTCTTCCACATTGAAATAGTTTTCGATCAATTGGCCAAGATCATTTAATTTATCACATCGGGGCATGCATCGAAAAGGTATACCCTGGCGCAATGTTGTTAGTTGGTGATCTATGGCATCGATTACCAGTTGATCATTGGGAAACTACATAATTTGGGATCGGATGGCATATTGCACATGTGTGCATTAGAAGATGAATTAAATCCCATTTTGTATGAAGCATATGAGGGTATTGCAGGAGGACACACTGTCGATAAGGCCACAACATGAAAAGTTTTTCACGTAGGACTTTGGTGGCCAACACTCTTCGTAGATGCCAAATAATATTTTAAACGTTGTGATGCATGTCAACAGATTGGAAATCCTTGCTGAAGAGATGAGCTCCCTTTGTTTCCAGTGGTATCGCTAGAGCCGTTTGATAATGGGAAATATATTTTGTGGGTCACATTAATCCTCCCATGCATCAATTAGGTGTGCACTACATTATGATAGCCATTTCATATCTAATGAGATGGACTGAAGCCACATCAGTAAAAGATTGCACAGTAGAAATAGTGGCGTGTTTCATTTTTGAGAATGTGATTACTATATTAGACTATCCAAAGGTGATAATGAGAGAGCAGGGATCACATTTCCTAAACAATACCATTCAACCACTGACCTAGGATTTCATGAACCACCACCAAAAGATAACTCTCTATCATCCTCAAGCTAATGGTACAGTGGAATCTTTCAATAAAAAATTTGAACATGCTTTAACCAAAGTTTGTAATGTGAAACGTGGTGATTGGGATCAACACATCCTTGCAGTATTATGGGCATATTGAACAACTTGAAATACATTTACAAAGCACACACCCTTCATATTGGTTTATGACAAAGAAGTGGTTATGCCACTATAATTTTTCGTTCCAAGTCGTCGATTTGCTCTAGCGACTCAAATGACAAAAAAAAAATCCCTTCAACAATGGTTAGATAAACTTGTGGAACTAGAGGAGGATCATATGATGGTGGGATTCATCTAGGTGGTTAAAAATTAGAGACAAAAGGCATGGAATTATTGAAATATCTACCAAAAATGCCTCCATCCTAGCTCTTTAGTATTGTTATATGACAACAAATATTTACAGCATCCTGGGAATATGTGTATGCATTGGTTGGGTCCTTTTCATCTAGTCTACATCATCACAGCAAGTGCTTCTAAGTTGGATACATTACAAGGACAATCTCTCAAGGAACTTATTAATGGTAGCCGGTTGAAGGTGTACTATGGTCCCCAAGGGTCATCCGTCACTTAGCTCCATTTATCCACCCTAAAGTTCGGTAAAGTAGGGTTAGCGTAGGATGTACAAGTAGAATAATATATATTTGGCATAATTTTCCTTTTTGGAAGCACATCATAAACTCCATTCACACAGGTGCATTAGATGGATTGCCAGCTTTGCAGATTCCCAAAATTTCCAATCTATGTCGAAGTTATGGCCCACATCCAAAGTATTGGCTCTGACATGGGATTCACATGGGACCGAGATCAGCTAACTATCGCTAAATTACACTGAAGAATCAAGCAATAATATTTATATAGATCACCCATAGCTATGGAAAAGTTCTATCAACTTCACTTCAATTCAATTCGTAGGTCGGTGTCTGGGTGATGTGCTTTAAACAAGTCCCTCATTCATCACCATAGACACCAATGCATGGGAAGAGTCAAGCATCTAACCAAATGAAATCCACATCCATTTCTTACCTTAGGGCCTGCTCGACTCATTCCAGGACATGTGTCAGATTGCAACTACAACCTAGACAGATCATTTTCTCTTACTCAAACCTGTCTGCAATCACATCTTGGTTTGATATTTGGGTCTGCCAATTATGATGATTTAATCTTACTCAAGACAGTCACAACAGTCTTCTTGTGAGGAATTTGTCTCAAGGACGAGCCAAGTAATGGTGGTGGGGGCTTGTTGGCACCCAAAATTTTGGGTTAATATTGCACATGCGCACAAATGAAGTTGTACACACTCATTCTAGTTTTTCGCATGCCCAAGAAAATGTGTCAGGATAGAAAAGAAGTGTGTGTCAGATAAAGTTTTGGTAATGTGTGGTGAGTCATTTTTTTGGATGAGCACCATAAATCAAGAAAATGCACACCAAAATCAAGAAAGGAATCATCGAGAAATCTCCCCGAATTATTACTACCAGCAACACGAGGAAAATTGGAGTAGAGAAAAGATGAGTCGAAAAGGTAGTTAAGATTGCCCCGATTCCAGAAAGGTTATGTGGAATGCATACGGGTCACAAAAGTGTGTGAGACTATTATTCAGTAGAACGAGTGGAGCATAACTAAAAAAGACAGAATTCCAGAGTCAATATGGATATAAAAGGAAGAAAGGACAACAAATAAAGGGTTGATTCATGGGGCTACTACTAGTTGTTCATTGTTGAAGAGCTCTCTCTAAGCCTCTGTAGTATTTTAATGTCCCTATTTGTAAGTATGAGTATGTCATGTGTTAAATGTCTGGAAGAATTTACATGGAACAAGCTATTGTAAATCTGGGGAATTATCTAAGGGAATATGAGACCCTGTTGTTGTAAATATATGTTTTTATTAATGTATTCTTGTGCCCGATGGAATGAGGATGATAATAAAGATGCATTGATTCTGAACCCATGATGTGTCAATTATGTGTCTAAATGAATGTGTTCCTTCCATTATGTTTTTCATCAGTTAAGTAACTTGCAAGGCATTTTATGAGTATCAAACCGGATAGATCTTTGTGTGCTTAGTCCTTCATCCCCGACACAAGATGAGATGGTCTATGTGATCCTCATAGTGTCTCGAGTGAGACCTTCGTCAGGCTTGGATGAATATTTATATGTCGATTCTTTTGGGTCTTTGTTGTTCAACTCTAGATAAAACCTCAGTCTTAAATCCCCAATGTTAGGATGGATGCACACAAGCATAAAACAACCCAACAAGATGACATGGTATCCATTCTACATTGTGGTGGTAAAGAAGATAAGTCAACTTGCAAGAGGAATAACTTCCTCATATGAAATTTGATTGAGGTCATCTTTGTCTTGTTGGAAATATCTTGACGCGTAGAAAAACATGAAGATATTGGGCACATTGTTCACAAACTTTTGACCCAAAAATGGTTATTTGAGGCCTCAAATAGGATCCAAAATTTTATGGACCACAAATCACCAAAGCAAGACCTACCCCTAAAATGAACCCTACAAGCCAATAGCTCCAATTTTTCCACCAAAATAGATGACAAATTATATAATGATCCATTTCAAATTAACCAAGGTATAGCACTCCAAGAATTCCATAGGGAAAACAACATAAAAAAATTCCATGCCTACACTAGAAAACAGATGTGAAATGATTTCCTAAGGGACTATATAACATAAAAGGGGAATTACTTTCATGGTGTTGTGTTTGTTGAGAGGGAAGAGTTGTGTTTAGTTAATGGTTGACTATGATAACTTAAGGAATTTCAACTATGAAAAATTAAGGTAGATGTTTGGATCTATGAGAGACTAAGCACTATGGGATTGAGGTGTGTGAGAATAAATCTAGTGTACATTTATTCACCATATTGGTGTCATGGCCTATATTGGGGGTGGAATATACAACGCATTCCTATGGTTGGGCAATGAATCACTCACTTGCATCCAATTGGTGGTCAAATTCCAAAAAAATACAAGAGATTATTGGTAATAAACTATTTCCAAAATGAATTGATCATAAATTCTATTATAAGAATGCTTAATCTTGAGAAGAGATTATGAATGTGCATTTGGGTAAATTGTTGGCATGTAATTGAGCATATTGAATGCATGATAATCTTATTTAAAATTGGTTTCATAATTTAAATTAAATCCTTAGAATTAATTTGATTGCATGAATTTTGTTAATGGAATGGATGAATAGATCAATTATGTTTAATAATTGGAATCGGGTGTAAATCGTTGTATTCTTATTCAAAATATTAAGCATGACCAGTTTACCATTAATTCATTTCCCTATATAAAATATTTGTTTGTATTGAATTCCAACTCAGTATCCATTAACAAATCCCTCATTTCCTTTGAAGCCAAATCAGTTCACTATTGGCAAGTCCATTGGAGAAATTGAAGAAATTTGAAACGGGTACCCCAACATCCAAGGGAGGTGGGTCCAAACACATTACATGTAAGGCCAAGACCATGAATAAGAAGGCAACAACAAGGCCAACACCATCTAAAATATGGGTTGATCTACAACTTGGATAAGTTTATATGAGGGGATTATCCCTCTAATAAGTTGACCTATGCTTTGACCACCACAATACCAAGTGGATGCTATGTCTATGCTCATTACTCACACATCTGAATATAATCATGTATGGAATTTCAAGAAGATTTCATAAGTTCCAAAATTCTAACCCTAATTAGTAGTTGGGGGAATGAAAAAACTCTAACCCTTATTGATAGTTAGGGATGCAAAAACCCTAACCATAACCTTAATGGAAATTAATACATGTTAAAATATGCATGGCAATGGAAGAAAGAGGTTCAATTACTATTATATTGATTCATTTTTCCATAGTAGAGTAGATCAAAGGATGGAATATCAAAGAAGAGAAAGGAATGAGACAATCATATAGTATCCTATTCAAGCCACAATGTCCATCCCCTCCATAGTGAGTGATTCTTTCTTTTTAATTTTTCTTGTAAATTTGAGAATAAAAGAAAAAGGCACAATCATTTCTTGATTATTTTTTCTAAAACAGGTTTCTCTAGGGTACATGACTTCAATGTCGTAAAGGTGTGCTCTTGTTCATATTGTAGTTATGTTTTTTATTTTCTCGGTTAATTTCAATATTTTAAGTGGTATGCTTCTAATATTGCATATTAATAATAAGTATTCACTACAAAATAGAGTATAATATCCTTGTAGTTGAAATAACATACTTAGATATGTTGTGATGAAATGTCTTGTGGAATATCCATATCAATTTTTAGATCATAATTGGACATGTTGGCAAATATTTATTTGTCATAATTACGTGCAATGTTTGAGCTCAAAATCTTGAGTGAACAATTCACCCATCCTTAGAGGCATAACAAAAGGCTAAAAATTGATGTTGCATAAGATAAATAGGAATTGGAATTTAGAATATTAAAAAAACAGTATAGCTATATATAAAGATGAAAAAAGTAAAAGTTAGAATGAACAAAGTACCAAAGTGGAGGGGAATTCAAAACAAAGCGTAGAAAAAAATTAAATAAATAAATGAAGGTAAGAATAAAAATAAAATTAAACACCAAGGTGGGAAAAAAGTGAAAGAAAAAGAGGGGGAGAGGAAGAAAATAACTAAGTTTAAATGGTGTGAGATGCAAATTTGACAAGAGACGAGGGAAAAAGGGGGGAAATATCAATCGACAAAAGTATTAAGAATAAAAAAAATGGGGAACACGACAAAAGGACTAAGAGCATAGAAAAAGGAGACCAAAATGAAAGAAAAGTACTCCAAGGAACAAGAAGGGAAATGGAGTGAGAAATAGTCAAAGGAGTTACAAATATTCAAAAGAGAAGCAAACAAAGGGAACAAAGAGAGGAAAAAAAATAATATAGAGAGGGATGAAAACTAAGAGAATAGAAATAGGCAAAGGGAGAAGGAGAAGAGGGCACAAAAGGGGAAACCAAATAAAAAAGAATAGATGAATAGAATAAAAGAGTAGGGAAAATGAAAGAACTATGTAAAGAACAAAGGAAGAAGATCGAGACTTCAAGGAGGGAAACCTATAGAAAGATAAGGGAAACAAAGAAGAAAATATCATGAAGGAGTAAAATAAGAGGGAATAAAGACAAGGAAAGTATAAAAAGAAAATGAAGGGATGAGATATAAGAGAAGGGAACAAGTGGATGGGGGTTCATGGAGGGCAAGAGGAAGGAGAAGAGGATGAGGGACGAGAGGAAAGAAAATAAATAGGAAAAGGAAAAAGGAGGGAATTTATGAATTTTTTTATGGTGATTTATGATGGGGTGTCAAGTTTGTCTTAGTTTATATCCATCCTCGCAATTAATGTTATCTATGTTATTTTCATTTTCAATAGGTTCTCTAATAATTCTAGTAGAGTAATGTTATATTTTGACCAAAATTCTAGTTTGGCCAAAGAAAATATGGTGTTTGGCTTGGCTAGATTGTTCAATAATGGAAAATTTGGGTATGTGATTATCTATAGTGCTAGAGATATATTATTTAGGTCTAGTTTTTATGGATAACTAGTTTGGCTATGTATGAGACACCACACAAATAAGGAATCTCGTAAACTCCTTAATGTTGGAGATCGTCCATTTTGTCTTTAAAATCATCAAAGTTGTTCTTAAAATTTTCAAGGGACTTGAAGATGGTTTTCATTTCCTTCTTGATGATTATTTTGAAAATTTTATGAGTCACCCCTTGGATGAATAAAATTTAGGATTGGTTACTATTATCCCCATTTTGTGGATAAGCAAGGAGACTATGTATCAAGGCCCTCAAGTTGTATATATGGAGTGTCGAGAGACTACATGACCATCAGTACCCTTTTTCACATATGGGAAGCCCACTCACCACCACAAATAGTCACATGTTTTCATATGGCATCCACCACACCAGCTGGCTTCCGGAAGGTAGTGGGCCTTGCTCCATGAGGTACAAGTCAGTATTATGGTGAGAATAATTTCAATATTTAATCCATTTTATTATGTTGTATCTTATATTTCTCTATATTTCATGATATATGCTTGGACATTATGCCTTTTTCCCTGCTTCACCTTGGTGGTTGACATTGTGCCCTAGTAAGTGGTCTTCCTTGGGGATGGGTTTGATATTGGGACCTCCCTTAATGATACATCATACCATTCTCGACCATACTTACCAATTTCCATCATTGTTCCCCTCAATTTCCTTATCTCTTGGGATTTTAGGGTGTATTGACCCAAGAAGGGGTTGTCCCTCATTCTATGGGAAGAAGGGGTTGAAGGCCCAGAGGGGTTGATGTTGGGTAAAAGATAAAATCCTTGTATAAACCTTCCAGATGCTTTGCCGAGGGATCACCCAAGAAAGCAATGAAATGATTATCTTTGAGTAAAGGGGACCCACAATATAATAAAGAATGCTTAAAATGTTAGTTGAAGGATAGGAGGTCTCATCACGAGCCGACCTATCACATCCATGAATATCTAATGGTATGACATTGTCATCATATAGTCACCAAACCAGGGCAATGGCTCTCAGTTGCATGGTTGGGAGAAAAGGGGGTCTCATAATGAGCCAACCTTCTCATTTCCACTAGGTGTTTGTGGGTGACATTGCCATCATCTAGTCACCACACCAGGGCAATGAGATTCAACCTCTCCTTATGCTATATTGAAAGAAAATACAAATAAATAAAGATAAAATCAAATTTATGGGCTTGGAAAAAGTGCATTGCGAATGAAGGTACCACACACCCTCTACAAAGGCACCCATGAATGAGACACTATGACCCCTTGTATGTCATGAGCCCTATTCCCATTGAGTCTTGACCCCAACCACTTCATCCACTTTACATGGCTTAGACAGGGATCTCTTGGAAACTCTCCTTGGCCTAGGGCAAGATATACCTAATAGGACACCTCATCAACCCTCCCATATTCAATCTTGACAAGTTGCATAATGTCTTTGAGCAGTTAATTGTTTGATATAGTGATCTTCGATGCACATGCTTAGATGGATTATTTATTGATTGGATTCACTTATCATGATGTTATTGTTAGAATATAATGTATGTTCTCGTTTTACCATCGACAATATCACTATTTTCACCCAACCATAGGCCGAAGCCACCCTCCAAGCACCTTAACCTTGACAGAGAATCACTCTAGAAGTAAACCCTACGCTAGATAGTCAAACAAAGGGTAGCGCACATTTCCCCAAGGATAGCGTACCAAACAAGATTTGATTAGATAGTCCAAACCATAACCAAGAGATAGTCCAAGCCAAAACAAAATCTGCTAGCTACAACAGGTGCAACGACATCTCTCCTCCAAACTTGCGCACAAACTGAGCAATTGCAGTGCACACAAGTGTTGCTCTGCAATTCTGAGAATGCCTGCCAGAATTAAGACTGACCTCCTATATTTATACTAATTCTGGCTAACTGCCTGGGCCAACTTCTCATTCTGGGTGTCTATTTACTTAGTATATAATATTTCTTCTGGACGACTTCTTCTCTTGTAGGATAATAACCTAATACCAATTATCCTCTTGAGCTGACTTGTCTTCTAGGGTTATTAGCCAACTCATTAGGGTTTCTTCTTGCTTCCTGGAATATTCTTTTCTTGTCAGGTTTACATGTGGAGGTAAATACCTCCTGCAACTACCATAATATTAACACTCCCTCCTAGCTAGGGAGGTATTACAGGTAATGGTCTTGAGCACAAACATACCATTCACCTGGTAGAATCAACATAGTTCTATAAACTATCTCATGACTAGATCATGAACACTATCATCAACATCAGTGTCATCAGTTGCATCATATCTCAAAACCATACTCTATCTAAGTAATTAGACATGATGTTGGATAAGTCACTCACACCACAGAGTGACACAAGAACCATTATTCTAATTTGGACATATGTCATAGAAAAATAAATATCATGAACCATTTTCCGTCTGGGAAATATCTATCCATTGATCATCCATCTAGCTGATAATCATTTTCAACACTGCTAATAGTATTCAAGGCAATCATAACAATATCATTCAATAGAACACAACTGTGTCTATCCATAGTAGTACACAACTACAATCCAGTGGTACACTACCACACCAAGTAGCACACAAGTACTTGATCAGTCACGTATAGTCACAAAGAGTGGAACACATCCACCATAGTAGTATACATCTACTATCTAGAGACATACAGTATTCATAAAAATCATCTGATATCAACCCACACAGAAACAATTTTATGATATAAACTAAATCATATGGGCCTTTCTTCCAATCACATTTGTGATATCTTGGAAGAGAATCTACCCTCAAAAGGTAAAACATCAATGATGAGCTATCTGGATTATTCTTCTCAAGAAAGGAAGAACAATTGTCTTGATTTCTGAGCCTGGACCATTCCCCACCCTGGGCCATTCCTCTGACACTAGACAAAGTGTAACCTAGAGAGAATGAGTCTTCCCTAAGGAATGTAGGTCCCTGATTGTTGAACCTGGACCATTCCCCACCCTGGGCCATTCCTCTAGCACTAAACAGAGTGAAACCTGGAGAGAATGAATCTACCCTAAGGAATGACTATCCGGACCATTTCCTAAGGAAATGACTGTGCTACACCAACCTCCAAAATGGACCATTCCCCATGTTAACCACAATGGGAAATCATTGTCCGACGAGGCAAGCTAATCTTCTTGAGCAACCCGCAAGAAGAGAGACTACCCTATACCATTCCCCATGTTAACCACAATGGGAAATCATTGTCTATGGTACATCAGCAATCCATCGAACCATTTTCATTACGAAAATGATCGTTCAATCTGGACCATTTTCCGAACTAGAAAATGCATGTCCGTCAGAAATCTCAAACCGCTTTCTGAATCTGGAAAGGAATTGCTCATCCTGGACCATTTTTCGAACTAAAAAATGATTGTCCATCAATCAATAACACATCAATGCTCCCTCCCAACCTAGGATTAATCTCTTCCTTTTTCTATAAGAAATTCGTCTCCATGAGCTCCATCTTGAGTATGCAAACTCTTTCATCTTGGACAGAAGCTTTACCAAAATTTCTACTTATCTGCTCATCTGTGGAGATATATATTGGAGAACCACTTTCTCCTTTCTAGACTTCATCACGGAGAATGTAATTCTTGATCTCAAATGTACTTCGGTCTGGAACACTAGTTTTCTCTGAAGGCTTCATATAGCTCTGATCAATAAAGTATATCATTTTTGGATTCCTCTTTGGTTCTTGCTAGCTCACAACATCATGGCAAGGATCAAACTGGAACATATCCATGTGGCACTTCTTCTATCATCATGAGATCTTTGTCATGGATTGGCAATCCTGATCTTCTGAGTAATCATTCTGATACAATATGTCTGTTATAGAAACTCTTCACCATGCTTCTGTTGTGCATTGGAGGTTCTCCACCAAGTTGTCTTCTTCCATCTGTATACAAGGGTCTCTTTCTGGTATGCCTCAAATCCTTGAGGTTTATCTTCATATGCTCTTTTTTCAATTGCTCTAGAGAACAATCTTTGCATTCATATGATGTAGAACTCAACCCCATCGATATTGTGGATGATATAATGACTCATGTAGAGGTATGTCTAGTTTATTGGAATGAGTAATCATCATAGACTTTTCCCTCCATCTGGGAGAACCTCTAGTTCTAGATATCGGAATGCTTTCATTCATAAGTCTTCCATACATTGTTCTTCATCACAAATTTCAATTCCTCTGCTTGATTTCTTTTAGTGAGTTCATATCAAGCTGGTAATCTTGTGATTCTTGATACAATGACTGGTTGTTCTGGCTTTTCTTTCTTTCTTGGAATCTTCATGTTCTTCCTCATGTTTCTCTTTAGCTCTTGGGTCCATGGAGTTTCTTATAGATTCCATGCCCTATATATTCCACTTCTTTATTTCATCATAGGATCACGGATGTGGATGGACAACCAGGGATACTTTAAGGCTTCTCTTCGAAGAAGACTTCTTCTAATGTTGAACTGAACATGTACTTCCTTTCATGGCTGCTACCATGGATATATACTTCATCATCTTCAATGGATCATAGGATTAGCTCCCTCCTAATCCTTGCTTCATGTATGAGTGCATGTTTTTCTTTTGGAAATATGTAATCGGCTCCCTCCATAATCCACGCTTCTATCTGCATCCTTATTTCCTTCTGCAAGGTGTCATAAGTCTTTCTCCAATTTCATCTTGATTGTTGACTTCTTCCTGTCTTTTACTTCTTCTCTTTTACTTCAAGATTGATTCTGATTTCGACTTATCTTGCAGTTGTTACTTATGTAATAACTTCCACATGAATTGTTTGATGTACTTCATCCTTTCATTTGTATTGTCTGACTTGTAGTCATAATGATAGCAATCCTTTTGGTTTATTCCATAGGTATAGTTTCTCTTTGAACACATTATCTTCTAAGAAGTAGATATGCAAGATATGTACAGAAAACATGGTATTTACAAGAACTATGAAGAGTATTGTTACCTTGTCTCAGAAGAAGAAGTATTTTTCATCCTGCTTAGTCTTTGTTATCCCCGATTTCTAGGGATAACTAGGAGATCATGTCTCAAGGCCCACGGGTCCTAGACATGGAGTACCGAGAGTAGGATTGACCTGAGCATGGCCCTAGAGGGCCCATCCTTTTCTTGTTTCATCGGATTCGTCTTGTCAGTAGTAGTAGCATCCATCACCATCGGCTTGGTCTTGTATCAGAGAAGGCTCTTTCTCCATGAGGTAATTGGTCCAGGTATCATGGTATGTGTCACTTTTGATCATTATAACTTTTAGATATATGCATTTGAATCCTTTTATCTCTGAAAACTACTTGGATCTTACATTAGCCCACTTGACCATGTTTGGGGATATTGACAGGGTGCCCTAGAAAGCCTGTACCCATAGGTTTTGGTTTGCCACCGGGGGGATTTTTGAAGAGCCATCGTCCGCTCCCATCATACCACCACTTTTTCATCTTATCTCCCGCTCATTTATCCCATTCCCCTTGTCTGGGCATTGGATTGACCTATTTGTAGGGTTGCACCTTATCTTGTGGGAAGAAGGGGCTAAAGACCCAGAAGGTAAAAGAAGTTGGTAAAAGATAAAATCCTAGAAATGAAACCTCGAGATGCTTTGCCCAGGGATCCCCGAGAAGGAAACAAAAGGCCTCTCAGTAAGAAACAAGAGAGACCCAGAAAATATAAACAAGACCTAGTCAAGAGGATAGGGGGTCTCATCATGAGCCGGCCTATTAGGTTCATGGGTACCTAACAGTATGACATTCCCACCATCTGGTTACCACGCCAGGGCAGTGACCTTTGGTTGCATGGCCAAGGGAAAGGGGGTCTCATCACGATCCAGCCTTATCATCTCTGTAAAAGTACTTGTGGGTAACATTGTTAGCTCTGGTCACCATGCCAAGGCAGTGTCCTCTGGTTAGCCCTTAAATAAAAAGAAAAAGAAGAAGAAAAAAGAAAATAAAAGGAAATAATAAAGGCAAGAAAGGGCTTGGAAAAATTGCATCCATGACGGGTATAGCTCACCTTTTACAAAGGCACCCATAGATAACATTATGCATCCCTGGATTTCACTCTACCCACATGTCTGGACATCCTCTAGCCACATCACCACATTTACATGGCTTGGATGAAACCTTCCTGGAAACTTCCCCTTTCTTGTGGATACTAGCCCAATAGGATGTCTTGTCTTTTTCTTCGATCTAGTATTGTAGGTTTTTGTAATATCTTTGAGCTATTGACTGATATATCAGGGTTTTTATGCATATGATTGATAATATTAATGATGAAATGTGATTGACATTGCTATGATCCCTATGACTATTGAGCCCATGGAGGGTGTAGTTTTTAATGTGCAGGACCATGCCCGACGGACAAGTACCATTTGGACCAGTACACATGGGGAGATGATTAGTTCGAACCTCCATGGGGCTGAAGAGCCCATCAGATGGTTGTTCAGACCCCATTAGAGGGGCAGAGACAGGACAGTGTTTGATCAAGGTTTTGCACCGAAGAAGAAGAGGATGTTTCACCAGAGGAACTTTGGCAGAGCCCGGCCTAGGGGGAATGACCCCTTTTCAGTGGAACGTTTTCCTTGGAAGGCTCAAAATGTCCCCATCCTCACCATGACGTCATCTAGCTTCATGGTCATTCTTGGAGGTAGACTGGGCAACAATGGCACATGTGGCATGTTGGAGAGGCCCCTGGGGGCTAACGTTTTGCTCATGGATGTCTCATCTGCCCTAAAAGGTGCTAGAGCCTCCCTTAAAGGGGATTTTACCTTTATTATAGCTCAGTTAGGGTTTTCATTTGACAATTTAATGTAAAAATAGTATTATGGTCTTGTCAGCCATTTTTATGACCCAAAATTAATTAAGGTCATTGATACACTATATATTGAGGGTTTTCACTCTCATTTTAAATAACACATCACTCACTCTCATAGTGAGGTCTGATTTTTTCGCCCTATTGGGGTTATTGGCTGATTTGAGGAAGGCGCACTTATTTAAAGAGGAGATTTTTGGCATTCTATGGTGTTTTTCTTGAAGGAAGGTTTACAACTAGGATTTGCATGGTTATTTTCTTGATGATTTGTAAGTATTTTTCTGCAAAACTTCTTGATTGAATGGTTGTAGTTTAATTTCTTGCATCTCTTTATAAATATTGTTGAATCAAAACCCTAGGGGAAAAACACAAAAGTAGGTCGTTGTCTCATGTCCCCTGATAGAAAAGCCTTTTATCCATTGAAGAAGAAGAAGAGAGCCTAGCCATAGCTACACTCTTTATTTCTTCTTCCCTTAAGCTAGTTTTACCTTTGAACTTCAAGAGGAAGAGGACATCCCAGGCCTAGGTTATCCACACCTAGGGCCATTTTCTTTTAGGTTTTGATGAAAGAGCCTTGCCTTAGCAACACTCTCCCTCTTTAAACTCTCTTGTCTTGATTTTGCTTTTCATTGAGCTAGTTGTTTGTCGAGAAGGAGAAGAGAGCATGAGGACTTGCTTTAGCAACACCGGAGTGAGCCTCTCTCCCCTAGGGTTCCATATTTAAGGCCCTGCTTTAGAAGCACCTTGAAACCTTTCCCTCTTGTCCTTTAAATCTCGTCCCCTTCAACTTGTGTGTCCTTCACCTTTTTGACTCGCACCGATCTTAAGCCTCCAGCATTGAAGTGAAAGTGATCAAACAAACTCTCAAACTCTTTGCTAAATTGAAACCCTAATTAACTACTAACCCTAAAAAGGCTGATGTCGCCCTTGGTTATTTCATCTTGACACAATAACTTTCCTTTATTAGGCAATTGGATGGTGTTTAAAACATGTGTTGAATGAGGGATTGATTGGATACATTGATTGTTACATCATCTTGATATTTATTGGTGAAGTGATATTATTTCATTGCTATATTAACAAACATTGACTTCGTCAATATTTATTGTTATAATTGCTTATACATTGATATCAGATAGTCTTATGAAGTACTAACCCATTGAATCATAGCATGTATATATATTGGTTTGTTGTTGTTTTGTTCCGGGCAGGTGTTCTTCTTTGGGCCTACACTTCATTATTGGTTGTTTAGCCGAGATTATCTGTTTTGGTGGTGACCTCTGAAGGGGGAACTTTACTTTGACTTTTAAACATTTGCCTCTTCAAAACTGCAGGTTACCGGGGACGTTTCCCATGGGCCTAACCTCCCTAAAGAGAACCACCCCATCATGGTGACATTGGGTGGGATAGGTTCTTGTTACACCAGTTTGGCCTTCTACTTCTCAGACATTTGACCTAGCTACAAACTGTGCGATAACAATCTTCTTTGTAGGTTCCTTTTCTTCGGCAACTAATGCTTCATGTGTCTTCTTCCTTTTCTTTAGCTCAGGACAATGATTCTTGTAGTGACCATATTTTCGACATTTGAAGCATTTTATTTATGACATATCTTTCTCTTTATTTGGCTTCTTCCTTGAGCCAAACTTCCTTTTCTTCCTGAAATTCTTGAATCTTGTTGTGAATGCTTGATCATCGTATTTATTTTGAGGTTTCTCTTTTGCACTAATCCTTGATTCTTCTTGTGCATAGCAAGTCCAACGTTCTTCAAATGTAGGATACTCCTTCCTTGTGTTCATGCTTGTGGCAAATGCATCCCACATCTTGGGAATACCATTGAGTACTATGTTTACCAATTCCTTCTCTAAAATGATCTCTTCAATAGCTTGTAGTTGATATCTTAACTGAGAGATTCTCACAAAGTATGATGTTATGATGTCATCATCATTCATCTTCATGTCACATAGCTCATTCTTTAGACTCATTACTTGTCCAATGTTTCTGATTGAGAAGAGGTTTGTTAGGGCATCATACATCTTCTTCGATGAGTCAAGATGGGATATGTAGGGTATCAAGTGGTATTTTATAGAATCCACTATAATACTCATGCCATTGATGTCACCATATTTGAACTTCTCCATAACTGCAACATTCTATGGTTCCTTCTATTTTCCTTCTTCAAACTCTGGTTTCATGATCTTTCCTTTCACGATATCCAACACTTTATTCTTGGAAAGGATGAGGTCAATCCTTGTCTTCCACGCTCTGAAGTTAGAAGCTCCATCTAACTTGTTTTCTGACTTCATAGAGTAAGTCATGGTTGCCTTGACTTGGTCAACCCTAGATTTGACCAAAAACTCAAACTTGATGTTTTAGCTTGCTGAGAGTACCAGGAGGTGCGCTAGGCTAGGGTGCACTGGTTTATCTGAAAATCAAGTCAATCCCTTCACTTAAGGTGCCTCAACGAGAGGGTTAGGGTTTCTGCAACTACACCTGCTAGTAACCCTAGCGACAGTGCTTTAGTAACTGCTACTTCTAGAAACCCTAGCGGCAGTTCTTCAACGAGCTTAGTATTCTTATGGCTATGCTCCCTTCCAGTGGTTAGACTGAATGAAGGAGGCGTGGGCCCATAACCTATTAGAATATAATGGATGTGCTCATTTTCCCATTGACAATAGCACTATTGTCACCCAACCATAGGCTGAAGCCACCCTCCGAGCACCTTAACCTTGACAGAGAATCACTCTGGAAGCAAACCCTAGGCTAGATAGCCAAACAAAGTGTATCTCACCTTTCCCCAAGGATAGCGCACCAAACAAGAGCTGATCAAATAGTCCAAAACATAACCAAGAGATAGTCCAAGCCAAAATGCAATCTGCTAGCTGCAACATCTGCAACGACAATTCTCCTCCAAACTTGCGCACAAATTGGGCAACTGCAGTGCGCACAAGTGCTACTCTGCAATTTTGAGAATGTGTGCTAGAATGAAGACTAGCCTCTTGTATTTATACTAATTTTGGCTAACGGCCTAGGTTGACTTCTCATTCTGGGTGTCTATTTACTTAGTATATAATATTTCTTCTGGTCAACTTCTTCTCTTGTAGGGTAATAACCTAATACTAATTATCCTCTTGAGTCGACGTGTCTTCTAGGGTTATTAGCCAACTCATTAGGGTTTCTTCTTGCTTCCCGGAATATTCTTTTCTTGTCAAGTTTACGCGTGGAGGTAAATACCTCCAATAGCTACCATATTATTAACAGTTATGACTTGAGATCCTTGGAGGGTGTGCTCATTTGTCTTTGCAAGACCTAGTTGGTGGACAATTTTGGGAGAACAAGACTAGCTTGGGCTTCCATGGGGCTTGAAGCCCATAGGTGGATGCCAAGGCCTGCATGTTGGATGAGAGAGATCAAACTTGGATAGCCTTAAATATGACTTAGAAAACATAACCTATCCCCCACATGCCAAATGTTTTTCCTAGGAGAGGCAAAATGTCTCTTCTAGAGGCATGACGTCACCCAGGGGGGTTAGGGTTTGGTGGTGTGGTTGATGCATTGGAACTTGGACATTTTGAGGATAATTGGGATTTGACCATGAAGTAAGTAACTTGGATACTTGACATGTGGCTTTGGAAAGCCTAGACACACTCCTCCTACACCAACGATTTGCTCCTAATGCCAAAACGTCCCCTAAAGGGGTGACATCCTTCTAAAATTAGGGTTTTCTTATGTGCAAAAGTGAATTTTAAATGAATTACATTGTAAAGGGGGAAATATTAGGGTTGTTGACCCCTAATATTTTTTTTTACCCCTTAATTTGTGGACAAGTCACCTTGGTGACATTTGTATAAATAAGAGATCATAAGATCTCATTTTAACATAACTTTCCTTCATTGTGAGAAGTATTGGTCTGAAATTTTCGCTATATTTGGGAATATTGTCTCTATTACCTCATTTTTATGGTTATCGCTTGATGTTATGGTTGATGGGAGTGATGCACTAGCCTTGGAAGAATTTTCTCTTGCTATTGTGGTGGATTATCTTGGCATTTTTCCTTGAATTGATATGGTTTTTAATCTCATGCTATCATTTTATTCAATTCAAGGTTATTGTACTAGAAGCTAGGTGGGAAGTATAGGGGAATACACCCCCACCATAGTCTTCATCATTTTATGCTTCATCTCATTGTTTATATAAGGGTTTTCTAAGAGCAGTATAAGGGCATACACCCTCTTAGCTTAAACCCTAGCTAGAGAAACTTGTCTTGGGAAGTAAAAGGGATTACACCCCCAAGGAGGTAGCTTCTCTAGATATTTCTTTTCATGACCCCATTAACCCAATAATTAAGAGAACTAGTCATTTATTATTGCATTGGAGAAATAAAATATTGCATTGGGAAACATGATTTTTGGTCATTTTTACTTCTTGCAAAGTGGATTGTATTCATTGTGCCTTACGAACCTCATAGCCACTAGGGCATCCCCGCAAGGGGCTACTTCTTGCTTCTATTACAAAATTACATCTTCAGCCATTAGGGCTGCAGTAACCCTAACTCATTTGCTTGAATAACTCTCTTATCAACCATTGGATTTTGCTCAAAGTTTGCACACTTATTCTCCTTGGTCCAGTGCACTTTTTGGAAAAGTTTGAAGGGATTTCAGTGGCTGATTTTCTTTCTGTAATACATTGAATTTTACATCCATAAGGCTGATATAATTTTTTGCAGACAAGTGTTTACAACAGCCTTATCTTTTTATGCTAGAATATTGATTTTTCATCTTGAGTTTAGCTAGTCATTTACTAGTCTTTCTCTTGCATTTTCTACTTGATCTCTAGCATTTATTGAGTATCTCATAGTACCATATTATTGCTGATATATATTTTTATATATTTCTGCAAATTAGGGACAAAAATATTAACTTGTTGACCCAGCTAACACACATCATTGAAAAGTGTCTTTTCTTGTGTCTCATGTAGGTATTTCACCATTTGCAGGTTACTCAACATACTTGGAAACCCTTGGACCTTCCCAAGACTTCATTCTACACATTTCACTCCACTTAGACTTGACCTCTAGGGGCTTCACTTCCATTTCCCTCCATCTCCATCTCAATCCCCCTAGGGTCAACAGGATCACCTCCCTAGAGTGACCTAGTCACCCTTGAAGTGCAGGACCTACATTGAGGTGGCATTAGGTGTAGGATGCCCAAGTTGTAGCATTTTCTTTGTGGTTGGGTTGGGATTTTCCCAACCTACAACTTGCACTATAACAGGTACTAATAATTTGATACTTAGGGTGAGGTTGTGAATTCAAGTGGTTTTCTTTTTGGAAGCCCTTCCATTGAGGATCTTCTTGAGGCTTGCATAATGTATACAAAAGTGTGGGATAGCTCCATAGTATATTTCGGCAAAGAATTTTTCCTTGATTTGCAAGGGGTGATACCCAAGATTCTATTATGCAATGTGCATCATTTTAATTTTTCTAATTCCATATAGATGGGCTTAGATTCACAGGAGTTGAGTAGAAATACAACAAACATGTTGTCCATTGATAGGCTTAACCCACTTGCATATTCTCATTGGGTTTCTAGGATTGCAATAACCACTAATTTAGTTAACAACTTCAGTAATATTTAGGAGATGTTTGAAAAATCTCTTGGGTGCACAACATGACTTCATAGTCCCTTGGTTTTGTAAGAATGAAAATAGATTTGGTGTTCTACATTGTACAAGTTAAACCCATAACAAATTGCGTCTGAAGTTTACGTAAAATGCACATTTTTTGGCAACCCTCGCCAAAATCTAGTAAAGAAAATATAAATTGATGCTCCAAGGAGGGCATGTTGGTGAGGTCACGGACCAATTTGGAGACACAAAAAAACCCCAAGGTAGTATATCATTGCAACGAGACTTCATTCAATGGATGGAATCTCAATTAGCCATTGTATTTCAATTAGAATCCCCTAAGAAATACAAGAATTATGACAAGTTTGTTTCATGGGTGGAATGTCGATCACCCACTAGATTTCAACTGAAAACGCACCAAAAAAGGATGCATTTTGGTTAAAATTTATCCCATTCAATATTTTGGCATAGATTCCCTTGGTTTTCAAAGGAAAACAACATAAATTGTATCTTGTGTGAGTAATTTTACAGTAACATATTCCATTGAAGGAATGACTATGGGTGTTCTTAATTCATGTTAGGAATTTAAAGGTAGGACTTCGACAACTGGATCACTTGAAGTCCCTAATTCAAGTACAGATTCCCTTGATGATCATATGACTTCAAATGGATTTCCCATGTTCTGTGTAATAATGTGTTAGCAAGAACACTCCAGGTTCATGCAATGAATGGTTGTTCCTCGGATATGCATAGGATGACCATGAGTAGAATTTCTTATGATGGGCATAAAAAGAATATTCTCGTGGTTAATATGTCTAACCACCCATTGGTAGATACACTAGAAGTTTTTTGGAATGTCATTTGGGTTTTACTAATGCACCAAGGAAAATCCTATCTGATGACATCATTTGAGGAGGGCATCAAGGATTCTTTCAACAATGTTTCTAAAGAGATCCAACAATATTGCTATGTTTCTTTAAGGCATTCAAAAACACCTAAAAGGAACATCAATGAAAGAGAACATGAGGCCCTTAAGAAGCTTAATGACAACCCTGATATAATGTTTCGTAAATATGGTAAAGATGGTGTAAGAATAGTTCTAAACAAATTTGATTATATTATGAAGATGCATAAGCATTTATATTTGGATGGGTATTATAAATGATCAATAAAAATCCTATGAGTGAGATTATGAAGGACTTGTCAAACATTGTGAAAGTCTCTTCACTTGATGAGGATCTTAAGAAAAAATTATTCCAAATTTCCCTCTAGTTCCTAGGATTTATGGGTTACCTAAAATTCCTAAGGATGGCATACCACTGAGACCAATTGTTAACACCTTATGGACCCCCTTTCACTCTTGCTAAATATTTAGTGAGCAAGTGTAAACCATCAAAGATACAAATTCATTCATTAAATATTCTACGTTCTTTCTGAACATGATTACAAATATTAATGTTGATGATGATGACACTCTTCTAATATTTGATTTTGTGTCACTCTTTACAATGATCCTTATTAGTGGGGTCATTGAAGATATAGTAAATATCATGAACCAATAGAAGACTAGTTTAGTTGAGATTTTCCTTACGACCACATTCCTTAGCTCCTAGGTTGACATTTATGAACAAATTCGTGGTGTTTTTATGGGATAATCATTATCCCCTATGGTTTACAACCCCTTTTGGAGAATTTTGAGGAGCACGCTCTCAATTTTTCTACTCTCAATCCTATATGGTGGGTAACGTTTATGGATGATACCAATGTCAATTGGCCACATTGAAAGGACAACCTTAATAAGCTCATTGAGTGTTTTATTAACCAACTAGAGCACATTAAAGTCAACATGAAGGTTGAGGAAAATAAGGCGTTTCCTCCCTTGGATGTCTTACGACTAAGAAACTTGACAAATCCTTGGCCTATTAGTTGTTCATAAAGAAGAGCCATACCAAGTAGTATTTACATGTTGACTCCCATCATCACCCATAACAAAAATTTGGAGTTCTAAATACACTTGTAACTAATGCTCTAAGAATCTTCGATGATGAACATTTAGAAGAGTGTATTAGAAATTCTTTCAAAAATAACAAGTGTACAAATTGATAAAGCCTTATGAAGTGCATGTAAATCACTAAAAAAAGGAACCTCAATATTTTGAAGAGGAACATAAGGTTTTCATTCCTTATATTCAAGGTACCACTGACAAGATCTCTGGAAAAAAAAATGCATTAAGGCTACTTTTTCTCCTCCTAAGATGATAAAAAAGATTCTTAAATTGGTAAAAGATCCAATGGATCCTTGGAAACTGGTAAGGGGGTCTATAAAATTGCCAACTCTTGCAATAAGTCCTACATTAATGAGACTAGACACCTGGTTCAAGTAAGGATGGAGCATGGTGTCAATATTCTCTACAATCGTATTCACTCCTCAACATTTGGTAAACATTCTCACAAAGCCAAGAATTACAATAGAAATTGAGGATGATTGGGTCTTTTTTAAGAATGACCACTTTTCTATAAGGCACATTAAGGAGACAATAGAAATTGAGGATCCTAATTGCTTGAAAAAAAGATGAAAAAAACATATTATTGGGAAACATGCTTCACAGTGATTTAATTTGCTTTACCCTAGAGTTATAATTCTTAGGTTAGGAATTAACTTTAGATTTAATTAGAATAAATATATATATTTTTTAAGGTAGCACTGACAAGATCTCTGAAAACAAAATGCATTAAGGCTACTTTTTCTCCTTCTAACATGATATAAAAGATTCTTAAATTGGTAAAAGATCCAATGGATCCAAAACTGGTCAAGAGGGTCTATAAAATTCCCAGTTCTTCCAATAAGTCTTACATTAATGAGACTAGACACTCGGTTCAAGTAAGGATGGAGCATGGTGTCAATGTTCTCTACAATCGTATTCACTTCTCAACATTTGGTGAACATTCTCACAAAGCCAAGAATTACATTTTCTTGGAGGATCATTAGGTCTTTACTAAGATTGACCACTTTTCTAGAAGGCACATTAAGGAGACAATAGAAATTGAGGATCCTAATTTCTTTAAAAAAGATGAAAATAGCATATTATTGGGCAACATGCTTCATAGTGGTTTAATTTGCTTTACCCTAAAGTTATAATTTTTTTTTTAAGTTAGGAATTAACTTTAGATTTAATTAGAATATATATATAGTTTTTTTTATACAATTTAGTATGAGGAAGGTAAATAACATTTACATTTAATGTGTAAGTTTGTATAGTAATTGTAGTTTTGATATGAGTGGAATTATAAATGATCATAAACTTAATAAGATGAAATAGAATGAATATGAATTTAATTGAAAAATAAAAATAGATTTAATTAGTAGAAGTTTGACTTTTAGTCATTTATTTAATATAGTTAGAATTGAAGTAATAATGATAATGGGAATAATTATACATAAATTTATATAAACGAAACAAAAATAAAATAATCCATCATTTGTATACGTTAATCTAATGGTTTTCACTTATCTTTCATTAATTTCATTTATTAAGCTTGTCATTTTGCTTTACAATTCAAACTCATGATTCTCCAAATTGGATGTGGCCCGGGCACCAAACAAGTTTTCTTAGATCGTCCCAAGTCAAACTCGAGTTTGATTGACTTTGAATCGATCAATGCAAGTTTGAATTAGGACTAATCGCGAGTTAAACTAGATTGTGATTAATCATGAATCAAACCCTGACTATGATTAATTATAACTATGATTTGAAAATTCAGGTTTACTAAGTCAAACTCACCTAACAAAACCTATAAATCCTTGTTTTTGGTTGTTTTTTTCATTTTCACCTTTACTGGGTGTGTCTCTCCTACACTAGGCAATTTTCTTTTGTGAAACAAACTAAAAGGACACGCATCTAGGCAACCCACTAATTATTGTTGAACATCCTGTAATGTCCCCATTTTGGGACATTATAACATTACAACATTTCAAAGTGTGATGTCTACCCGAGTAGCTAGATAGGGGTGGCAGAGAGTTCGAGAGATATTGAGGGGTTTATTTGGGCCCGAATTGTATCGTTCATCATCAGGATCCATTCCACACATCTGGACTTTGGTACTGTTGCATTCTGACAATTTTTATAATTTTGAGTTATTATGGGTCATATATTAATTAAATTCACTAAGAAGGTCATAATGGGCATATTACTTGGAGAAAACTCTTAGTGTAATAGCTCATAGGAATCGGGAGTGTTATCCCCAATATCTAGGGATAACTAGGAGATCATGTCTCGAGGCCCACATGGTCCTAGACATGGAGTACCGAGAGCGAGATTGACTTGAGCATGGCCCTGGAGGGCCCATCTCTCTTCTTCTTCGTCAGATTTGTCCTGTCAG
>ML805622.1:313672-339841 GCA_009831015.1 Picea engelmannii
ACAAAACGTTCCTCTCATTGTCTTCAAAAATTGACCTAATACTAGGGTTGACGTCACCCTAAATCTGCAATAGTGACGCAGCAACAATATTTATATATGAGCAGATTTATGATATTTATTGCATTGTGATAATACAAGGATTTTGATTTTATACATTGAATGCCAATATCTCGTGTCTTATTGAAGAAGTGACATAAAATATAAGCTTTAATTGCAATCATTGACTTCATCAATAATTACATCCATTATTGCTCATATGTATTAAAGATAGTCATTAATATTTGAAGTACTAACCACTGCAGCATTCTTTTAGTTTTATTTGCCTTGTCTCGCAAACAGGTGCCATTCAGTGGAAGATCTTCTCCTTGACTATCTTTTTTGGGCAGTAATCTGTGAAGGGAAACCTTGTCTTAACCATAGAGCCTTTAAACCCTTGATCCTTTTCCTTCAGAACCCCAGATTACTAGGGATGTCTCCCTTGGGATTAGCCACCCTAAATAAAAAGAGCTCCCCATCGAGGTGACAGTGGGTGGGGAAGCTCCTGTTACGCCAGTTTGAGCCTTGACTTCAAGCTACCTAAACCTTTCCTACAAACTATGCGATAACAGGGACGAAGAGCATTACATGATAAGATGATGAGAAGTGACTTTTAGTGTCTGGAGAAGCCATCAGGATGGATAAATCACTTTTTAGAGGCAAAATGGTTAATTAATTAATTAATTAAGTGATTTAATCAAGGAATAATAAAATAAAGTAAAAGTCACTTGGAGGGAAAATCTCAACAATGAATTAGGGTTTCAGGAAGCTATAAAGGAAGGGTAAAGCAACCTAATTCATTATGCATTATTATGATTTGATGTTGAGAGTTCCCAGAGGAGGAAGAGATTTGACTTCTATTGTTTTGTGGATTTCTGGAGGAAACCACCACCATTGATAGGTTTCAGTGTTGAGAGACACACCCTAGCCCATCAGAGATACCATCCAAGTATTTCACCATGCTATTTAGGAGTATCTGGTTATCACTGTTGCATAGCTCAGCCAGTGGGGGCGCAAGTCACATAGAGGGTTTGTGTAGCTGCACGAGATTAAAGATCAGATTGCAGTTTCCTTCCGACCCAGTTGAGATCCAGCCAGGGCGCATAGATTGAGCCACTTTCCATCAGATTGAGACGGTAGAATCCTTCAGAGCGCATCATTCGGCCATTTAGGGCACAACTCTTTTGGAAGGACAGTTGGGGCTATAAACGGAGCATCAGAGAAAATCTAGGGAAACCCTTCCGACCAAGTTCTGCATTTGGCGAGGCAAACATTTTGAGTCCTATAGCAGCCGATTTTGTTGGTGGAATCATTTGGGGTGCATCCAGAGAGCCTGGAGCTACGCAGACCCCCAGGGGACAAGATCTAGAGAATTAGAGGCCAGATATGTCATCTGGCAGTCACCAGTATCATTCTAGAGGCTGGGGTGCTTCTATTGGGACAATTTCCAGCTCATTTCGATGGATATAACCTTTCGGACGAGTTTTCCAGTTTGTAGCGGTTACTGTGCTTCTCTAAAACCGACGATTTTTTCCGATATATCCGTGCATGCATCAGATCTGCCTTCATCTTCTGATCATGGGTATTTTATGTTATTTGCTTGTATTCCAGTGATGATCCATGAGATCTAACTGAAGAATATCTTCTATATTTCTAGTATTTCATTGTATTTCCATGCTTGAATTTCATAATACATATTATTGGGCGGTTGATGTTCCTTATTTCCACATGCATCATATATATATTGTTTAAACCATAACATATAACATGCACATGCAACAACCACAAAACATCTCAAGCACATAACTAAAACACATCTAGAAACCCCCAGAGTATCAAATCTGAAGATAAAATGCATCCAGAAACCCCTAGTGTATTAGATCTATGAGACAAAACACTAGATCCATAGTAGATATCCTAATCAGTTGGATCAAGGATATTTCAGTGGTATCAGAGCTTTAGTCTTGCCAACCTATGACTAAATTCGATGAGTTCAGCGGGTGACCCAGAAGGCAGAGAGGATGTGGGGAGATAGATATGAGAGGCCAGAAGGCACTAGTAAGGCACCCATGGACCCAGAGGCAGCCTTCATGCAGGTACTCAACAATTTGGTAGTCAATCAGTAGACCATGACGCAATCTTTGGCACAGTTGGATGATAGATTAGCTATAGTGGACACCCCGGGCACACTAGCCCCACATGCAGCACAGGGGAACTCAGGGGCAGGAAGTAGACCCCAAACACCTACTCACACATACACATCTTCGAGTAGGATTCCTAGACCATGGTTCCCTAGTTTTTAGAGGGCACCAACACCAGCAACATAACAGTTTTTAGCACACAGGCTGCCCACTCAGGGGGAAGATATTGCAGAGTACAAGAGGGAGTATGTAGCATTGGGTCGTGACTTCCATCATGACATGACACTGGTCAAGTATTGTGGACTTAGGGGCATGGACCATCCCAAAGAACCTCAGAGAGGAGGAAAACAACAACAACAATAGGGGCATAACATATATTTCATCTGGAAAGTTGGTAAACTCACCATACCTTCTTTTGATGGATCGTCCAAATGCACTGCCATAGATGGGGCACAAAAGCTAGACATGTACTACAATCTCAACCAGATGACCGAGACGAAGGCTAGTGACTCTTGCACATTTGAGGGACAGTTGGATGGACAGGATGATAGCGCATGTCCTTCATCTTCCCCGTCAGGAAATGTTGAGGATTCAGCACTTCAACATAGTGGTGACACTTGTGAGGATTCATATGTGTTGGCACTTAGACATGATGAGATTAGGAGGTTGGATGACCTACCTATGGGTGTAGACATGGCTTCCAGGAAGTCATGTATGGAGGATTATGAGCTTCCTATGATTAGCGAGCCACATTTTTCATCTTCTTAGTCACCTATGCTAGCCACGACACATGAGGATATTAGTGGCATTCTTGATATGGTAGAGGAGCCTTGTGTGGGGATTGTACACAAGGGACATATGGATCTATAGACCCGGGAGGAGAGGTATGGCTTGGAGATATTTGACCTTACATATACCTATTAGTATGAGGAGAGTGAGTCACCACTCTTGGAGATTTTGTTGATGGACCAGGTTGTGGAGACCAACAACTTGTTGGAACACTTACTCCCAGGATCGATCTTCAGTGATGAGGATGCACTCCTTATTGGACGGGATGACCATAGCACATGTCTGGACACATTTGTATGGGATCCAGGCACATATGATATTATAAGGATGAGTGCACAGAAGGATACAACTACCCATATAGGATATGATGTGATTCATATGGGGGCCGCAGTTGGTGATGGCGTGCAGTAGCATATAGGAGGACTCAGTAGCACAGGGGACAATGGGCAGTTTGGTGCCTTATATTTTGAGGAGTGTGTTGTTGGGGATTCCATTGTTGACACTAGAAGTGAGAGGCATGAGGTAGCACCTCAGTAGGATTGTGACCAAGAGTCACGACACTTGGCAGGAGAGTTGAGAGTCAGTGAGGACATGATCATGGCAACCACTAGATGCATTGATGATACACATGCATTGGTGGTAGGTTATTGTTGGAGGGCCTCGATGACACAAGATATTTCATATGGAGGACTTGTCATTGATGACTTCCATACACTCAGGGAGAGAGTGATTGTGATGAGGGCCGACTACCGGCAGTTGTTGAGGGATAGGGATTACCTATTGGAAGTTGGTGAGATATATAACAGGGCACTAAGGGAGTAAGAGGTTGAGGTGGACCGACTCACTCATGAGTTGGTGAGAACATGGATATTCTTGGAAGGCACACAAAAAAACCTTCAGGAATCAGAGTCCATATCAGAGGAGATCCTTGAGGAAATTAGACAGAGATCCACTACACCTATTTTAGCAGAGAGTCAAATATATCCCTCAGCCACATTGTGAGAGGATGTTGGTGGTTTAGCAATGGAGCACCAGTTGAGGGAGGAGCATGAGGAGTACCCAGGATCACTGATGAGTATGGAGAGATATGATCCAGAGATACATGAGGATGTCCATAGGTCACAGGGACCACCCTTCATGAGGGGTGTTGAGACAGTTGGGCACACACGTACACGTGGTGATTCCAGAGCCAGGGGTAGTTATGAGGACACTTCCATTTATGTTCCAATATTGGTTGACCTTCATGTCGAGGATGACCTCGTAGTACACCAAGGATCTATGATGTTGCAGGTGTATACAAGAGATCACATGAGTATGCAAGGGCACACAGTGATGACTGGTAGTTCACAGAGACATACATAGGTGTATAATAGGATTCAGGGGGACACACTGGATTGCAGGGAGGACATGTACTTAGTAGAGCATGGAGATTCCTCTCCCTTGCAGAAATATACATATCTTGGAGATCACCTTCACCATAACAGCAGTTGTGTGAGTGATTATGGATGGAGAATGATTGACCCGAAGTTGGTGGAGATACCTCCTATTGTACCTGATGGTTGGTGTTCAATGATGAGTACAAGTGATTATTTACCATGGGTGTCGATGGATGAGATTTTGGTTAAGTCCTTGGGATTGACCAAAGAATATGCTACTTTCCAATCCTACAGTTGGTTGCAGATATTTATGATGGCCTTTCCCGATACTTTCATCATTGATAGCAGCAAAGGGGGAGATAGACAGTGGCAGGGGGCATGGAGAGTTGGTAGGACGAGACCACCTAACAGGAGTGTCTTGATTGCATACATCAAGATAGGGGTGGATCATTAGGGGCAGACAGTTGAGGCCCTGGGCATGATGGAGAGTTTACTAGGCCATGGGACAGAGGATATCTCAGAGGTTGCTACATATTCAGACTCTCATTGGGATGAGGGTGGAGTGATTTCGACAATTACTAGTAGGGCACATCAACAGTTAGTGGGGATTGGAAGTGATGAACTTCCAAATTTGGCATGGGATCCAGGAGTCCATTTGGTCAATAGTTTGTTTCATCTTATGAGGATCCAGGAGTGGAGGATCCAGTATGGATACTTTGATCAGACAGTCATGATCAGAGTAGAGAAACATTAACATGATGGTCCCTGTCAGAGACTAGCATGGGATGCTGGGATTACAGGGTTGGGCATTTCATTGACTGGTGGAGACAAGTGGACCTTTGCAGGGGGAAGTCACCTTGATTTTCCATTGAGTTTCAGTATTGGGGAGAGCATGTCACTGGATAGTGATTCGTTGATCTCTTGTAGTATCTCACTATGGCAGCAACATGTTCAGTCGGTGGGGGTCGTGTTAAGAACCAAATATCAATATAGCATAGAAAAACCTCAGAAAAATGACTCAATGCCTTGAAAAAGAGATAATTTCATATAATAAGCCTCTTCAAGGGGGAAACCTCCTTTTACCCCACTTAAATGTTCAAGTACAAGATGATTAAAAATGAAAATGTCTCCTTGGTATATATAGGAGACTAGGAGGTATAATTACAACTAATGGCCTAAAGCCGACATAAATAAAATAACATTACTAATATAATATGCCCCAATTAAGGGGTAATGAGCCAGTATTGGGGCTTAACATGCCCCTCCCCTTGAGACAAGTGTTGTCCGCAACGCTTGAGTAACTCTGGATGCTTCTGTATAAAAGACTCATCTTCCCAAGTGGAATATTCAGCCGGTAGTTTCCTCCATTTAATGAGATACTCTGAAATGGATCTATTCCTTAGCTGGTGAATTCTTGTGTTAGTGATGGCTTCAGGCTCCAATATGATTTTTCCTTCCTCGTCAAGTTTTGGCAATATAGTTTGAACTGGGATCTTGTCACCTATAACCTTCTTTAAGCATGAAACATGGAAAACTGGGTGTACTCATGAAGATGCAAGCAGCTCCAATTTGTATGTCATAGTACAAATCTTTTGCAACACCTTATAAGGGACATAGTACTTTGGTGATAATTTATTATCCTTCTTGGCTTGCTTGAGGGAAATCTGTTTGTATGGTTGTAGTCTTAAAAATACCCAATCCCCTACTTCAAAACTTCTTTCACTATGATGTTGATCTGCTTGTCGTTTCATGTGATTCTGTGCCATGGTCAAGTTGTCCTTTAAGATTTGGAGAACTTGTTGTTGATTCTCGATGTGATCTTCCACTGCTTGAGCCTTAGATTTTTCTTTTAGAGAAGAAGTGATGGAAGGAGGGTGGTGTTGGAGCCGCCTTTGTTTTTCTAGCCCGTCCCAAACTTCATGTCTTAATGCTCGAAATCAAAAGATGGTTTTCGTATTCTTCGTCTGTGGTTTCAAAATCTCTGAGGCCTTATCACGCAAGCAACGATGATTATTGTACTCTTGAGGTGATTTCTACTTTTCAGCAAAAAAAATTCCCCCCTTTTTGTTCTACCTCGGGATTTCGTACGTTGGATGCTATAGATCACGTAGCTCATGAGTCTCGAGGAACGAAACAGCGAAATCGCTTTAAAAGTTTTACCCAGGTCAGTAATGGAAGTAAAGTTTTCCCAAGTCATGATTAAATATCATCGGGTTTTCAAGCCTCAGCGTTCACTAAATCCAAAACTCTCATTGTCGTATCCCCGATAACTGAAACCATGAAGTTCGTATGTTAGTAACCCATGTCAAAGATAAAGGAAAAAACTAAGCCATGGTTAAGTTCCGTCGGCAATTCGCCACTCGGAGTTTTCTCTTTAAAAAGTTGCTCTGTCTAAACACCGACTCGCGAAGTCATGATAAGGATATGAACATAATTAATTAAACACTTAATCCAGGTTTATCTTCCTATTTAATTAAAACATATTATCGCGATCTCGCGGTGTCACGGCTCGGTATGCAGAATTCCGAGAAACTTACCTTCGAAGCTCTAAGTCACGATATGGCGAATGTAAATAATTACGTGATTAATTAAGTGCCAAATCATAATTGCATTTTTATTAACCAAAATCAATCATCGCAATCTCGGGTGTTAGAGGTTCAAAGTGTTAAAACAAAATCCCTGATATAACAAGGACCGAAAGATTAATTAACTTCAATAAAACCAAATTAATTAAGACAAATCATTTTTTCCCATGTTTTTATGCTTGCATAGTTCACGAAGAAGTCTAAATTCTTCCTTACACCAACTAACATTTCTAACCACCAAAATTTATGGCATTAATTAGAAAATAAGGTGAATCGACGAAAAAATATCTGGTTTTTATGGCTAAATTTATTTCTAAACATGATTTGACAGATCTCTTCCAAAAAGTATCGAATTTTCGAATATATATAGAACCGTTATTCATTATAAAAAACGCGTTTCTATATTACATAGAGCACACTTTCTCAGCGAGCTAACTTCTGTATGTATACATATTTTTATCGCAAAAGAGCTAAAGCAGGATCTCCAGTCATGGCCCCGTGAAAAGCATCCAAAGCCAGTGTTGAGGTTTCGAGACAAGGTTCGGACAATGTTGTTTATACTTCACCTCGAAGCATCGACTCGGTCCCAAACTGGTCGTTCGTTTCTGATGTTCTGCAGGCCGAATTAGTGGATTATTCTGATGATTCCAATGACAATGAAAAAGACGACATAACCACCAAGTATAAGATCGTCATTCAATATGTAATGCATAAAGTAGCAGCTAGACCATGACTACTGCCATATTATGATATGTTCCGATGGGCATTAGACCATGTGGACGTACCAACCAGAACCATCATGAATGAATAGAAGGTCACCATCGGGACTTTCAGGCCTGAACATCTGCAAGCCATGTATAAGTTGCCCACAGCGTCCGACTTTACATATGGTGCCGAATTATTGGACGAGTTCAAACAGAAGGAATGTGTGCAGTATGATAAAACCATGTCTAGCTTAATAAAAGATTGGGTTTCACACTCTGTGAAGTTCAGGGAAGACAATCATGGTATATATTCAATAGCTTCCTTAGAACCACAGTACAAGTATGTAGCTATGATGACATGCAGATTGTATGGGAGAGAGGACACCTCACATTTATTTATTCCATGGGTGCCTCTAATATTTTGAGTCGCTAAAGGTTGTTCCTTCGACTGGGCGAAAATGTTGTCCGATAGCTTGACCAGTCGGGTCACAGAGTATCGGGCGCAGAAAGAAAGCGGAAAAATTGCTTCATTTTTTATGTCTGCATACATTATGGACGTTGTTTGCTTTCTAACACCTTTTCCATTAATGAGATGAAGTTGGACTCTAGTATAAGACAAGCCTATCCACTTCTATCATGCGAAATTGTGGGAAAACAAAGTGGCATATTTCGTATATGAAATCTTCAACTGGGTGATGGTACCGCTGCATGTCACGATTTTTGGTCACCCGCCACCCAGGATCTCGGACAGTATGGTGATGAATCTGAGCAGCATAGCTGACTGGTATGTAGAAGTTGAATTCTCATATCTCAGAGTTTTTGGGGCTTCTATTCCCCCGCATGCGTTGCCATTATTCATTCTTGACAAGCTGGCTTGTCATGAGGTTGCTAGACAAACAGTAATCGGTGGTATAAGTAAAGAGCTTAAGGGATACTCAAAGAAGGTATGGCCACCTTTTCCTGTTCATTTGAATTCATATTCTTTATTAGATTTTGGGCATGCCAAATCTGAGGCAGCAGCCCTGGAAGACCTAAATTTGGTCCTTATTGAATACAAGAAGCACGATCCACACAGGGTCGTGAGTAATCATTTGGCCAGTTGCGGACTCAAAAGATTTGAACACAAAAATTCGCCCTCGGATGACATTTTCCGAGGCGCAAGATCTTATGTCAAGATTTTAGCTCGGATACAAACCTTGGCACCTAAAGAGAGGGCCGATGTTCTGAAATTCCAAGAACATCGATGCAGTTGTCTTCCCGCAGTATTACGGGGTGAGAATCTGAGTACAGCAGAGGTGAAACAAAAAGATGCCGAGGGCTCCAAGGATGCAACTCCCGGTCAAGAAAAACACTAGGACGAGGGGGAGCAAACTAAGAGTCCAAAAGCAGAGACAAAGACTCCCGACCCGCTGAAGAAGCAGAGTCTAGTCACTACTTCAAGAAAATTAGTGAAGCAGATCGGAGAACCTATCACATCAGTTACTCCCTTGCAGTCAACTCAGGGAAATATTGACGCGGGGTGGATATTCAATGAAGAGTTGATGCCTATAAGGGTGGAAGATGTTACCCATGATTTTGGTCATCATGATGATGTATTGATGATGGTGTACTCAGACTCTTCATAAGAACTTTCTCCTGAGAAAAGTTACTTTCATCTCTTCCAAGAAAACTCATTTTTGAAGACTGTTCGTAGGTTGCTAGTATATTTGGGTGCGAGAATGTTGATTCTCGCAGGCTTCCTTAAGCCAGGTTACGAACTTCTCGCACTGTGTTGAACTGCTAGGGTGTGAACTCTTCCTAAAGCATGAAAAAGATGAATTCCCGATGCTTCTAGAAGGGAATCTTCTAGAAGAATGGGTTGGCATTCGAATGGTTATCCTAGTACTGGATTCCCTGATATTTTGGGATCATTCTTATCCAAGTAACTAATTCATTCTCTCCTATATATTGAGGGAATTCTCATTGAAAAAGTTAAGCAAGATTCATTGGAGAATTGGTGAAAGAATTGTGTGAAGGACTGAAGCTTGAACAGCAGCTTGGAGACCCCAGCAAGTCTACCAAGAGGATTTGATCTTCTTCATACAAGGATTGAGCAAGTGTGTGCATCAGAGCCAAGAGCCATTGAAAGGAAGTTTGCGACATCAAGGCTCAAGTTGTAATCTTTACTTTCCATTAATATGATACAGTGGCATGTCCCTTTCCCATAAAGCTATTTCCACTTTATTGTGTAATTCCTTGATTATACACATAGGTTGAATGTTGAATATATTATGTAATCTTCACTTTGGTTGGTTTGTGTTTTCTTGGTCTTCACTTCACGAGAGCACTGGAGCGAAGCTGGATCAAAAGAGACCCTAGGAAGCGATATAAAGGTATGTTACTTGTTCCTTCCTACTAGTTGATTCAATGGTCAAAACTTAGGGAAAGAGTCATGTCTTGTCCTGTTTTGTTCTAGATCCATGTGGATATAGGGAGATCAGTTAGTGTTTTTACCTATCGATTAGTCCGATAACAGAAGAGGTCCCTCCAAATGAGTTCTTCTTCGATAAGAAGAGAAAAGCAGTGGTAAAGAGAGAATTCTATCAGGAAGGGGAGTCGATAGCCAAGAAATACAAATTTATAACTGATGGGAAGGACAAGAAGAATGAGCAGTTCGCCATGAAAATAGTTGGAACATTAGGAGCATATGCCACGACGAACCAATTTTCAGTTGGGGTCTTGAAAAATCAACTGAAACGAAAGAATCGCCTCATCAAAACCCTGGAAGCTAGACTAGCCACAGCAGCAAAGGCTGCTAAAGACCAGGAAAGTGTAGGAATAGAGCAGGCCAGGTTGGCCGATAAAAATGAGATAGAACAGCTCAAGGCTAAGCTCGAACAAGAACAGCTGGTGGTTCGGGATGGTCAGATGCAAGCGAGCCAAAAAAAATATTTGATCGAACAGCTACAGGTTAGGGTGTAAATCGTTGAAAGCAAAGTGATAAATATCGGGATGTTCCAATCCCAGGAAATGGAGATTTGGAGCAAAGTCTCTGCGGCCCAACGAAATTTACTCGCCAAGGTAGAGGTGATTCGGGATAACTTCTTGCTGGTCAATCAAGTTTTGGAGAATTTAACCGCTAGAGAAAGGGAAGCTGGAGCAGCACGGGTCGCCTTCCAAGAGGTTGTGATAGCCACAAACAACAGGGATCCGGGAAGTACTCCCAGGTTCACCATTTCGGAGCAGACCAGAGGAAACATTCTATTGAAAGAATGGGAGCACAACATCTCGGAAGGCAAGTTGCAAGCCAATAGAGTAAAAAAATCCTTAGAGGAGGATTTTATCTCTATAGATAGTAATCTGCGAGGCATTGATAGCGGAGGTAATGCCGAGGCATTGATTCAGATGAATATGGAAAAAATCTCACTGGATTTAAATGAAAAAGAGGAAAGAGATTCAGCCGAGATCTCCCAAGTGACTATGGCGGACATAGTCCAAATAGACAAATGTATGATTAAACCAAGCGTGCAATTATGCACTATCGACATCATAGACAGATAGATGGAGGACAGGCTATCACAATTAGCTCGAGATTGTTACTCTTTTGAAGCCAATTGTCAAGCAGAACCGTCAAGGTTGATATCTCGGCTAGTTGAAAGATGTGTCACCTGTACCGAGCATGCACGAGGACAAGCTTCTAGCACCAAGTGAAGACAGAGACGAAGAAATGGAGCAATTTCTCTCCTCCCTATCATAACCGAATTTTTGTAACGATTGAGATTCCATCTTATTGTAAAACTGTATAAATATCCCATAGAAAGAAAGAAACGAGGCTGGACCTTTTTGTGTCGATTGTAACAGAGTTTTTACATTTTGAGAGTTAATACAAAACAAATCTGAAGATTCTCAATTCCGTCACAACTGTGTTATGAGTTTGTTTTCTTGTATCTCATATTTTGTTTCATTTCATATTCGTATCTGATGAATGCTTCGTTGTAATTTAGTACAACCTCTACTATAGCGAATGAATTTTGGTTTTCTATATTGTTTACTGTTTTTCCTCTGTACCAACTATCAGCAGGTATAAAACCATTTAACACTTTCATAATTCTATATATATTTTATGTTTCATCGGGTTACTTCTTTACATTTTTTCTTCTTCTATTTATACGTGAGATTCTCCCTTGATAGGAGCCTTACTCGATAGACAGCTAAACGTTTTCTCCCACCTCATACATTTTATTAAAATATAACTCAGTTACAGGAAAGAGCCTTTGATTTTCACCTCGTTTTATTTCTGAAACTGTAAACTCTCTTTCATACGACCGAATTGAGACAGAACTTAAATTTTCCCTTTGAGGTTCTCTTATTTTACTGTTCCTCCATGACTGTCCCTGTACCAACATAGCCAAACATTGACCTTGGATAATCAAATCAAACACACATTGCCTTAAACCTTTTCAATACTATTCTTAAAATAGCCACTACACAGGTTGAACTCAAACGTTCATGGGCAGCGATTGAACAGGATATAACCATCCAGGAACAGTTGGAAGCTAGACAACGCCAACGTAGAAATCTTCCCTAGTTTCCCTTGCCGAAGGTTGACGTTTCTCTCTTCTCTACCCTTTACCCACTTTCGGATTCCTAGACACTGTACTTCTAAGCCTTAAATATAGACTCTGGAAAAACATATTTTTAGTGCCGTTGCCAGGGACCGAAGTTACGAAATCTTTTTCCCTGGGAAAACGACATTTGTTTTTCGTTGAAAGTGTTATCCTTTGATAGTGAACAAAGAGTACACACCTTTTTAAGGCTTTTCAATCTTTCACTTGGCGACTCTACAAATAATAAACTGGCATTCGATCGCAGGAATACCAGACAAAACCCGAATGGTAAGCAGATTATGCCCGTTACCAATCCCAGGAAGATTCTAAAGGCAAGAGGCTCTCTTAAGCTAACCACTGCAGTCTACAAACTTAAACCCCCACAACTGAAGACTAAGAGTTCTTCTGAACCCTCAACTTCACATAGTCCTCTCTTTGATACTAAAGTTTTAACGTCAAACTGCTCTGAAGTTACGAGTGAGATTCATCCGACAGTCCCCTTAGTACACAAAGGAAAGGGCCCTCTTGAAAGTTCGTCAGAAATTGACATACCATCTTTCCTTCAGTTAAATTTCCTGACCTCACCTAATTTTGAAGAGTATGTTACACATTCGGTTTCCACACCTGTCGGTTCTCCCGATTTCGTCTCTTGCAAATCTGAGGAACTAAGTCCTCGCGTTCCTTATCTTACATTGCCAGATTTTCCTCCTCGCAAAGAAAATAAAGATTCACTTTTAATTTTCTGAAACCCCCTTTACGACTTTCCACTAATAATGATGGCAACCGTCGGAGGAGGAGGTGGAGGGTTTATAGGAGGAGGTGGAGGGTTTATCGAAGGAGGAGGGGGAGGAGATCCTGTAGGAGGAGCTGGAGGCCAAGGGCCTACCCCCCCCCTCCCATAGTGTTTGCGAAATTTGCAGCCAGATATGCTCCCTTAGTATTACCCGTTCCTCTACACGACCTTCCCAAAAATTACATAAAAAAATTGCAAAAATTCACTAGGGAAGGGGATCTAACCGCGGTCGAACATATTAATTTCTTTGATCAATTCGCAGATATCCTAGGTATCGAACATGAAGACGTATATTCAAGGATTCTTATTCAAACCTTCGAAGGCCAGGTCCGAACTTGGTTTCAGAGTCTACCTACAACATCTATCTTGTCTTAACACGCCTTGGAAGATGCTTTCCTCAGACAATGGGGCGAGAGAAAAGACCACCTATATTATTTAACTGAATTTGGGTCTTTAAGAAAAAAGAATTCTAAAATAGTCATGGAATTTATTCAAAGATTTAACAAACTGTATAACAAAATCCCAGTCGAGGTTAAACCGTCCTAACCCGCGGCCAAGGTAACTTTCGCAGGGGCTTTCGAACTGGATTTTGCACTCCTTTTGCGAGAAAGAAGGGGAGCTACCCTGAACCGAATGCAGGATGATGCTGTAGAAATTGAGTCTAATATGATGGCTTCTGGTAAGCTTAAAGTTAAAATAGAAACAGGAAACCGAGAGACTAAATGCTTTAGAGAACAAGCAGGTCCGTTAGGGTCTAATAGATCCACAGATGATAGGGTAGACGATATGGCCAGAGTAATTAAAGAACTGTTTAATAAAATATCCAGAATGGAGCTCGAACAGGCCAAAGTTGATTCTTTCCCCAAAAAGGATTTCAAGAGGAACCCCAACCCTCCGAACCAACAAAGACAAATAAAAAACAAAGATCAAAAAATACAAGCTCCCTTAAAGAGCGAGAATTTTATAGGAGCGAACGATCTCCAAGATTTCGGAGATTCGGATAATGATGTCATGAACTTCGGTTATCACTGCACACAACCGTATCTAACTAGAGAATATTATGAGAAATCTCTAAGCACTCAACAACCGTCGGTTAAGGGTGAAGAAAGTGATCATACTGACCTTTGTGGCTCTCAACAGGAAACCAAAATGATAATGGATGAAATCCAACCTAAGTATAACTTAAGATCTAAGAGTAAGCCCATATCAACTACTCAACCCAAGAAAATCCTCCAAAGAGGTCAAACTTACGAGCCTACTCTGGAAGAGACCTTATTACCCAACAGAAAAATGAAAGTAGTAAGCACACAAGAGTCTGAAGTGGAAAAAGTTGAGACCCAAGCACAAGGAACCGAAATGGATAATAAGATTACGCCTTCAACCAAGACCATGAGTAATAAAGCGGTCCAGACGAATAAATCATAAAGGAAGGATTCGGAAGTCTCAACCAAAGAAACAGACAAGGTGAGCGAAACTTTCAGTTTTGAAAACGAGATAAGTAAAATTAAGATACCAATCCCTCCGGTAGAATTAGCAAAAAACCCTGTTTATCGAAAGCAGATTACCAAAGTGATGGGTGTCTCAAAGCTAGAAAGCCAGTCTGAGGTTTTAAACCTGGAAGATGACAAACCTAACATCACTTTTGGTCCACATTTTTAAGGGGCCAAAGATACTATTTCTCTCTTTTATATCACTTTAAATGTATATGATCAATTGCTACACAATTGCATGTTAGACTCCGGAGCCTCCCATAACATTATGCCTAAGATTATTATGGACAAATTGGGTCTTTAGATCACCAGACCTTATGGAGATCTTTACTCTTTTGACTCGAGAAGGGTTAAGTGTATGGGAATGATAAAGGACTTAGTAGTTACCCTGGCACAGGTCCAGGTTAAGAGTATCCTGATGGATGTGGTTATTGCAGATATTCCCCCTAAGTATGGCTTATTGTTGTCTAGGTCATGGGGAGTCAAGCTGGGGGGTTCTCTTCAATTGGATATGACATTCGCCACAATTCCTATGTTTGGTGGGCAATTTACTCGGTTGTACAGAGAAACGAGGTTACCATACACAGTAAGCGACCCTCAAAACCCGAACAATTTTCCTATTTACATTGCGGATCAAGATTTAGGAAATTGTATATTATCTTTTGATGATGGTTTAGATGGTTGTCTGGAGGAAAACGATATAGAGCAGGAAGAGTCAAGTTATATGACAGAGGATATATGTAGCATCGGTGTCTGGAAAATGTATTTTGATGGTGCCTCATCTTGTGAAGGGGCTAGTGCAGGAGTTCTTTTAGTGGCTCCCGAAGGAAAGTTCGTGGTTCCTTTTTCCTACAGACTGCAATGGGGTATAGATTATACTAACAACGTATGTGAATACGAAGCATTGGTCTCAGGATTAGAGGCTGCCAAGAAGCTAAAGATAAATAACTTAGAGGTATACGGAGATGCAGAGTTAATAGTCAAACAAATAAACCGATAGTACCAAGCCAAGCATCCCAAATTAAGATCATACAGGAATTGTGCCTGGGATCTGATGGAAAACTTTTTCTTGTCCGTAAATGTCCACTTCATCCCACGCGCAGAGAACTTACATGCAGATGCATTGGCTAAAGTAGCTTCAACCTTCTCTCCTCCCACGACTTTCAAATTGAAGTATCACATAGAAATCAGACACAGACCATCTATACCATACAATATCCATCATTGGCAGGTCTTTGAGGATGACAAACAAATTAAGAAGTTTCTCAAAGAAGTAGGTGAATTCTCTTAAACTCATGCAGACCAAGAAAATCAAAATGACCCGATATGGATCATGCAAGAAGGGGAGGATCCTTAAGCTTTCTGAGAAAAAATCGCAGATCATCGTATGCTGGTCCTTAAAAACAACCAGATTCCGAAAGGATTGATTCCTTTAGAAAGACTTTTTGATCAAAATGACATGCCTATAAAATCCACCTTACAACCCCAACCAGAAGAAGTGGAGGACTGTGATATAGGAACCAAAGAAGAATCCAGGATGGTAAAAATATCCAAGTTCCTCCCTCCTGAAATAAAAAGTAAGTATAAATACCTACTCAGACAGTATAAGGATGTTTTCACTTGGTCTTATGATGAGTTAAAGACCTACGACACTTCTTTAATTGATCACAAGATACCTCTAAAGCCTGGGGTCAAACCATTTAGGCAAAAGCTTAGACATATCAACCCCATTTTGTTACATGTGATCGAAAAAGAAGTTAAGAAACTTTTAGATGCGAAAATAATAGTACCTCTGAGATATTCAGACTGGGTGGAAAACCTGGTCTTGGTCAAGAAAAAGAATGGGGAAATCAGACTGTGTGTGGATTTCAGAAATCTGAATAAGTTGTCTCTTAAGGACAACTATCCGTTGCCCAAAATGGACCATGTGCTAGAAAAGGTAGTGGGAGCCAACCGAATGTCTATGATTGATGGGTTCTCTAGTTATAATCAAATCGCCATGAATGAACAAGATAGATAAAAAATCACTTTCACCACACCATGGGCTACCTTCATGTATGATAAAATGCCTTTTGGTTTGATGAATGCAGGGGCCACATTCCAGCGCGCTATGGACATCGCTTTCATCAGTGAAAGGGATAAGTTCGTGGTCATTTATCTTGACGACTTGACGATTTTCTCTAAAACCGACGAAGAACACTTGATGCATCTTAAACAGACTTTCGAAAAATGTCGCAGGTTTGGTCTATCTTTAAATCCAAAGAAATCACATTTCGCCATGCGGGAAGGTAAGATTTTGGGTCATATCGTATCTAGGGATGGAATCAGGATTGATCCTAAGAGGATTGAAGTGATAAATACTATAAATATTCCTAGAAATGTAAAAGAAAATCAATCTTTCTTAGGTAAAATTAAATTTTTACGAAGATTTATCCCAAATTTCGCTGAGATTGTAAAAATGATCACAGGTATGTTGAAAAAGGACAGCGAAGTAAAATGGACGATCGAGGCCAAAACATCATTCGCAGATATTAAGAAGGTCATAAGTGAGGCACTTGTATTAGTGAGTCCCGACTATCTAAAAGATTTTCTTATTTTCTCATTTGCCTCTGAACACACTATTGCCGCAGTGCTCCTACAAAAGAACGAAGAAGGTTTTGAACAACCGATCACCTTTTTCAGCAAGAGCCTTAGAGACGCAGAACTGAAGTATGATATAATAGAAAAACAAACGTACGCCATGGTAAAAGCATTAAAGGCATTCAGAACGTATGTATTACACTCAAAGGTAATCGCGTACGTACCTACCAGTTCTGTGAAAGATATATTGGTACAACCAAACAACGATGGAAAAAGAGGGCGATGGCTCGCCAAAATCCAAGAATTTGATCTGGAAGTCAAACCGACCAAATTGATAAAAGGGCAAGGTCTGGCCAAACTCTTAGCTAAGTCGAATTTCAGAGCCCTAGATATCAATTGCCTGCAGGAAGGCGATGAAGACACGAACCTAAACGAGTTGAATGAGGAAATAGGTCCAAACAAGATCGAAGAGAAGTTCATATCCTCAGGCTAGTACAGAGACATAGTGTCATACCTGCTAACTCTAAAATGCCCAAATGAGCTATCACCATCTAAAGCCAGAACTTTAAAACTCCATGCAGTTAAATATTGTATCGCCAAAAGACAGTTATATTGGAAAGATCCACTCGGCTTCCTATTAGTCTGTTTAGTTGAATTGGAAACTCAGTGGGTTATAGATGAATTTCATGAGGGAATCTGTGGGGGGCATCACTCTTGGAGAGCTATAGCTTACAAGATTCTGAGGGCTGGGTACTATTGGCCAAATTTTTTTCGGATGTTAATGCCAAAGTCCGAGCCTACAACCCTTGTCAACTATTTGCAAGTAAACAGAAGCTCCTGGCACTGCCTTTAGTTCCAGTCAAAGCCGAATCCCCATTTTATCAATGGGGTCTAGACTTCATAGGCGAGATTAATCCCCATTCCAGTGCTCAACACAATTGGATCTTAACCGCAACAAATTATTTTACTAAATGGGTGGAAGCCATTCCAACCAAAATGGCAACAGACTCAGTGGTAATCGATTTCTTAGAAGACAATATTTTGTCAAGATTTGGTTTCCCCCGAAAGATAGTTACAGACAATGCCCAAGCCTTTAAATTTGTGGCTATGATCAGTTTCTGTCAAAAGTATAGCATCGTTCTTGGCCATTCCATGGCATATTACCCCCAGGGAAATGGATTGGTTGAGTCATCTAACAAGAGCCTGGTAAATATAATCCAGAAAGTATTGGATGAAAATAAAAGGTCTTGTCATGTGCACTTAAAATACGCATTGTGGGTGAATCGCATAAGCACAAAAAGGTCTATAGGCATTTCTCCTTTTCAGATGGTATATGGGACAGATGTTGTGCTACCTATAAGCCTAGTGCTACCAGTGATGAAATTATGGAAAGATCAAAATGAAGAACCCAATCATGTCACCAGAAGAATAAATCAGTTGATTGAGGTTCAACAGCATAGAGTCGAAGTAGATGAAAAGCTGCAGAAATACCAAGATGATATGAAGGCATTATTCGACCGCAAATCAAAGGACAGAGATGTCCTCCCAGGTGATTTAGTATTAAGGTGGGATGCAAGAAAGGAGGAAGCAGCAAAACATGGTAAATTTGACCACCTCTGGTATGGGCCATTCAGAGTCTCGGCTCTGGAGGGACAAAATTCTTTCCTACTGGAAAATATAGACGGTGAAATCCTCAACGCCCCTATCAACGAGCATTATCTGAAGCATTATATGACGTAACAGTCGCCTAAAAAAAAAAATAAAAAAATTGTATACTTATATATATACTTTGTATACATATATATATTTTTCATTTACGCATTTCTTTTTTATTTTCTTTTTCTTTCATGAACTTTCGACACCTTTCGGATAGCCCCAATAATCTTTGTATCTGCCTCTTACAGGATGTCAGCTGCACACAAAACAAGCAGGAGAAGTAAACTAAAAGTTGGTGTCAGAAATAAATCGGCTTAAACAGGTGATACCCAAGAAATTTGATATTATGCAAAGAAATTGAAACGAAAAGGTATAGATGATATTTCCTAAAGGACATGTTCTAAAGAACTGTTAAAGAAAATCGAGGTAACCTCATCCAAACAGCAATATCGGCTGAACTGATAAATAACATAATTGTTTATTTGTTTAATCAAAAGTCAAAACAAATAAAATGATTCACCCAAATTAAAAGAAGTCATTCAAAGTAAAGTATCCCCGAAAAAGATCTACAAGAGTCACTTTTGAATTTTTGACCTCTGTATTTTCAGTCTGTAAGTCACCGCCTGTCACCCTTTTCTATCTCCGAGTTTACCTTTTGAAAAGTCAGCATCTTTCCGTTTCGCATAAGAGGGGATAAGAGTTTTCATTTCAACCTTGTGATCCTCAAAGAAGATTGTGGAAAGAAAGTGTGTCTTCACAACTCCTCGATCCCCTGCTAAACGAAGGGACACTTAAAGTGATCCTAACTTTCCTAGGTTTTTCAACAATATCGGAGGATTGAAGCTTGCTCAAATAGAATGCCCTAAAAAAGTTATTTTCCATTTTTTCCCTGAGAATGAAGGTGTTGTGAAGGTCAAGGGAAGGTTGGTATCGAGTAATCAAAGTAAGTTGACAGACCTATAATGCAAAATATTACATAGATATCAACCCTGATACAAAATGATTGCCCCCATCTTCACGCTCTAAAAAGCAAATTATAAGACAGGTGGTGAAAGGAAATTCAGAAATGATTGCCCCCATCTAGTCCAAGAGACGATGAAAGGAAATTCAGAAATGATTGCCCTCGTCTTTGCATTTAAATGCATAAATATATTCCGAAGTGGTGAAAGGAAATTCAGTAAAAGGGGCCAGATAACTTCACCAGGGTACTGAACAGGCTCGCTGGCAGTGAAGCAATATCTGAGATATATGTAAGGCTTTTATACATGAATATCACTCTACTCTGGTAACCAATTCTTTTTAAAAACCTGATCTACATCCCAAGCTCAGATGGGACTCCCTAATTAAAAACATATAATCTTCTTCTTTTGATGCAAGTTGATAGCCACAAGATCTGTTGGGTCTCCTAGAATTGTTTTGATTGTCTTAAGGCAAACCTGAATTTAGTAACGGGAAAGGGAAAGTCGTGAAAGGGACTACGGATAAGTTTAAAAAGAGTATATGAGTTTGAAAAGATTTTCAAGGTAAAAAACGAAGTCTCTTTCCCCCTTCGATACCCTATTCTCAAGAACCTTTCAGCCTAATTGAAGCTATTGACTCCATTTACCCAATATTGGCACATGGTCTATTGTTCTTCCCATATTATAAGAAAACGGGATCCCTAGTTGGAGCCTATGTTGGAGCCGCCTTTGTTTTTCTAGCCCGTCCCATACTTCATGTCTTATTGCTCGAAATCAAAAGATGGTTTTCGTATTCTCCATCTGTGGTTTCAAAATCTCTGAGGCCTTATCACGCAAGCAACGATGATTATTGTACTCTCAAGGTGAGTTCTACTTTTCGGAAAAAAAAATTCCCCCCTTTTTGTTCTACCTCAGAATTTCACACGTTGGATGCTATATATCACGTAGCTCACGAGTCCCGAGCAACGAAACAGTGAAATCGCTTTAAAAGTTTTACCCAGGTCAGTAACGGAAGTAAAGTTTTCCTAAATCATGATTAAATATCATCGGGTTTTCGCGCCTCGACATTCACTAAATCAAAAACTCTCATTGTCGTATCCCCGATAACTGAAACCATGAAGTCCGTATGCTAGTAACCCATGTCAAAGCTAAAGGAAAAAACTAAGCCATGGTTAAGTTCCGTCGGCAATTCGCCACTCAGAGTTTTCTCTTTAAAAAATTTCACTGTCTAAACCCCGACACACGAAGTCACGATAAGGATATGAACATAATTAATTAAACACTTAATCCGGGTTTATCTTCCCATTTAATTAAAATGTATTATCGCGATCTCGCGGTGTCGCAGCTCGGTATGCAGAATTCTGGGAAACTTACCTTCGAAGCTCCGAGTCGCGATATGGTGAATGTAAATAATTACGTGATTAATTAAGTGCCAAATCATAATTGCATTTTTATTAACCAAAATCAATCATCGCAATCTCGGGTGTTAGAGGTTCAAAGTGTTAAAGAAAAATCCTCGATATAACGAGTACCGAAAGATTAATTAACTTCAGTAAAACCGGATTAATTAAGACAAATCATTATCTCTCATGTTTTGATGCTTGCACAGTTTACAAAGCAGTCTAAATTCTTCCTTATGCCAACTGAAATTTCTAACCGCCAAAATTTATGGCATTAATTAGAAAATAAGGTGAATCGACAAAAAAAGATCGGGTTTTTATGGCTAAATTTATTTCTAAACATGATTTGATAGATCTCTTCCAAAAAGTACCAAATTTTCGAATATATATAGAATTGTTATTCATTATAACAAACGCATTTATATATTACGCAGAGCACACTTTCTCAGCGATCTAACTTTTGTATGTATACGTATTTTTATCGCAGAAGAGCTAAAGCAGGATCTCCAGTCATGGCCCCGCGAAAATCATCCAAAGCCAGTGTTGAGGTTTCGGGACAAGGTTTGGAAAACGTCGCTGATACTTCACCTCGAAGCGTCGACTTGGTCCCGAACTGGTCGTTCATTTCTGATGTTCTGTAGGCCGAATTAGTGGATTATTCTGATGATTCCAACGACAATGAAAAAGACGACATAACCACCAAGTATAAGATCGTCATTCAATCTGGAATGCATAAAGTAGCAGCCAGGCCACGACTACTGCCATATTATGATATGGTTTGATGGGCATTAGACCATGTGGACATACGAACCAGAACCATCATGAATGAACAGAAGGTCATCATCGGGACTTTCAGGCCTGAACATCTGCAAGCCATGTATAAGTTGCCCACATCGTCCGACTTTACATATGGTGTCGAATTCTTGGATGAGTTCAAATAGAAGGAATGTGTGTAGTATGATAAAACCATGTCTAGCTTAATAAAATATTGGGTGTCGCACTCTGCGAAGTTCAGGGCAAACAATCATGGTATATATTCAATAGCTTCCTTAGAACCACAGTACAAGTATGTAGCTATGATGACATGCAGATTATATGAGAGAGAGGACACCTCACATTTATTTCTTCCATGGGTGCCTCTAATATTTCGAGTCGTTGAAGGTTGTTCCTTCGACTGGGCGAAAATGTTGTCTAATAGCTTGACCAGTCGGGTCACAGAGTATCGGGCGCAGAAAGAAAGCGGAAAAATTGTTTCATTTTTTATGTCTGCATACATTATGGACGTTGTTTTCTCTCTAACACCTTTTCCATTAATGAGCTGAAGTTGGTCTCCAGCAGAAGATGAGCCTATCCACGTCTATCATGCGAAATTGTGGGAAAACAAAGCAGCATATTTCGTATATGAAATCTTCAAATGGGTGATGGTACCGCTGCTTGTCACTATTTTCGGTCACCCGCCACCCAAGATCTCAGACAATATAGTGACGAATCTAAGAAGCATAGTTGACTGGTATGTAGAAGCCGAATTCTCATATCTCAGAGTTTCCAGGGCTTCTGTTCCCCCGCATGCATTGCCATTATTCATTCCCAACAAGCTAGCTTGTTGTGAGGTTTCTAGACAAACAGTAATTGGTAGTATAAGAAAAGAGCTTAAGGGATACTCAAAGAAGGTATGGCCACCTTTTCCTATTCATTTGAATTCATATTCTTTATTAGATTTTAGGCATGCCAAAGCTGAGGCAGCAGCCCTGGAAGACCTAAATTTGGTCCTTATTGAATACAAGAAGCACGATCCACAAAGGGTCGTGAGTAATCATTTGGCCAGTTGCGGACTCAAAATATTTGAACATGAAAATTTTCCCTCGGATGACATTTTTCGAGGCGCAAGATCTTATGCCGAGATTTTAGCTCAGATACAAACCTTGGCACCTGAAGAGAGGGCCGATGTTCTGAAATTCCAAGAACATCGACGCAGTTGTCTTCCCGCAGTATTACAGGGTGAGAATCCGAGTACAGCGGAGGTGAAACAAAAAGATGTCGAGGGCTCCAAGGATGCGACTCTCGGTCAAGAAAAAAACCAGGACGAGGGGGAGCAAACTAAGAGTCCGAAAGTAGAGACAAAGACTCGTGACCCGCCGAAGAAGCAGAGTCCGGTCACTACTCCGGGAAAATCAACGAAGCAGATCGGAGAACCCATCACATCAGCTACTCCCTTCCAGTCAACTCGGGGAAATATTGACGTAGGGTGGATCTTCAATGAAGAGTTGAGGCCTATAAGGGTGGAAGAGCTCCCTCCAAATGAGTTCTTCTTCGATAAGAAGAGAAAAGCAGTGGTAAAGAGAGAATTCTATCAGGAAGGGGAGTCGACAGCCAAGAAATACAAAGTTATAATTGATGGGAAGGACAAGAAGAATGAGCAGATCACCACGGAAATAGCTGGGACATTAGTAGCATATGCCACGACGAACCAATTTTTAGTCAGGGTCTTGAAAAACCAGCTGAAACGAAAGAATCGCCTCATCAAGACCCTGGAAGCTAGACTAGCCACAGCAGCAGAGGCTGCCAAAGACCACGCAAGTGTAGGAATAGAGCAGGCCGGGTTGGCCGATAAAAATGAGATAGAGCAGCTCAAGGCTAAGCTCGAACAAGCACAGCTGGTGGTTCGGGATGGTCAGATGCAAGTGAGCCAACAAAAATATTTGATCGAACAGCTACAGGCTAGGGTGGAAATCGCCGAAAGCAAAGTAATAAATATTGGGATGTTCCAATCTCAGGCGATGGAGATTCAGAGCAGAGTCTCTGCGGTCCACCAAAATTTACTCGCCAAGGTAGAGGTGATTCGGGATAACTGCTTGCTGGTCAATCAAGTTTTGGAGAATTTAACCACTAGAGAAAGGGAAGCTGGAGCAGCACGGGTCGCCTTCCAAGAGGTTGTGATAGCCACAAACAATAGGGATCCGGAAAGTTCTCCCAAGTTCACCATTTCGGAGTAGACCAAAGGAAACATTCTATTGAAAGAATGGGAGCACAGCATCTCGGAAGGCAATCTGCAAGCCAAGAGAGTAACGAAATCCTTAGAGGAGGATTTTAGCTCTATAGATAGTAATTTGCTAGGCATTGATAGTGGAGGTAATGCCGAGGCATTGATTCAGACGAATATGGAAAAAATCTCACTGGATTTAAATGAAAAAGAGGAAAGAAATTCAGCCGAGATCTCCCAAGTGACTATGGCGGACATAGTCCAAATAGACAAATGTATGATTAAACCAAGCACGCAATTATGCGTTATCGACATCATAGACAGACAGATGGAGGAAAGGCTGCCGCAATTAGCCCGAGATTGTTACTCTTTCGAGATATCTCAACTGGTTGAAAGATGTGTCACCTGTACCGAGCACGCACAAGGACAAGCTTATGGCACCAAGTGAAGACAGAGAAGAAGAAATGGAGCGATTGCTCTCCTCCCTATCATAACCGAAATTTTTGTAATGATTGAGATTCCATCTTATTGTAAAACTGTATAAATATCCCATAGAAAGAAAGAAACGAGGCTAGACCTTTTTGTGTCGATTGTAACAGAGTTTTTACATTTTGAGAGTTAATACAAAGCAAATCTGAAGATTCTCAATTCCGTCACGACTGTGTTATGAGTTTGTTTTCTTGTATCTCATATTTCGTTTCATTTCATATTCGTATCTGATGAATGCTTTGCTGTAATTTAGTACAACCTCTAATATAGCGAATGAATTTTGGTTTTCTATATTGTTTACTGTTTTTCCTCTGTACCAGCTATTAGCATGTATAAAACCAGTTAACACTTTCAGAATTCTATATATATTTTATGCTTCATCGGGTTACTTCTTTACATTTTTTTTTCTTCTGTTTATATGTGAGATTCTCCCTTGATAGGAGCCTTACTCGATAGATAGCTAAACGTTTTCTCCCACCTCATACATTTTATTAAAATATAACTTAGTTACGAGAAAGAGCCTTTGATTTGCACCTCGTTTTATTTCTGAAACCGTAAACTCTCTTTCATATGACCGAATTGAGACAGCACTTAAATTCTCCCTTTGAGGTTCTCTTATTTTACTGTTCCTCCATGACTGTCCCTGTACCAACACAACCCAACATCGACCCCGGATTATCAAATCAAACACACATTGCCTTAAACCTTTCCGATACTATTCTTAAAACAACCACTACATGGGTTGAACTTGAACGTTCATGGGCAGCGATTGAACAAGATATAACCATCTAGGAACAGTTGGAAGCTAGACAACACCAACGTAGAAATATTCCCTATTTTACCTTGTCGAATGTTGACATTTATCTCTTCTCTACCCTTTACCTACTTTCGGATGCCTAGACACTGTACTTCTAAGCCTTAAGTACAGACTCTGGAACAACAGGTGGTATCCATAAAGTGCCATAAATGGTGTCATTTTTGTTGCAGTATGAAAGGAAGTGTTATACCATCATTCTACCAAGGGTAACCATTTGAACCATTGTGCTTGTTTATCAGAGACAAAGCAACAAAGGTAGCCTTCCAGACATTTGTTCACTATCCCGGTTTGTCCATCATATTGAGGATGATAGGATGAGCTATGAGTCAATTGAGTACCCAAACAAGAAAATAATTATGTCCAAAAATGTCCAGTGAAGATGGGATCTCTGTCACTTACAATAATNCAGACTTTGGTAACCCTGTGATGAAATCCATGGAAACCTTCTCCCAGTGCTGACTTGGGATGGATAATGGTTGTAAAAGACCTGGGGTCTTAATTGTTTCCACATTATTTTGTTGGAAAACCAAACATTCTACCACAAACCTTTGAACATCGGTTTTAAGGCCATCCCAAAAAACATCCTTCTTGACTCTATGGTAGGTTTTCAAAAATCCTGAGTGCCCTCCTACTGGAGAGGTGTGTAATTCCAATAGTACCTTTTGTTTGATTTGGGAGTTCTTACATAAATATAAGCGATCTTCGTACCATAGTGAATCATTTTTCCATGTAAATGTATCTGATGCACTGGAATCCTGCTGCAACCTTTGAATGAGAGTCCACACTTT
>ML805622.1:339891-350327 GCA_009831015.1 Picea engelmannii
CTTGGTTACCCATTTTTGTTGTTCTTCTGAAGATAGTCTTTGTTCCAAGAAGTATTTAAGACTATCATGATCTGTTTTGACCTTGAAGTGCCTACCTATTAAGTAAGGACGTCATTTCTTCAATGCATGTAGTATTGCCATCATTTATTTCTCATATCAATCTTAGGAATATGGTTGGTCTTCAAACCAAAGTTGGAGTTTCTCCATTCTTGATTCACCTTCCTTGTGTCCTCATCATGAATTTCATGGGATGCATTTTCACTTTTAGGTGTCTTCTCTGTTATGAAATTTTTCAATACTTCCATGATCTCCCTTTTTAAACCATCCATCTTAGTATCCAACATAGCTTCCATTGAATCCATCTTATTTTGTAGTTCATTTATGTCCCTACACATTTCTTCACCTTCATAAAGAGTCCAAGTAGGATTTTCTAGAGGCTTATTTGGTGTAGAAGTTCCCTTTTTTGGTGGCATGTTGGTCAAGTATCACTTTTGAACCTTGATTTTGAGGTGGTTATGCTAGACAATATTTCTTCTATTGTATCTCCCAAGTTTCGGCCCTTCTGGGTATGAAACTCTCTTTTGTGTAGTTCTCTGATATTTCTTCTCTGCAATGCCATAGGTCTTATCAAAATTGGATGTGCCAAGTGGAATTTACGGTAACTTCCCCACAACTTGCCAATTTTTGGCCTTTCCATGAGATCTCACTTGTATAGTGTGCCCCGCACAAAATGATTGATATAAAATTCTGAAACTCGTACCAGAAATACTACAAATTGTCCACGATCCAATGAAACCAGTCCCACTCAATTTGGATACTCTAGGAAGAAGTTATGATTGTTTTACCTGGAACGCCTTCTTGAGACTAGTCAATAGGACTAGTCAGATACCCTATCTTACACAGGGTCTATCTACAAATTTAAGATGACCCAGAAGATAAAAAAATTACCACAGATGCCTTACTAATTTATGTAAATAGCCTTTGGCTTTCAAGGTCTGAAACATTACAGAAACGTTTTTATAGTGAAAATTCCACAATGAATGAGTTCAGGATGATTCCAGAACCCTATCTTGTACAGGATGTATCTCTGAAAGTATAAGGCCTCAGGAGCTGGATTTTGAACCCAACATACCTTGATCCATCTACTAAATATCCTCCAATCCATTCCTTCTGAAACGTTGTATAAAAAAAGTTATAGCAAAAATTCCAATGTGTCTCGGATTTAGCAGCGAAACCCCAAGACCTTGAGCTATGATACCATATGTTAAGAACCAAATATCAATAAAGCATAGAAAAACCTCAGAAAAAGTACTCAACGCCTTGAAAAAGAGATAACTTCAGATAATAAGCCTCTTCGAGGGGGCAACCTCCTTTTACCCCACTTAAATGTTCAAGTACAAGATGATTAAAAATGAAAATGTCTCCTTGGTATATATAGGAGACTAGGAGGTATAATTACAACTAATGGCCTCAATCTGACATAAATAAAATAACATTACTAATATAATATGCCCCAATTAAGGGGTAATGAGCCAATATTAGGGCTTAACGGGTCGTGTTGGGTTTGGTATGGTCTGGTAGAACAGACTCATTTTAGTTTGAGACTGTGTTTTATTTGCAAGAGACTCATGGTAGTGATATGTTACAAGACTATATCTCATGAGGCATTACAGCTCACATTCTGATATGGGATCCAAAGATTGGATTTCTTGGTAGTTCAACGTTTGATGGAGTTAAGTTTCAAGTAGAGTGGTTTCTTGGGGAGTTGACTGAGATTCTTTGGCCATTGATCATTCTACTCATCAGGAGCATGTGGGTGTCATGTGTGGTGAGCACTTGGAGAGGCCACATCTTGAGGGGAGTCTACCTTGTCTCACACGGGTGGATATGGGACCCCGGTATCATATGTAGATGGATTCAGTTATTGCTTGAGGACAAGCAATATTCCGGCAGGGAGGACTGTAATGTCCCCATTTTGGGACATTATAACATTACAAAATTTCAAAGTGTTATGCCTACCCGAGTAGCCAGATAGGGGTGACAGAGAGTTCAGAAGATATTGAGGGGTTTATTTGGACCCGAATTGTATCATTCATCATCAGAATCCATTCCACATAGCTGGGATTTGGTTCCATTGCATTCCGACGATTTACGTAATTTTGAGTTATTATGGGTCATATCTTAATTAAATTCACTAAGAAGGTCATAATGGGCATATTACTTGGAGAAACCTCTTACTGTAATAGCTCATCGAAATCAGGAGGAAGATAATTATAGGATAGGATGATGAGAAGTGACTTTCAGTGGTCGGAGAAGCCATCAGGATGGATAAATCACTTTTTAGAGGAAAAATGGTTAGTTAATTAATTAATTAAGTGATTTAATCAAGGAATAATAAAATAAAGTAAAGGTCACTTGAAGGTAAAATTTCAACAATGAATTAGGGTTTCGAGAAGCTATAAAGGAAGGGCAAAGCAACCTAATTCATTATGCATTGTTATGATTTGATGTTGAGAGTTCCCAGAGGAGGAAGAGATTCAACTTCTATTGTTTTGTGGATGTCTGGAGGAAACCACCACCATTGATATGTTTTGGTGTTGAGAGACACACCCTATCCCATCGAAAATACCATCCAGGTATTTCATCGTGCTATTTAGGAGTATCGAGTTATCAGTGTTGCACAGCTCAGCCAGTGGGGGCGTAAGTCAGTTAGAGGGTTTGTGTAGCTACACGAGATCAGAGCTCGGATTGCAATTTCCTTCCGACCCAGTTGAGATCCAGCCAGGGCGCATAGATTGAGCCACTTTCCATCAGATTCAAATGATGGAATCCTTTAGAGCGCATCATTCATCCATTTAGGGTGCAACTCTTTTGGAAGGACGGTTGGGGTTATAGATGGATCATCAGAGAAGATCTCGGGAAACCCTTCTGACCCAATTCTGCATTTGACGAGGCGATCGTTTTGAGTCCTATAACAGTTGATTTTGTTGGTGGAATCATTTGGGGTGCATCCAGAGAGCCTGGAGGTGTGCAGATCCCCAAGGGACAAGATCTGAAGCATCAGAGGCCAGATATTTCATCCGGCAATCACCAGTATCATTCTAGAGGCCAGGGTGCTTCTATTGGGATAGTTTCCAGCTCATTTTGACGGGTATAACCTTCCAGATGAGTTTTCCAGTTTGTAGAGGTTACCATGCTTCTCTGAAACCATCGATTTTTTTCAATCTATCCATGCATGCATTAGATCTGCCTTCATCTTTTGATCATGGGTATTTTATGTTATTTGCTTGTATTCCAGTGATGGTCCATGAGATCTAACTAAAGACTATCTTCTATAATTCCAGCATTTCATTGTATTTGCGTGCTTGAATCTCATAATACATATTATTAGGCGGTTGATGTTCCTTATTTCCGCATGCATCATATATATATTGTTTAAACCATAACATATAACATGCACATGCAACAACCACAAAACATCTCAATAACATAACTAAAACACATCTAGAAACCCCCAGAGTATCAGATCTGAAGATAAAATGCATCCAGAAACCCCTAGTGTATCAGATCTGTGAGACAAAACACTAGATCTGTAGTAGATATCTTGATCAGCTGGATCAGGGATATTTCACATCCATTGACAAATCTAGAGCAATTAGGGAATCAAAACATCATGTTTCTTTGACTCAAAGAGATTCATACCAACTAGCATTCACTGTTGCAACATCGTTTTGACCCTATGAGGTACCTCTACATGTTTTTTTCCTCCTTTATTTGTTGTTGTTAGTTATTTAGGGTTAAATCGCTACTATTTTTAGGTTTTTTTAACAATTTGTTTTGTTTAAGGGGGTGACGGGGGTGTTTAGCACCGTAGTTTAGAGTTTTTTTGTGCTATTGGATTTTTAGGGATTTCAACTTTCAATGTTATTAGCCTTTCCCTATCTATTTTTTCACCCAAATAGCAACAACCCCTCCTTCCCACAAACGTCTTGTATAGTGAAAATGCTTTGGTTGGATTTACTAATGAAAGGATTCTAGGGTTAGTTAAGGTTAAGTGTAAAAAAAAATCCATCTTATTTATAGAAGTGGTATACATAGATTCAAATACCACCTTGTCCAAATTTTCCTGACCATGAAACTATGCTTTTCAAGGCCATTGACTAGGATGTTAACCAACAAGCCAACTTGACCATTGAAGCCCTCAATGAGTTTAAAAGTGAGAATGAAAAAATAAATGTAGAAATGGAATCACTTGGACATGGCCATTCTTTTTCTAATACCCCCTTGTTTCCTCCCACAATTGAATCCACAATGTCGAGTCCAAGTTTTCCAACCACCAATCAAACTCATTGTCAAAGACAAATTCCACATCCTCCTCTCATTCCTACACATCTTAGCTATTGGAATGGAAATATAAAAACCTTTTTTTCTCTATGCACACAACTCAATTACTAACCTATCTTGAATGGCATGGGATAGAAAAAGAATGTCCATATTCAAGCAAGAAAGATCATTGCCAATTTTTGGCACTATTCTAGCATTCCATTCCACTGTGCTAGAATCCCTTACTGGTACCACTAATGATGTGACTCGGCCTTATGCTCACTAAGTATCGTTCAAGATGCATAGAATCAAGTCACACCACCATGAATGATGGATGAACAGATGAACAAAGCCTGCATAAATTTTATCATATCTTGTCCAACGGGAACAATGTTTCTCAAATCAATGGATGCCTCAAGCAAAATTAAGAGTGCCTAAAGGATATGTGAAATCATGGAGAAAGTTGTGCAAGAGGTGGGATAATTGTTAATGTTTATGCCATTATTATAGTTCTTTGCATTTCATTAGATAAGAGCATAATAAGAACAGGATCACTGAGAAATACACATTCACAAGAGACACAACATTTATCCTGGGAAACCGTCTAGGGGAAGAAAACCCAGCAAAACATTCCTTATCATAAATAACTTATACAATGTTCAAGAGATAACTCAAACCAATACAAAAAGTCCTCCCCAAGAAATTCACCACCCTTCTTCTCCTCTCTCCAACTGGTAATTACAGTTTGCCTCATAAGAGAATGAGCAAGTGAGTTGTGTGTTTGAAGTGAGGCGCTAGCCTCTTATTTATATTAGACTGGCACGTGTGAAAGGTCACAACTGGCAGGGCCGACCTCACTTTGGGTGGGTAAACCCACCTTTAATTAATTCTGGGTCTTCCATTATAACTATTGGGGCCGACTTCTTATTATGCACTTTGTAATTGTCCAATGACCAATCCGCAAAAGGGGATTTGGTCCTTATACAGTTACCGACATGATTAATCCTCAATGGGGATTAATCCAATAACAATAATAATAATAATGACATGATTAATCCGCAATGGAGATTTAATCCAGTAACAAAATAATAATAAGAATGCTCTTCGTAGTTACATTATTTCAACACTTCCCCTTAACAAGAAGGGTTTTCTTCATCAACATCAGGCGAGAGAGGTCTGCATCATTAGTGGCATCTGGAGGACAGTATCGTCAATATCATCTTGAAACATTGGCTAGCACATTTACGAGTCATCGGAATTTTTCTTCGTCAGCAGCATCATCATTCTCGAAAGAATGCTATCATCATCTGCATCAAATATGTATCAATAAAAATAATACCTCATCACAGCACTAGGCTGGCACATCATAGTACTACACTAGCTCAATGTCACAGCGGTTAAGTTGGTAGCTCAGTGTCAGTCACATCTTGCTTTACGTCTAACAACTAGGTCAGAAGCGAGTAATATCATCATCTCATTTACGTCTAACAACTGGGTCAGAAGCAAGGAATCACAGCGTCATGCTTTATGTCTAACAACTAGGTCAGAAGTGTGACTCATCTTGCTTTACATCTAACAATGAGGTCAGAAGCAAGGAACACATCAACATCTCGCTTTACGTCTAACAACGAGGTCAGAAGCGAGGAATCATCTTGCTTTACGTCTAACAACTAAGTCAGAAGCAAGGAATCAGCGGCATTATGCTTTACGTCTAACAACTAGGTCAGAAGCATAACTCATCTTGTTTTACGTCTAACAACAAGGTCAGAAGCAAGGATCACACAGCGTCATTCTTTACATATAATAGCGAGTTTAGAAGTATGACTCATCTTGCTTTACTTCTAATAGCGAGGTCAGAAGCAAGGATCACACAACGTCATGTTTTACATCTAACAGTGAAGTCAGAAGCATGACTCATCTTGCTTTACGTCTAACAACTAGGTCAGAAGCAAGGAATACATCTACTCCCCCTTTCAGGGAGGGTCCTTTCGGACAATACCAAGCTTATCTCGAAAGTGTTCAAACTTTACACAAGATAAAGGCTTCGTCAACACATCAGCAACTTGTTCATCCGTGCTAATGTACTGGAGCTTCAAGGCTCCTCTCTGTACCATGTCACGGATGAAATGATAGCGGATCTCTATGTGCTTCGACCTATCATGGAACACATGATTCTCTTTCATTTTAATATAGCTTTGATTGTCACATAGAATCGCGGTTTCTCTCATCTCCAAATCAAATAGGCCTGTCAGCAACTTTCGAAGCCATATAGCTTTGCAGCTAGCAGAACATGGGGCAATGTACTCTGCTTCCGCTGTGCTGAGAGAAATACTGGATTGCTTCCTACTCTACCACGAGATCATAGCTGATCCCAAACTGAAATAGCATCCGGAAGTGCTTTTTCTGTCAGCAACGCTTCCTGCCCAATCTACATCAATATATCCACTCAATGTGAAGTCATGATCTCCATCATAGATGAGACCATAATCCATTGTACCTTTAAGGTACTTCATCACATGTTTTGCAGCCACTAGATGAACACGTCTGGGCTCTACCAGAAACTGACTCAAGGTGTTCACTACAAAACAGATGTTTGGTCTGGTGTTTTTCAGGTACATCAATGATCCAATAATCTATCTGTACAAAGTGGCATCTATCAGGTCTGACGAGGTTTCGACCAGTAGCTTCAGCTTTGCTTCCATGGGAGTATTCATGGACTTGCATTCTAGCATGTCGAATCTCTTTAATATTTCGACAGTGTACTTCCCCTGGTTAAGGAAGATTCTTTCCGGACTCTGCCATACCTCAACACCTAAGAAGTAATGCATTAGGCCAAGGTATTTCATTTCAAATTCTGTGGCAAGTCTCTGTTTACATTCAGTGATGAGATTTTCTTCTCCAATTAAGAATAAGTCATCCACATACAATAACAGTGTTATTGGTTCATTATCCATGATATTGAAGTAGAGATTTGAATCTTCTTTACTCTTGGTAAAGCCCAAGCTCATCAAGAAACTGTCTATACGGCCATACCAAGCTCTGGGAGCTTGCTTCAATCCGTATAAGGCTTTCTTCAATCAACAGACATGAGACTTCCTGTCCTCAACCTCAAATCCTTAGGGTTGCTCTATATACACTTCATCTTCAATGACACCATTCAGAAAAGTTGTCTTCACATCCATCTGGTGCAGCTTCCATTTCATCTTGGCAGCAAGAGCTACAATGGTTCTAATCAAAGTGTATCTGGCCACAGGAGCAAATGTCTCTTCATAGGCGATTCCTTCCTTATGGGAAAATCCACGAGTGACAAATATTTCTTTATATTTCTCAATACTTCCATCAGCAGCATGTTTTATCTTGAAGAGCTATTTTGATGATACCACATCCTTACTTTTTGGTCTGGGAGCAATTTCCCATACATCATTCTTTATTATGGATTGGTATTCCTCTGTCATGACATCTGCCCATTCCTTCTTCTAGATGGCCTCTTCAAAACATGTGGGTTCCTCATCAAGTAGATTGCACATCAAAGTCGTGTAACTGAAGAATGGCTTTGGTCTCTTCACCTGTCTTGTGGTTCCTTCTGGAACACCATACTTCTCTCCATCTTGAATAAGCTCTCTTGCCCAAGCAGGATTTTTTTTATGGGAGAAGGTCATTTGAGGAGGTTCTTGAACTTATGTTATATCATGATCTTGAGGAGTCTCCTCATCAGGGGAAGTTATGACTTCCCTTACAGGTTCTGTAGCTCTGGGAACTTCCCTCATGAATTCTGTCATCCTGGGATATACAGGTTCCTCTTCATATACCTCTTCAATATGGCATCTTCTCGATTTCTTAAGTGCAGCTTCTTCATCAAATGTCATGTCCCTGCTGATCTCAATATGGAGGTGACCAGGTATGTACATTCTGAAGGCCTTGGATACCTCACAGTATCCCACAAATATTCCCTTCTTTCCAAAGGGCTCCAGCTTGTTTCTTTTCTCTTTTGGTATATGGATAAACACTGGAAAGCCAAATATTTTGAGATGGATTACCTCTGGCTTCTTTTCGGTGAACATTTCTTCTGGGGTCTTGAACCCAAGTGCACTATGGGATAGTCTGTTCTGCACATAAAAATATGCCATAGCTACTTTTTCCCATAAGCACATAGGAAGATCTTGATCATGAATCATGGTCTTCACAGCTTCCATAATCGTTATGTTCTTCCTTTCAGCTACACCATTTTGTTGGGGATTATAGGGAGTAGTTAGTTCCCTCTTGATCCCAACATCTCTGCAGAATCTTACGAACTCCTTCAAGGTATATTCTCCTCCATTATCTAACCTGAGTATCTTAATCTTTCTTTCGGGAAGATTCTCTATCAAGGCTTTGAATTCCTTGAATTTACTAAATACTTCATCTTTAGATTTTAAGAAATATATCCAGGTCTTATGAGAATAATCATCAATAAATGATACATAGTATACATACCCGCTAATGGAGGATGATGGCATTGGGCCACACACCTCTGAATGGATGAGTTCCAATGCTCCTTCTGCTTTGATGTCCCTCTCTGGAATGGGGTTCTTGATGTTCTTCCCTTGCGCACATCCATTTCATATGCCTTCCTAATCAACCTTGAGTTCTGGTAAACCTATGACAGATTTGCATATGTAAGGTAGCACCTTGTAGTTGATGTGGGCCAATCTTCTATGCCAAAGTTCGCATGAGTTTTCGATGGCATTGGTCATAGAAGTTTCTGGGTGACCCTTCAGCTTATATAAACCATTTTCTTCACTTTCGATGACAATTTCTTCATTTAAGGTTTCTCCCTTAGACCATATAAGAACTTCTCCATCTATGAAGGCAACTCTATAGCCTTTCTTGTCTAAAGATGATATGGAGAGTAAGTTCTTCTTCAGGCCCGGTACATAGAGTACGTCCTTCATAGTTATTGAGTTTTTTGAATCTAGTTTGTAGTTTGATTCTCCTGTTCCCTTGATGGGATATTGATGTTGAAATAATGTAACTGCGAAGAGCATTCTTATTATTATTTTGTTATTGGATTAAATCCCCATTGAGGATTAATCATGTCATTATTATTATTGGATTAAATCCCCAATGAGGATTAATCATGTCATTATTATTATTATTGTTATTGGATTAATCCCCATTGAGGAATAATCATGTTGGTAATTGTATAAGGACCAAATCCCCTTTTGCGGATTGGTCATCGGACAATTACAAAGGGCAAAATAAGAAGTCAGCCCCAGCAGTTATAATGGAAGAACCAGAATTAATTAAATGTGGGTTTACCCACCCAGAGTGAGAGGTCGACCCTGCCAGATGGTGACTCTTCACACGTGCCAGATTGATATAAATAAGAGGCTAACGCCTCACTTCTAAGACACACTTCACTTGCTCATTCTCTTATGAGGCAAGCTGCAATTAGAAGTTGGAGAGAGAAGAAGGGTGGGGCATCTCTTGGGGAGGACTTTCTGTATTGGTTTGAGTTATCTCTTGAACATTGTATAAGCCATTTATGATAAGGAAGTTTTTGCTGGGTTTTCTTCCCCTAGAGGGTTTCCTAGGATAAATGTTGTGTCTCTTGTGAATGTGTATTTCTCAGTGATCTTGTTCTTATTATGCTCTTATCTATTGAAACGCAAAGAACTATAATAATGGCATAAACATTAACATGGTATCAGAGCCAACCTGAAGGAAACACAATTTGCAAGAGGAAAAACGTCACTGTTACTGTACCCCAAAATTAGGGTTTTGCAAAAGTGAGTATTTTTAGCTCCCTAACCTCCTAGAAAGATGCGCCCTCCCCCAAGGATCATTTTGGCACTTAGAGTGCACATTTTCAGTGGCTAGATCTCCAGGAAAGTGAAACCCTAGTTTCACAAAGTACCAGAAAACCAGAGTACCAGAAGTACCAGAAGTACCAGAGTACCAGAAGTACCATAAAACCAGAAGCACCAGTCTAGAAATCCGCAGATCAGATTTGAAGGGGTAAAAGTTGGATTTTCGAAATTCCGACTGCACCAGCTAACTCGCCTCAGCCCAGCGCATCTATCCCCTGGATCAGAATTTCAAAATTCGAAGTTTGAAAAATTAGGGTTTCCTCA
>ML805622.1:387337-405090 GCA_009831015.1 Picea engelmannii
TATGTGGCCCAATGCCATCATCCTCCATTAATAGGTATGTATACTATGTATCATTCATTAATGATTATTCTCATAAAAGACCTGGATATATTTGAAGTGTTCAACAAGATCAAGGAATTCAAAGCCTTGATAAGAGAACCCTTATGTAAGAAAGATTAAGATACTCAAGTCAGATAATGGAGGAGAATATACCTCAGAAGAGCTCGTGAACTTCTGCAAAGATGTTGGGATCAAGAAACCCAACAAAACGGTGTAGCTGAATGGAAGAACAAAACCATGCTGGAAGTTGTGAAGATCAAGATCTTCCTATGTGCTTATGGGCAGAAGCAACTATGGCAGTTGTTTATGTGCAGAACCGATTATCCCATAGCACACTTGGGCTCAAGACACCAGAAGAGATGTTCACCGGAAAGAAGCCAAAGGTAAGCCATCTCAAAAATATTTGGCTATCCATTGCTTATTCATATACCTAAAGAGAAAAGAAACAAGCTAGAACCCTCCAGAAAGAAGGGAATATTTGTGGGATACTGTGAGGTATCCAAGGTCTTCAGAATCTACATACCTGGTCACCGCCATATTGAAATCAGAAGGGACGTCACCTTTGATGAAGAAGTTGCACTTAAGAAAGCGAGAAGATGCTAGCTTGAAGAGGTATGTGAAGAGGAACCTGTAAATCCCAGGACGACAGAATCTGCGAGGGAAGTTCCCAGAGTTGCAGAACCTGTAAGGGAAGTCATAGCTTCCCCTAATGAGGAGACTCTTGAAGATCATGATATCACAGAAGTTCAAGAACCTCCTCAAATGACCTTCTCCCATAAAAGAAAGCATGTTTGGGCAAGAGAGCTTATTCAAGATGGAGAGAAATATGGTGCTCCAGAAGGAACCACAAGACAGGTGAAGAGACCAAAGCCATTCTCCAGTTACACAGCTTTGATGTGCAATCTACTTGATGAAGAACCCACATGTTTTGAAGAGGCCATCCAGAAGAAGGAATGGGCAGATGCCATCACAGAGGAATACCAATCCATAATAAAGAATGATGTATGGGAAATTGTTCCCAAACCAAAAGGTAAGGATGTGGTATCATCAAAATGGCTCTTCAAGATAAAACATGCTGCTGATAGAAGTATTGAGAAATACAAAGCAAGATTTTTCGCTCGTGGCTTTTCCCAGAAGGAAGGAATCGACTATGAAGAGACATTTTCTCCTGTGGCCAGGTACACTTCGATCAGAACCATTATAGCTCTTGCTGGCAAGATGAAATGGAAGCTGCACCAGATGGATGTGAAGACAGCTTTTCTGAATGGTATCATTGAAGAGGAAGTGTATATAAAGAAACCCCAAGGATTTGAGGTTGACAGGAAATCTCATGTCTGTCGATTGAAGAAAGCCTTATACGGATTGAAGCAAGCTCCCATATCTTGGTATGGCCATATAAACAGTTTCTTGACGAGCTTAGGCTTTACCAAGAGTAAAGCAGATTCAAATCTCTACTTCAAGATCATGGAGAATGAACCAGTAATACTATTATTGTATGTGGATGACTTATTCTTAACTGGAGAAGAAAAGATCATCGTTGAATGTAAACAGAGACTTGCCACTGAATTTGAAATGAAAGACCTTGGCCTAATGCATTACTTCTTAGGTCTTGAGGTATGGCAAAGTCCGGAAAGAATCTTCCTTAACCAGGGGAAGTACACGGTCGAAATCTTGAAGAGATTCGACATGCTAGAATGCAAGTCCATGAATACACCCATGGAAGCAAAGCTGAAGTTGTTAGTCGATACTTCGTCAGATTTGATAGATGCCACTCTGTACAGACAGATTATTGGATCGTTGATGTACCTGACGAACACTAGACCAGACATCTGTTTTGCAGTGAACACCTTGAGTCACTTTCTGGTGGAGCCCAAACGTGTTCATTTAGTGGCTGCAAAACATGTGATGAGGTACCTTAAAGATACAATGGATTATGGTCTCAGCTATGATGGAGATCATGACTTCACACTGAGTGGATATACTGATGCATATTGGGCAGGAAGCGTTGCTGACAGAAAAAGCACTTCTGGATGTTGTTTCAGTTTGGGATCAACTATGATCTCGTGGCAGAGTAGGAAGCAATCCAGTATTTCTCTCAGCACAGCGGAAGCAGAGTACATTGCCGCATGTTCTTCTAGTTGCGAAGCTATATGGCTTCGAAAGTCGTTGACAGGCCTATTTGATTTGGAGATGAGAGCAACCGTGATTCTATGTGACAATCAAAGCTGTATTAAAATGACAGAGAATACTGTGTTTCACGACAGGTCGAAGCACATAGAGATCCGCTATCATTTCATCCGCGGCATGGTACAGAGAGGAGCCTTGAAGCTCCAGTACATTAGCACGGATGAACAGGTTGCTGATGTGATGACTAATTCTTTATCTCGTGTAAAGTTTGAACACTTTCGAGATAAGCTTGGTATTGTCCGAAAGGACCTTCCCTCAAAGAGGGAGTAGATGTGATCATTTCTTCTGACCTCGTTGTTAGACGTAAAGCAAGATGAGTCATTCTTCTGACCTCATTGTTAGACGTAAAGCATGACGATGTGTAATCCTTGCTTCTGACCTCGTTGTTAGACGTAAAGCAAGATGAGTTATGCTTCTGACCTAGTTGTTAGACGTAAAACATAACGTCGCTGGTTCCTTTCTTCCGACCTAGTTATTAGACGTAAAGCAAGATGAGTCATGCTTCTGACCTCGTTGTTAGACGTAAAGCATGACGCTGTGTGATCCTTGCTTCTAACCTCGTTGTTAGACGTAAAGCAAGATGAGTTATGCTTCTGACCTAGTTGTTAGACGTAAAGCATAACGCTGATGATTCCTCGCTTCTGACCTCTTTGTTAGATGTAAAGCGAGATGTTGATGTGTTCCTTGCTTCTGACCCCGTTGTTAGACGTAAAGCAAGATGAGTCATACTTTTGACCTAGTTGTTAGACGTAAAGCATGACGCTGTGATTCCTCGCGTCTGACCTAGTTGTTAGACATAAAGCGAGATGATGATATTACTTGCTTCTGACCTAGTTGTTAGACGTAAAGCAAGATGTGATTGACACTGAGCTACCAGCTTAACCGCTTTGACATTGAGCTAGTGTAGTATTGTGATGTGATGAGGTATCATTTTTTACTGATACATATTTGATGCAGATGATGATAGTATTCTTTTGAGAATGATGATGTTGCTGATGAAGAAAACTTCTGATGACTCGTAAATGTGCTAGACAATTGTTCAAGATGATATTGACGATATTGTCCTCCTCATGCCACCGATGATGCAGACCTCTCTCGCCTGATGCTGATGAAGAATACCCTTCTTGTTAAGAGGGAGTGTTGAAATAATGTAACTGTGAAGAGAATTCTTATTATTATTTTGTTATTGGATTAAATCCCCATTGTGGATTAATCATGTCATTATTATTATTGGATTAAATCCCCATTGTGAATTAATCATGTCATTATTATTATTATTGTTATTGGATTAATCCTCATTGAAGATTAATCATGTCGGTAATTGTATAAGGACCAAATCCCCTTTTGCGGATTGGTCATCGGACAATTACAAAGTGTAGAACAAGAAGTCGGCCCCAACAGTTATAATGGAAGGCCCAGAATTAATTAAAGGTGGGTTTACCCACCCAGAGTGAGAGGTCGGCCCTGCCAGATGGTGACTCTTCACACGTGCCAGATTGATATAAATAAGAGGCTAGCGCCTCACTTCTTAGACACACTTCACTTGCTCATTATCTTATGAGGCAAGCTGCAACTGGAAGTTGGAGAGAGGAGAAGAAGAGTGGTGCATCTCTTGAGGAGGACTTTCTGTATTGGTTTGAGTTATCTCTTGAACATTGTATAAGCCATTTATGATAAGGAAGTTTTTGTTGGGTTTTCTTCCCCTAGAGGGTTTCCGGGGATAAATGTTGTGTCTCTTGTGAATGTGTATTTCTCAATGATCTTGTTCTTTTTATGCTCTTATCTTATGAAATGCAAAGAACTATGATAATGGCATAAACATTAACATGGAGTACCATGCTCTAGGAGCCTGTTTTAGACCATACAAGGTCTTCTTTAATTTACATACATAGTATGTGTTATCTGACAACTGAAATCCTTCTGGTTGTTCAATGTAGACTTCTTCTTCAAGTTCCCCATTCAGAAAATATGATTTTACGTCTATCTGATATACTTTAACATTTTTGGAGCATGCATAAGCTAAAAGTAAAGGGATTGCTTCCATTTTGGCAACTGAGGAAAATGTCTCTTCAAAGTTGATTCCTTCAATCTAGGCATATCATTTACATACCAATCTAGCTTTGTTCCTTATAACCTGTCCATCTTCATTCAATTTATTCTTGAAAATCCATTTTGTGTTGATCACATTCTTATTCTTTGATCTTGGAACCAATTTTCAAGTGTCATTTTTCTCTATTTGATCAAATTCTTCATCCATGGACTTATTTCAAAATTCATCATTACCGACTTCTTCAAAATAGTTTGATTCAATTATAAATAAGAGTGTTAGGTGTGTTTGTTCTGGTGAACGGATTTTTCTTCTAGTCTCAACTATTTCATTTTTGTTTCCAATAATCTGATCTGAAGGATGATTCTTCTGTACTCGTTTGCTAGGTGTCTTTGGAGATACTTTCTGAACTTGCTCTTCTGCTTCTATCGGATTCTCTTCATCTTCATCTTCCTCTTCTACTTCTTTTTCATCTTCTTCTTTAAAAAGTTGTTCCATTGATTTGTTTTCTTCTTCCTTTGATTCTGGTCTGTTTGTTTCATCAATTGTTATGTTGATGTTTTCCACAACTTTGTTCAATCTTAGATTGTAACACTTGTATGATTTCCTTGTACTTGAGTAACCAACAAGTATTCATTTGTCCACACGAGAGTCAAAATTTCTCATTTTTCCATCTTCTCTTTTGATGTAGCATTTTCTTCCAAAAACTCTGAAGTGTTTCACATTTGTTGGTCTTCCTTTCCATAGCTCATAGGGAGTTTTATTAGTGTTGTTTCTGATTATTACTCTATTTTGAATGTGCACTGTTGTATGCATTGTCTGTGTCCAAAATATATCTGTCAATTTGGAATCCATTAGCATTGTTCGAGCCATTTCTTGTACTGTCATGTTATTTCTTTCAACAACTCCATTTTGTTGAAGTGTCCTAGCAACAGAGAATTGTCTTTTTATTCCATGACTTCTACAGTAGTCCATAAATTCCTTTGAAGTGAACTCTCCTCCATTATCAGATCTCAAACATTGCATTCTTGAATCCATCTCATTTTCAACCATTTCCTTGTAGATCTTGAAGTTTTCAAAAGCTTCTAACTTGTTCTTGAGAAAACAAACTGCAATCATTCTTGTATAATCATCAACTAATAACATAAAATATTTTTCACCTTTTAAGCCCTTTGTTTTAGTTGGTCCAACTAGATCAGTGTGCACAATTTTCAGTGGTCTTGTTGTTGAATATTCCTTTGATTTGAACCTGGTCTTTGTTTGTTTTTCTTGTTGACAATGCTTGCATAAAGGATTTCTCTAACTACTTCTCTTTTGTTGACTTTGACAAGGTTATCAAAATGCATGTGACCCATTCTTCTATGCCATAGTCAACTTTCATTTTATTTTCCTAGACAACACTTTTCATTTTCAATTTCACTTGACACATATATGTTGTTTGAAGTTCTTGCAGCTGTACCAACCAATTTCCCTAAACCTTATTTTCTTATCTCACGCTTTTCTGAATCGAAAGTAAGTTTATGACCTTGGTCACACATTTGACTCACACTTAGAAGATTATGTTTCATATCTTCTACCAATAGAACATTTTGTACCTTTTCATTCTTGTTCCCAATTCAGACTGTACCTTCTCCAATGATTTTGGATGAATTATCATTTCCGAAGGAGACTGATCCATTTTTTTTATTTTTGTAATGTAAGAAATTTGTCTTTATCACCTGTCATGTGTTTTGAACATCCACTGTCAACATACCAACCGTGTTTCTTCTTTTTAGCTTGTAGAGCGACTGTGCATTCTTCATTGTTATACTGATTTTGTTTTCTTATCCATGTCGTTTTCTGAGCTTCTTGTCTGTGACTGTTGTTATTCTGTTGAGATTATTTAGGAGGGACTATCATTCTGCAATCCTTGGCCATGTGTCCAAAATTGTTACATTTGTAACATTCCACTTTAGTGCTCAAAGATTCAAACATGTTGTAACTTCTTCTTTGTGCGTCACTAAATCTCCTTGAATAATCTATTTGTGTATAACTCACAAAGTTGTTATTGTTCATGTTGTTAGCTTTGCAATTCACAGTTTTATGTCCAAAATTATTACATACATAACATTAACCAAAAAATATAGTTTGATACTTGGGAGAAGATATTCTGAAAGGATGTGCTCTTATGAATCCTTCTTCTTCTTGAGGCCTATCTGTCTATTGTTGATTCTGAAATCTGAATCTTCTTGGTGGAGGAGTGTCCCTGTAATCTTCCTTGTATATCTTCATATCCTCTTTGATTGTTTCTGCATAGCTCTATGGATTTGTTTCTTACTCTATTGTTTTGGAGCTTGATCCCTTTTCTACCTGATTGTATCCAAGTCCGGACTTGTCAAGATGAGATTTTTTACTGATGATAATGTCATCTAGAACTTTTGAGTTATTCTGCATATTTTCCTTTTAAATATCATTTCTTAGTGTGACAACCTCTGCTTCCAAGTTTCCAATGATCTTGTCATTTTCTTCTAGTTGTTCTTTCAGTGTTTTTTCAATTCTTTTATCTTCTTCTATTTGAACCTTCAATTTTGTGATTATTTGTTCTAGTTCTCGAGTGTCATTTTTCTTATCTAGTTCTGCTTTCAGTTTCTTGTTTTTCTTCTTTTCTCTTCTGATAAATTCTATGGCACACATTAATTCTTCTCGATAGTCAACTTCTGCCTCTTCAATTTCTTCTTCGAATTCTTAACATTCTTCTTCGGCTTCTTCATATTCTTCTTCGGAGTCTTCTTTGTTAGAATTTTTTACTGCCATGAATAGAACTCTTCCTGTCTCATTGTCACTGACTCCATCTTCATCTGATGATGAGATGTCTTCTTTGGTGTATAAGTTTTTCTTGAAAATTTTATTTATAGTTCTTTTGTCTTTATATGTGTGTTTTCCTTTTGAGTAACCTTCATCATTTCTCTTTTTTTTATGAGGACATTTGTTAGCAAAATGACCAATACCATCACAATTAAAACATATTAAAGGAAGTTTACCTCTATACCTACTGTTGGTTCCCTTGTTCAGTCTTTTGACGAAGTTGGCCACTTCTTGATCATCTTCCGAGGCGTCACTGCTACTGCTATATTCTTCTTGTTCTTTTTTCTTTTGCTTTGACCTTTTGGATGCCTTGAAGGCTACTTCTTTTACATCTGGATTTTCCTGCTCAGTTCTCATTTCATATACTGTGAAGATTCCATGCAGTTTGTCCATGCTTATTGAGTCCAGATCTGATCTTTCTTCTAGTGTTGATATCTTAGGGTTGAATCTCATAGGAAGAGATCTTAATATCTTTTGAACAATTATAGATTCTTCAATTTATTCTCCCAATCCTATGATTGCATTCATTGTTTCATCAACTCATAAGAAGTAGGCTGTGATATCTTCATCTTCCTTCATTTTTAGTTGTTCGAACCAACCTATGTAAGTTTGAAGCTTTGCTTCTTTGAATTTTGTATCTCCTTCATAAATATTTTGAAGCTTGTCCAAAATCTCTTTAGTGGATTTACAGTGTGCAACTTTGGTGAATATCGTATCACTGAGTCCATTCAAAAGTGCATTTGTGGCTTTGGAATTATTTTCACTGAGTTTTACTGCTTTGTCATTTGTTGGTGGAATTGTTGGTGTTGTGTATCCATCTACAATTAATTGTCAAACTTGAAATCCTTGTGCCTGTATATATGTCATCATCCTTATGCTCCAAAAATCATACTTCTGTCCATCAAACTATGGTATTCCATTTTTATGAGTTGGTACTCTCCATGATCTACCTTTCAGTGGTTAAACTGATTTTTGAAGGAACCTGCTCTGATACCAATTGTTGGATTACTGAGAGGGGGGGTGAATCAGTAATAGAGCAATTTAATTATTTTTAACCATATAATCCAAGTGTTATATCAATGAAGCATTATCATCCAATAACTGTAGAGTAAATAAGAAATGAACAAATGAACAAACATACACATACACAGTACAACAGTGTTACGTGGAAACCCAAATTGGGAGAAAACCACCGAATGTTTTTTCTTATATGTATTGAAGAATTACATTCATTGGAAGCACCAACTTCCTTTGTTTTCCAACTGCAACTGGAGGGAGGCTCCAACGCCCTAGTTTTTCAGGCTACAACCTGAGGGAAGCTCCAACTCCCAAATTCTCTGGCTACAACCAGAAAGAGGCTACAACCCCCTATGTTCTCTGGCTACAACCGGAAGGTGTCTACAACCGTCTGTCCTTGCCCCATCCTGCCACCCTGAAATGGAAGTAGAATGATGGAACCACTGTCAACCTGTCACTGTGAGATATATCGTTGTAAACCTGTACCAATAAATATGAACCATGCATCAACCATACATCAACCTATACCTAACCTGTAATCAACATGTACCATAAACAAGTGCATCAACCATGTACCAAGTATGTACCAATCATGTGTCAACTACTCATCAACTATGACTCATCAATATGTACCAACATTATCAACTATACACCTCATGTATGTGCCAACTCATCAACTACTTGTCTCAACCATGTACTCAACATGTACCTCAACCAAAAGCCCTCATCAATTTCCTCATCCAAATCTAATTTGTGGCTCTGTAATAGACCTGGTGTATATGATCACATTCTTGCAAACCTTCCTTAACTTCAACAACAAGAGACTAACATTTTCATCAAAATTTTCTTTAGTATGACATGCTTAGTTTTGGATTAGTCAACAACCCTAACTTGAAGTAATCATAACGTTGTGCTTGTAATGTATAAAGATCTGAAACTAATACACAATGTTCTTTAGTGTGTTTTATACAATTCCTCCAGGTGTCACTACTTGAAACCTCTCAGAAAAGGAGTTATAGCAAAAATGACATACCTTGCTAAATTTTGGCTTATTCTAGAGAGCGACCTTGTAGAGCATGCCCTGCACAGAATATTTGTTGAATTGATATGAAACGGTTACACGACATACTACAGACTGTACCTTAACCAACACATTTGGTTTCACGGAATTTGGATATGTTATGAAAAAGTTATGACGTTTTTACCTGAAACACCTGTTTTTGACTCGTTTGGGACTAGCCACAAACTCTATTTTCTACAGAGTGTAACTCCAAAAATACAATGACCACAAGCTGAATTTTTTACCACATATACCTGAATATGTTTTCTCAATGGCATAGCAATTTCACAGTCTGAATCATTATAGAAATAAAGTTATAGCGAAAATGGTGAGTTGACCTATAAATAACATACCTTAGAAAGCACCATCAAAAGAATTTATCCTTCCTTGCATTTCGACCTTATTTTCTTCACCTTCCCTCAGAATTTTGACTTAGATATCCTTGGTTACCTCAGACACCTATAGATATTCAATATGCTCAAGTGTGATTAAAATGAGAGAGCCTTGTCTCTTATTTATACTCTCCAAGTAGCTTCCTTAAAAACATCTTCTAGGTCACTTGGCCCCACTTTCTTTATTTTAGAGTTAACCCACTTCTAATTTCTCCATTAAATTTATTATCGATAATTTATTTTGTATTCACTTTGAATTATAATACACTCATTACTTCACTTTATTATTTACCTTTTAAAATCTCTTAAACCACTTTGACTACTTTGATCTTTGGGGGCTTCTAGATGACATATGAAGGTCCTCCAACTTCATAAGGCTGTAACTCTCAAACCGTGAGGAGTTATGTGTCGTTCCACAGACCACCAGAAATGGAATGACATGTATTATCCATATAGAATAGTATTATCTGAAAATATATAATAACTCATACTGTTATCCATCAAACAAACTTGGGTCCATTACCCAAACCTGGGGTCTCCAACTTCTCATGGCCATAACTCTCTAACCGTGAGGAGTTATGTGATGTTCCACATACCACCGGAAATAGAATGACAAGAACTATCCATCTAGGATAGTTTACCTGACAAATTCATTGTCCTTCATCTCATTATTCCACAATTAAGCATGGGTTCTCTTACTCCGCATAGCGTCTTCCCATGAGGGCTTTCACCATAAGGGGGCCACTTTGGAGTTCATCCATCTTTACTTCTTATCAACCATGACAAGACAATAGTGAGACATCTTTACATTAAACAATCTTGGGTCCATTACCCAAACATTTGTGTTGCGGGGCTTTCTTCAAGGGTTGACATCAATGACAACCAGCCTTAATCAACAATTTAAGCTTTTGAAATTGAAGGTTTGATTTAAATCAGTACTCTTAGTACTCAATTACTAACTAGAGACTATCATAGTTAGTAGAGTTCAAACTTTAAACTTTAAATAATAGCGTTTACATTCCATTGTTTCATGATGATCACAAGTTTGGATCATGCGACATTTGGCTTGGACAATGTAGATCCTACATGGGATTGGCTTGTATTAGAAGAAGCTCCTTTGTTTCAGCTTGAGGAATTGGAGAACCTTCAGGATCAAACAATGCAAGACATCGGAGAAACTTTAGTTTTTTTACCATTTAGTTAACTTTATAACTATCATGAAGTTATAAATAGATTCTTCCAGTTCCGTTTTGATCATTTTTGGATTCAGATCATATACGAGATACCTTTTGATACATCAAAATTTGGACATGGACATAGCTTTATTGAATATCAATGAAAAAAGTTTTTTCATCAAAATGTGTATATCTTATATTTTTGTACTTGCCAAGTTTTTCCCAATTTTTTCCTAATTTTTCCCTCATCCAAGTCAAACTCTTGGCTCTTCTACCTTGCGAGTTATTCCTGACTCCTAATAACTTTGACATAGTCTATAATGATGAGGACCAAGTGTTGTTTAAAACGTCAATATGGAAAACTCTAACGCACCTAATCCTCAAGCAATAGCATGAAATATGCCATCTAAGCCACAATATTTTATCTTAAAGCATCCTTCATGGTTGTAAAAGATGAAGTGTACCATAAACACCCATTTTCAGGACTCTGCAAAGAAAATGTAAAAATGATTATAGAATTGTTAGCCAGGGTATTGTATATTTATTTCTTTGAAGACCAAGGAGAGCTACCATGATACGGTATCAAATTGTCCACAAATTCCCAGTTTGTTCCTACTGCCAATTGGTATCCAGGCAAACAAATTATATAAGATGCCATCCTAGGAGGAAGCATAATATCCCACTCGTTTCCTTTTTGGTTTGGCAAAAAATTTACAAAGCAGAACACCTTGCCTGTCTAATAAGGCTAGTGAATGTTAAAGACAACCCGAGGTATTTGCATTGGCATGTGGTTATTGTTCATCAAGATCAGAAGAATCAATTCATCCAATTTATAGACTAGAAACTATTATGGTAATTAAATTGATATAATCTCTGCAACACTTTAGTGTGGTTCTGGGATTGATGCTAAAGACTCCCTGTCAAGATATTTCTTGGTGCATTGACTATGAGCAAACAATACTGCTTGTCATGAATTTTGTTAATTATTTTCAAATAAGGAAAGAGACTAAATTTAGATATTTTTCCCCTTCTGTAGATATTATTGTGAACTATAAGGGGAAGCATAGCAGGGTAGACCCTTAAATAACGTTCAAATATGTTTCTTTTACCTCTCAAAGCTTAGGCTTCAAACATAACTCCATACTTTTTAGTCGCCACCTCACCAAACACCATGGGTAGCTTTATGGCATACTATCAAGGTCATGAAATTAAAACAACTCAACAAACAAAATTATCCAAGGGCACCATTAACTGCAAGTACAGCTTCAACCTAAAAGAAAATCAGCCTCGTCCCTTGGCCTGCAAATTAGTTCTGATAGCAAGACTTCCAAGAAAATTTACATTGGGTTGCATATTATTAGCTTGTCAAAATTGTTTGAGCAGCGTCATGATTTTGCAAAAGATCGTGACCTTGACTTTAATGGCTTCCATTTTCGATCTCTCTGGAGCAGATTATCAAACAAGTTGAACTGTATAAATTTTGATCCCTTCAATCTTGAGCAGGTTAGAGCAATCATAAACTACTATTATCCAAGAAATAATAGAGATGAGTGAAGAAAATTGTCCCATACCTTTCGTGAATCTACCAGCACCTAGAAACTTCTAACCTATAACAAAACACCGGCAGAGAGAATTCCACAGTATGAGATGCATAATGAAACCTAAAAGTATACACTGTTTGCACATTATTTGTAATGGTCTCCTTTATTAACAATGGCTTCATTGAAGCATCAAATACTGTACACTTGAAAATGAGAAAGACCGAATATGTAGAATTGATGTTATCTTAATGCTCGATACCATACAGCTTATAATTTTACAAAGGTGCAGACCCTCGTTTGCCTGCTTCACATAAAGGAAAGCAAGGCATTTCAGACATGCAACACACTTTCGCTTCCTGAAAATCAAATCTGAATGCAAATTCTTGAGTCAAATATTAGCTGCATTGTTAAGGTATAAATACAACCAGCAAAACATCTCAACCATTCTACCCGTTGACACACTTAAGATTCACTGAAAGGCAGCTGCTTCTGCCCATCCTCAACTGCATTCCTCCATATCCGGTATCTAATACCCAGTTTGTCATAGGAGACTGGCAAATTCCACACGTTTGCTCCTCTGACCATCCTGTCTTGTTGGCCAATCACCAGCCTAAGGTCTTCATTTAAAACCTGTGCATAAAAAATAAAAGGCATTTTGGCTAGGATCGTTGACATATTCTGTGGATAATGCCAAATAAAGAGCAAGAAGCAAACTACAAGAAAATGCCAGAACAGCCAAATCAAATATCATAAGTAAAATGAAAAATGATTATTGGGAGTTACCTTATCAGCAAAATGCCTCCACAAAATATGCATAAAAGGAATATGCTTCAGCAGAGGTGCAAAGTCCAGTGACATTCGATAAAGCAACCTAGTTTTTTGTCTGGAAGAAGGTATACAGACATGTAATTGGTGCAAATGTGTAGAACAGCTCTGAGTGCTTCTGCCTTCTATTTTACCAGGTTTCGAGATTCCAATTGTAGATAACACCATGCAAGGTGGACAGAACTCCATATCTATAGGGTAAGGATCCCAATAACCTTGCAACCCAGCAGCTGGAGTCATAAACTTCACAAAACTGCAAAGAAAACAAAGATTAAGATATGCAAAATGAAAATATTATAACCATCACCATTTTAACGCAGTCATTATAAATCACATTCCAATGCTGCACATGGCCTTGAATTTTAGAGCTAAATCATAGGATATGAGATAATTATAATGAAATTTCTTTCTTTGTTTTCCCCAAATTGAATCCCAACCCGCCACTGGGCACTTCACACAACATGAGCACCTACATCGATACCAATGTGTCTCGACCTTTATAGATAAATTCCGTTATTTTGATTTATTAGTACCAGCCACCGCAATTGTTTTTACTTCTAGCAATTTATATCAACAGCATAGAGAGTATTCAATTGTCAGAAAATATCATCAGTCGGATACTTTGGTTGCCCGTAACAACCAAGATTGAGATGATGCTGTTTCAATGTACAATTGTTAATTAGAATGGAAGCCTGGATGGATGTAATGCTAACTTTTATGCGAAGAACCCAGTTACAGGAATCAGAGAAAGGAAAGCTGGGAGCCATTCTTTTAGGAAGAATGAAAATGATGATGTTAGTGTTTTGCGAGGGAGTTAATTAATAAGCGGGCAAATTTAATTTTTTTTTGGTTCATTTTCTCAAAATGGGTGAATACCAAAGTGGCCATCGTGATCTCAGATATAGGAGACTTGACCTCCCTTGACCTCAGACGAAAGGTAGAATAATTGCTGAGAGAGGTTAAACAATGGAGAAACAAACATGAAGGGGCCAGTGATGAGACTAAAGGGATACGAGCATTGGCAAAGAAAAGGAAGGAGGACTTAAAGAAGGAAGAAAAAAAAATGGATGAGACCCTGAAATCCCTGGCAGATGTCAAAGTTGAGCTAGTCAACGTCCAACAAGATAACCAAGAATGGCAATTAAGGTACGAGGAGGAAATGAAGCATGTCAAGTTCAAAAAGATGCTGGGCAACATAAAAAATACGATATGGAACACCATCAATGAGGATTTTCCAAATATAAAGGAGCACTTACGTTATTTTGTTGAATTTTATAAGATGTATACCCAAGTGCATGAATACTTGGACGATGTCAAGGAAGTTGTTGAAAGCAAGGCCCAGGTTTCCACCCTTGTTGTAAAAGTGATTAACAAAGTGCCTTATCGAGAGCTAGATCTCCTAGGAATTAAGGACAGGACAGCAATGTCGATAGATGTTGAGGCATGGAGGAAAACAATATGGAACATAGAAAATGATAAGGCCGTGAAGGCTCAATGATTATGGACAACATCACATGGATGAGGATTTTTGGTCTGCATTCACCATGGGATGAGAAGTGGTTTTTTCTTCCTGAAGAGGAATATGGGAACTTATTACAACTGGCTAGGGCTAAATCAGTGATAATAGATGAAAAAGGGATCCTCCCAATAGCAACAAAGATCAAGAAAAACATTCATCCTCCAGTGACTATTATGACCATCCTTAGTCACATGATCCAAAAATTGCCTCCCGTTGATTTTGCAGAAAAGACAGTTAGACAAAACATTCATGTTTTTAAAAAGCGGTAAAGTCCTTTAAGAAGCATGGCATCAAATGAAAATGGTGTATGACAATGATGCAGGGGGTTCACAATAGGGATCACTGCAGCTGACGACCCCAGAGAATATTCCTCCCTTAGTTCAAACTCCACCTGGACAGGTGTAATGTTCCTGACTTGGCTAGTCTAGGAAACGCTGCTAATGTGTGTGTAGGATCAATGGTTTACAGCATATAAATGATCATACAAATAATAAATGCGACAAAGGACTGCAAAGTTTGTATTATGATATCTCTGTGGATTACAAAATGGTCGAATGCGGCTGAATAAACTAACAATACTCGACTGATGCGTCCACTCTAAAATTAGACTCTATTTTTACCCCCTTCATTCGTCCCTCTTTCTCCTTGAGATATGCACCCCCACTAGCTATATATTGGAGGCTTGCCTTGCCTTATTTCGTCGGTTCTTAGTGTCTCTCTCATTCTCTTCTCTCTTTCTCTAGTCTAGTGTCTCCTCTTTGAGAAAAGTAGTCATTATATCGGTTGCAAGCTTGTCAAATGTGGTGCAATCAGCTCTCTTGGAAGCTTTATCAATAAAGAAGTGTGTGTTTGTCATTCAAACCTTTTTTTTTGGCGATATTATGGTAAATTTGAAATCTGATATGTTATTTTCTGAACTGTTTATCATGGTTAATTTTGATCATTTTGAATAGTTTTCATCTTCTTTCCAATGTATCTTCATTGTGCTAACCCTTCAGGTTCCCTCCAAGCGTATAAAATCGATTTTCTCACTATTTTGGACCGCTTTCACACGTCGTCCAAGACAAAACAGCTCGCTGGTTTTTTAGTTTTAATAGAGAAATCAGACCTTAAATCAGCGAGCAAGGTGCTTTCATTGTGTCTAGGGACTCCCCCTTAAGGCTAGCAAGGCTAAGCCCGAAAGGCGAGGGGTTTATCCCGTGACATCTAAGGCTATTTCTCCTTGAATTAGCCAAGTTTTAACCACTATCATAACAGGTTTATCAGCTCAGATTGGAGGGTAGAAATTTGTGCTAACAAATTGGCGCCGTTGCCAGGGACCGCAAGCCTTGGTGACAACGACATTGGTGAGTTTTTACTTTAATTAATTTATTTTTTCTAACTCACTTGGCAACTCCACAATATCCAGGGACAACTCCACAGGGGACTTACACAAGAAAATCTTTCGGTTTTGATTCCCTCACAAGGTTAAGTTCTAAGCTTCAACAAACTTTAATATCTTTTTCTGGAACAAGAATTTTCTTTTGCCAAAAACTCTTCTCAAATTTGGTAAGCATATTGAATTCTTAGGTAAGTTCTTTTTCGACAAGCACTATGGTGAGTGTATCTTCGACATTTTCATCTTTATTTTATTTGCATCTCGAGGTAGTTGTTGTGCTTTTTTCTATCTATGACTAACAATATGGATGCAGTTGTGAGGCCACCGGTAAGGTGGAGATTTTTTGCTTTTGACCCACTAAGTTTTGTTGCATTCCCATATTATCCTCATGACTTGCCTGCACGTAAGTGGCTTAAGCGCATACATTTGTTTTCAGGGAGGTTTGGAGAGTCAGTGAAGGATCACTTGGATAATTTTTTACTAGTGTGGAAATTTAATGTGGAACATGAGGATGTGGTGATGAGGATGTTTGTGTCGACCCTCGAGTGGGAGGCACGAGCATGGTACAAGTTCCTTCCGAATGCTTCCATTGATGGATGGGATTCCTTCCAGGAGAAATTCATTGAAAGATGGGAAAACACACATGACATTGTCTTCTTATGCACAATTTTTTCAATTATTAAAAAGCATGAGTGAAACTGTTGGTCAATTTAATGCTCGTTTTTTCAGATTTTACAATCGCATTCCTTACAGAGTAAGGCCTAATGAAGATGTTGCTTTGATTTATTATCTTGAGGCATTTGATGGTATTTTTGGTGTTTTTCTCAGGAGTGAAGACCCTCAAAATTTGGAGGAAGCGCAAGTTGCCACTATCAAGTTAGAAAGAAATCATTTTGCATCTTGTGAGCTCCCTCCGATCCATGTCCCAAACCAACCAGTAAAGGTAACTCCACTCGATGATATTCAACCATTAGTTGTTACAGAAGTGCAAGAAGTCAGTGTTATTGAAGATGAACCACAACTTGCACCATGTCAAGTTCCTAGAGATGAACAGGAGGGTGATAGCCCAATTTTAGATGATATGGAACCAATAATTGCACCAATTAAGTCACAGGCGGAGTTCCAAGAAGATGAAGGTGAAGATTTGAATACTCGGGAGTGTTCATTAGTTCTTCCCATTAGTGAAGATGAAAAGTTTCAAGAGGAGGAACCACAGGTTAACCAAGTAGAGATCAAACAATATGGGATTTCATCCGTGCCCATCTTAGTAGAGGCTTCATCCTTGCCTATCACAACAGTGGTTCAGGAGCAGCTTGATCTGATACCATCTAAGTAACAGGATATGTCCCTGCCCCCCTCCGTGTCGTGTGTCCAACGAATCCGACACGATTCGTTGGGACACGTGTCTGATTCGTGTCAAGTCTGTGTCCTGAACATGTGACACGCACATATAACGTGTCCGACACCACTCAAAGTCGTGTCCCGAAATTAGGACACCTGTTGGCAAGGGGATTGTGGCAGCGGCATCTAGGAAAACCAAGAATGAAGATCCTCTTCCATTCTTGAGGACCCATCTAGCAAACACCCAATTGGGGGTGGGAGTGCAACAACAAGAAAGAGGCATGCAATGGGTCCAATGGACAAGATATTTCAGCAAGAGAGGCAAGATGAGTTGGATCTTACCATTGGGTTTTTTTTCTATCTCAACTTCATCTCATTTAATGTTGCA
>ML805622.1:433681-445973 GCA_009831015.1 Picea engelmannii
GTAGAGCGCATGAGAACCTCAGCAATCTCTGGCATAGACCTATGACCTACTCACACTTGACAAGAAAGCATCAGCGACAAAAGGTGGGGTGGTATTGCCACCCCACAAAGCAATAGTGCATGCAAGGCAATTATAAATGCAGATAGAAAATGAAAATCTTACCTGTACTTACTGCTACTGCTGACAGGACAAATCTGACAAAGAAGAAGAGAGATAGGCCCTCCAGGGCCATGCTCAAGTCAATCCCGCTCTCGGTACTCCATGTCTAGGACCATGTGGGCCTCGAGACATGATCTCCTAGTTATCCCTAGATATCGGGGATAACAGTGCCCATTGGAAATCTGGTTTATAAAGATTTATATTAAAAACCACCCTTTGCAATTCAAGTCCCATACCTATTTCCAATCCTAGATCCATCCCTCGTAGCAATAGGTTCACTCATTGACCCATAACTAGGAGAGGAGGAAGCATCAAAGACAAGGGCCTATAGAAACGAATCATTGCAATGGGAACACTAAGAGGTGCGTCTACTCCACTCACAGTAAAAGTAAGGGATATAGGAACATCGCAAATAGGAACTATACCTACTAGGTCTTTATATTTCCATAATGTGGGGTGGTTAGTCTATATGTGTAGTCCATCCCAGAGTCTATTTGGTCATGCCCTATCATCTTATGTAAGGATCGTAGATCGGAAAGCTGTTTATAAAGAGGGGAAATGTCAGGCAAAAGAAGACATAAAATAGAAGGGAGGGAAGACGAATAGAGTCAATAATGCAGTGATCGCCAACAAAGAAACTAAGAATGAGACAGATCCGGCCAATAAAAGCGATCAAGGCAGCCCACAAAACCATCACCCACACTATTCTTGGTGAGTGCAGTCCCCCACCCGTGTGTGGGATAGGGTGCTAATGTAGGTTCCTGCACTTGCAAATACAAATCCATATGCAGATCGAGTTATATATGATACAAATCCATATCCATAAACAGGTTTACTAGCAACAAAGAAAGTATACAAGCCAATTTATCCAATTGCATTTAGTGAAAGCTTAAGCAATAAAGGGAGAGACCACATAATATGGATCTACTGAGTAAAAGGTCCTTGCGGCAAGATTTACGTTTTCTGAGCGGGTATAACCTAATATGCACTAAGTTACTGGTAAATAAGCAATTGGCACACCTATATAGGAATGGAATATTGTTGAATACAGGGATAACACAAAGCTCGTATGGATTGGTATATTGATTTGGATATGGTAATACCTAAGCTCTGACTTATTGGGAAGTTCATTTCTTTGTTGGTAATACCTTCGCTATTACTTAATTAGATACGGTAGGCATAGGACTTATAGGGAATATGGAATTATCGATCTCTTGATGCTCTCATTTTACTTTTGTTATTGACGTGGATCAAGGCATAGAGATTTTCACACGCTATGATCTGGAATTTTTCCAATGTTCACCTTGCCATTGGATATTGAATGAGATTTGATGCATTAACACTTCAAATCTTTCATTGCATCTAGTCCCGAATCAATTGGATTTGGAACTGACTCTGCTCCCCTAAGGAGGGATGTTGCAAGCTTGCTTATTGTAATACCACTAAATGTGGGGATATAACTCCTATAAACATCTACATATGGATCTGTCTCTACAACCTTTTCCTTCTCCATTTTGTTTGAATCCACTGTTGTTGGTGCCTACAGGTGGATACCTTAATTAAGGATCCCAAGTTTACATAGGTGAGAACCTTACCTTTCCCATGACCTAGGCGAGAAAGTAAGAAGCACGGGCAATGAAGGAACACTCATTTTCATGTATATGGGTTATACTGTACTATAATAGAATGATCGAAGTCCGTCCTTGTGCATGTTATTAGCACATGGGATTGTATAAGGATGAATGATTTTAAGCTTTGCTTGGTGCAGGTATTAAGTCCACTTTAAGCGAGGTCATGGCTAAATCCAGTTCATGATACAGAGCCTGTTGAAGCACCACTCACGGAGGTAGAGGTAGAAACAACGCCCTTTATCCACTTTACTAATATGGACGTGTGTGTATATATATATATATATATATATATATATATATATATATATATAATATGAAGCATTTAGAGCATCTGAGTCCCCAGTTTCTACCATTGAATAATAAACAACAACCCCATCTATTTGAGAACCATAGCCCCCAACTTATCTTCGTACAATTCCAAATCCATTTATAGATCGAGTGCTCATTGATCCAATTCCATTGCAAAATAATCATAATGGAGTGCCTTGTTAGAGCTTCTCTTTGTTCGGTTCCATATCCACCAAGCGCAAATCAAAATTATTGATATTCTTTATTTGGAGATCCGATCCATACGAGGTGTAGAGTTGATTCGCTTGGAGTGGGTGTCTTGTTTGCTCAATGATGGTAAACCAATGTTTCATTTTGGTTCTTATTATGGGTACGACATTACATTTTTTTTATTTTCTGGTTATCGTTGTTTCTTTTATTGTCGACGTTAGATATAATTGGGGTGTGTCGCCTCTATCCATGGTCCAGCGTCACACGTGCTTATGCTTAGGTTTCTAAAACCATTGTATTTGTTACAGAACCATAGGAAGCAAAGGGCATTTATCACTCCATAGCAAAGATTGCAAAGACGAACATAATAGCATCACCCACCAACATTCTTGTTCCTAGCCCTTGTAGTAGCCTAGCTTTTATATAGAAGCTATGTTCTTACATTGCATGAAACCCTTAGAAGTAAGGTTCCAGTTGCAAGTAACTATCGGGATGCTACCTTTATATATCCCCTAGTGAAGGCTAAGGCAGTAGAGCCTATTTCATTTCGAAAGCCATCACCTCACCCAGATTTGGATACAAAACCAATGCTAGTAGATCTAGTTGGGAAGCCGTAAACGGTTGACTAAGTTGCTTACCCTGAACCAGCTGATTCACTAGTTGACCCAAAACCACCAGCATCGGTGGCAGATCTGATTACAGCACCAAATGTAGATTCAGTTGAACCCAGTCCAATTCCAGTCCCATATTCACTAGTAGAAGTTGATCTAGTTATTGAAGATAAAGATCTAGTCCTAGCGGGTGCAGTTTTGGATCCAGTTGGAGATTCATATACAGATCCCATTTGAGAACCTGTAGCATCCCTTCTCGTTCAATAGATTGTTAGAAAGTAAATAGCAGAGGTAAGGGAAGGTGCAGATCTAGATGCAGATAAAATCCAAATCCATTCAATGTAGTTCTTGTTGATCGAGTGAACCTGTTGGAGCAGGCAGGTTTGGAGAACAGCGCAGCAAGTGAGGCAGAACAACGCGCCACATTTTGAGGAAAAGTAGTGCGCAACAAGATTTGCGGAAATCCAACTCAAAAGTGGACAAACCTAGCCTAAGTTAGGGTTAGGGTTTTGGGATGTATTGTAAGGGTTTCTAACCCATCTTTGTAATATAAATAAGGGGTATGAGGTAGATTAGGAGATCTTCAGAGAATTATCTAAGATTGAATTGTTAGTGCGACAAGTCTGTTTCAGAGAACCTTTTTGGAGTTTTTGGGATTGGAAGTCTGTTTTGAGAGTTGTAGAGCTCGGATGAGGTTGAAGTCGTTGAGGGTCAAGTCGCAAGTTGTGGAGCTTAGTGCGATCCTGGTCCGCCTCACTACTCACTACTCTGATGTAATGCGCACAATGTTTTTTGATGAATAAGAATAAATAAGCAGAAGATCTTTGTGGACGTAGCCCCAGGGAGGGTGAACCACGGTAAAACCATGTGTGCAATGTGTTTTGATGTGTTATTATTTCTACAGTATCTTTGAATGGTTAGATAAATGAATGGATGATTTACTTACAACGCGCACTAGATTAAACATGCAATTGAATGAATGAATGAATAAATTAATAAATGGATTTGATGAATAGTAGAATATAATGCATGGTTAAGTAGAAAGAAGAAGTACGAAAGAACATCCTCCAATCCCTTCCATGACTGCAGACATCTACGTCCTGCAGTCCCCCATAAACCATATCGAGTGAGACTGTGTTGTGCACTCTGTGCACGGTGTAGCCTTCTGGTATACCAGAAGGGCCGATGGTGATAAGGGTTTTGTTGGAGAACTAAGGTAGAACCCGGGTCAGCCCATAAGTCCAACAAATGGTTCTGTTGTCGGCTAGAACTCAGAAGGAGATACAGGAAGGGGTTTGGTGAAGAAGATGCAATGGTAGAAAGGGATGTTCAGGCCATGGAATCCTACGAAGAAAGAGATTGAAAAAATGTTAGAGATAAAGCAGTTGGAGTTCGCGCAGAAAGACAATAAGGGTTCCAGGTAAACATTACGCCAGTACTTGCAGAGGTATGTGTTTATTGATCTGCATGAAGCATATTTTTGTTTCTTTCCATAGTTATTACAGGAATGGTTGTTAAGGTTGAAGGATACCCATCCGACTAACCGGATTAGGCCAATAGTGTGGACTGCTGAAAATAGCGCGCGGTTGGAAAAAGTTAATAATAAATTCACGTGCGCAGTGGATTTTTGGTTAGACAATATTACTGCGAGGTTTATCACTGAGTTTTTCGTAGATACAACGAAGTCATACAGTATTGCAGAGAAAGATTTCTTGAGGGGACCCAAAGGGAGGTACATCAGGTCACTCTACACGTCGATCAAGATATTACTACATGATAAGGGCATGATGATCATGGAATCAGACAACTAGATCACTTTGCACGCATGGGGTAGTTGGGGGAAGCACTAAGTAAGATCTAAGAAATGGAGAAGGCTCTGGAGAGTATCCAAAAGGAGCCAATGGACTCCATCATGATGGATAATGAACAGACCAAGGAAATCATAAGTATAGGTGTGACGCGTAGTGGACGACCCTACTTGTATAGGATGAATAATAAGAAGAGCGTTGTAGCAGAGCGAGAGGGCTTGGACAATGATGAGGAAGAGGTAGACGATCTTTGTGCCACGAGGAAGATTGAGGATATCTTGCACGCCACATATGAGAGGAAAACCAGAGGTCATGGGTCCTGTTATCCCCACTTTTTAGGGATAACTAGGAGATCATGTCTTGAGGCCCACAGGTCCTAGACATGGAGTACCGAGAGCAGGATTGACCTGAGCATAGCCCTGGAGGGCCCATCTTTTTCTCCCATCATCTTTTTTCTTGACAACAGCAGCAACATCCATCACCATCGGATTGGTCCTGTGTCAGAAGAGGTTCTTGCTCCATGAGGTAATTGGTCCAGGTATCATGGTATGTGTCACTTTTGATCATTGAAACCTTTAAATATATGCATCTGGTTCCTCTTATCTCTAACGACTGCTTGGATCTTACATTTGCTCACTTTACCATGTTTGGGGGGATTGACAAGGTGCCCTAGCAAGCATGTGTCTGTAGGTTTTGGTTTGCCACTAGGGGGATTTCTGAAAAACCATCATTCGCTCCCATCATAGCACCACTCTTACATCTTGTTTTCCGCTCACCTATCCCATTTCCTTTGTCCAGGCATTGGGTTGACCTATTTCAAGACTACACCTTACCTCGTGGGAAGAAGCGGCTAAAGGCCCAGAAGGTAAAAGCAAGCTGGTAAAAGATAAAAGCCTAAAAATGAACCTCGAGATGCTTTGCCCCGGGATCCCCGAGAAAGCAATAAAAAGCTTCTCAGCAAGAAACAAGAGGGACCCGAAGAAATAATAAAACAAGACCTAATCAGAGGATAGGGGCTCTTATCACGAGCCATCCTATTAGGTCCATGGGTACCTAGCAGTATGACATTGCCACCAGCTAGTTACCACGCCAGGGCAGTGACTCTTGGTTGCATGGCCAAGGGAAAGGGGGTCTCATCACGAGCCAACCTTCTCATCTCTGCGAAAGTACTTATGGGTAACGCTGTCAGCTCTGGTCACCATGCCAAGGCAGTGTCCCCTGATTAGCTTTTGAACAAAAAGCAAATAAAAGAATAAAAAGAATAAAGGCAAGAATGGGCTTGGAAAAAATGCATCCATGACAGGGACAGCTCGCCTCCTACAAAGGCACCCACAGGTAACATCTTTGCACCCTTGGCCATCATTGCACCCACATGCTTGGACTTCCGCTGACCATACCACCCACTTGCATGGCTTGGAAGAGGTCTTTCTGGGAACTTGCCATTTTCTGTGGACACTAGCCCAATAGGAAGCCTTGTCATTTTCCCCAGACTTGTATTGCAAGCTTGTGTAACGTCTTTGAGCTATTGATTGATGTATTAGGGATTTTATGCATGTGTTTAATAATATTAATAATGAAATGTGATTAACATTGCCATGATCCCTGTGACTAATGAGCCCATGGAGGGCGTAGCCTTTGATGTGTAGGACCATACCCGACGGACAGGTACCATTTGGATCGGTACACATGGGGAGATGATCAGTTCGGACCTCCATGGGGCTGAAGAGCCCACCAAATGGATGTTGAGACCCCATCGGGGGACAGAGACAGGACAGAGGTAGATCAAAGTCTTTGCACCAGAGAAGAAGAGGGCGTTCCACCAGAGGCACCCCGACATAGCTGAGCCTAGGAGGATGAGCCCTTTTCACTGAAACGTTGGCCTAAGAAGGCCTGGGACGTCACCTTTGATGACCATGATGTCATCCAACCTATTGGACGTCTTTGGAGGTAGACTGGGCAACAATGGCACATGTGGCATGTTGGAGAAGCTCCTGGAGGGCTAACGTTTTGCCCCAGGATGTTTCATTTGCCCTAGAAAGGGTTAGCGCCTCCCTTAGAGGGGCCTTTACTCTCTTTTCTACTTATTTAGGGTTTTTATTTGACAATTTAATGTAAAACAGTATGATTTTGATAATTTGGCCTTGTCGACCTTTTACCTGACCTAAAATGTAAAATTAGGTCAAGGTTTTGTATAAATGAGAGATTTTCACTCTCATTTTATCATCACAACTCACTCACTCATTAGTGAGGTCTGAAATTAGCGCCCTATCTTGGGTTATTGGATAATTGGGTGATGCGCACTTGTTGAAGGAAGGCTATTTTGGCATATTTTGGTTTCTCTCTTGAAGGAAGGTGTTACAACTAGGGTTTGCACATTTATTTATTGGTGAATTGTAAGTATTTTTCTACAAAACTTCTTGAATGAATGGTTGTAGTTTAATTTCTTGCATGTATTTATGATTATTGCTGAACAAAAACCCTAGGTGACAAGCACACAAGTAGGTCCTTGTCTCATGTCCCCTGATAGAGAGATTTTCAGCCATTGAAGAGGAAAAAGAGAGCCTATCCGTAGCTACACTCCTTTCTCCTTTTCTCCCTTTGCTAGCTGTACCTGTTTGAGCTCAAGAAAGAGAAGACGTCCCAGGCCTAGTTTATCTACACTTAGGGCCATTTTCTTCTAGGGTTTGATGATAGAGCCTTGTTGTAGCAACACTCTCCCTCATTTGACTCTCTTGTCTTGACTTTATCTTTTATGCTAGCCGTTTTTTCCATCTAAGGAAGGAGGAGAGAGCACGAGGCCTTGCCATAGCAACACCAGAGTGAGACTCTCTCCCCTAGGGTTTTGCCTCTGAGGCCCTGCCATAGCAGCACTTCAGAGCTCTTCCCTCCAGTCCTTAGCCGTCCTCCCTCAACCTGTGCGTCCTTCACTTTTGACTCCATTAAACCCTAAGGCACTGATCTAGAAGTCCTCCAACGTTGAAGTGAAATTGGTCAAACAACTATCAAACTCTTTGAATTTTAAACCCTAACTGCACTAACCCTAGCTCTAGCTAACCCTACTAACCCTAAGTTGCTGACGTCATCCTTGGTTATTACATCTTAATGCAACAAAGTTTTACTTTATGAGAAATTGAATGGTAGTTGAAAGCATTAATTAAGTCAAGTATTGATTTATTGCATTGAATGCCATATCGTTCTAGTATTTATTGGTGAAGTGACATTACCTTTCAGTGCTATTTTGTAAACATTGACTTCGTCAACATTTACTTTCAAATTGCTTAAATAGAATATCAGATAGTCTTTGATATATATGAAGTACTAACCAGAGCCTGCATATATCAGTTTATTGTTGCTTTGTTCTCGGGCAGGGATTCTACTTGGTTATCTTTGTTGGCTATAAGCCGGACTATCTGTTTTGGTGGTGATCTGTGAAGGGGGAAACTTGTCATTGTTTGATTATCCTTCCACCTCTTCAAAACCCCAGGTCACCAGGGACGTCCCCCCTAGGCCTCACCTCCCTAAAAAGAAAGAACCTCCCCATCGTGGTGACATTGGGTGGGATAGGTTCTTGTTACGCCAGTTTGGCCTTCTACTTTATAGCCTTTCTTCCTAGCTACAAACTGTGTGATAATAGATCCAACGCAAAAGAAGGCTCTCCATTCCAGATCCGAATTAGTGTGGAACCCACAACCCCATGTGAAACTAACACAACCAAAGAAAAAAAAGCAATTAACCAACATGTGATTAGTGCGAGAAGAATTTTTTCAGAACATGGGTCCATTAGCAGAAGTGCAAGTTCAGCAAGTAGTAGTCAATTTTCTACACCGTGTCGAGGTGGTAGTTCAACAAATTTCACAATGGCAGGACAAGATCCAACCATCAGGTTACCAGAGTTTTGAGGGGACAAGTCAAATGACCCAGAGAAACATTTGTTCATCTGTGAGAAGATATGGGCAGCAAAGCAAATTACAGACGAGGATACAAAGGTTGCGTAGTTAGCAATCACTTTTTGAGACTGCGCATTAGATTGGAACATGGGTCTCTCAACAAATAACCCAACAAGAACACCTACAACTGTAGCAGATGTGAAGAGGCAGTTAATAAATTAATTTCAGAAGCCAAGTTCAGAAGACCAATTTATGAATGAAATGATAGAGATCACACAGAAACCAGGAGAATCAGTCTGGGGAGTGGATAAAAAATTCAAGAGGTTAAAAGGTAAGTTAAAATACACTATTATTGATACACAACATAGACATTTGTTTGTTAATTCTTTGTTGCCACAATTGAAGTATCCTTTGAGACAAAAGAAATTCCAAAGTCAGGGTGAGGCCCTGTACACAGCCTTATAGTTAGAGGAAAACCAATACAAGCATACAGATCCAGCTGTAGAAGAGCTGAAGCAAGATCTAAAGAACTTAACATTCCAGTTAAATCAGAACAAAGGAAAGGAGAAAAGAGAAGATGTCTAGTGTACAATGTGCAGGACAAAAGGTCATCACAAGAATGAGTGTCCATTATTTTCATAGTATATTGGAGTAGGTATGCCAAACCCTTTGGTCCCAAGTGTTAATGTTTAAGCCATTATTATAGTTCTTTGCATTTCATTAGATAACAATAGCATAATCCAAGATCACTGAGAAATACACAATCACAAGAGACACAGCATTTATCCTGGGAAACCCTCTAGGGGGAGAAAACCCAGCAAAACGTCCTTAATATAGATAGCCAATACAATGCCAAGAGATCTCTTAAACTAATGCAGAAGATCCTCTCCCAGATATGTGCCACTCTCTCTCTCCTTCTTCTTTAACAACAGATCCGAAACTTGTCTCTCAAAATGAGCAAGTGAGTTGTGTGTCTAAGTGAGGCGCTAGCCTCCTTATTTATATTAGACTGGCACGTGTGAAGTGTCTCTTCACTGGCAAGGCCGACTTCTCCCACTGGGTGGTTATAACCACCTTAATTACATTCTAGGGCCTCTTTAATATCTGTTGCGGCCGACTTCTTATTCTGCCTATTATAATTAACATTTGACCAATCCGCAAAAGGGGATTTGGTCCTATTACAATAGCCGACAAGATCCATCCACAATGGGGATTGATCCGATGAATAATATATCAAATAATAATTAGAATACTCTTTGCAGTTACATTATTTCAACACTCCCCCTTAACAAGAAGGGTATTCTTCAACAGCATCTTGCGAGAGAGAGAGGACAACATCATCAACAGCATCATGCGAGAGAGAGAGGACAACATCATCAACAGCATCAAGTGGGTGAGAGGACAACATCATCAATATCATCTTGGAACACTAACTGGCGTATCTATAAATCGTCGGAAGTTTTCTTCATCGGCAGCATTGTCATTCTCAAAGGAATGCCATCATCATCTGCATCAATATGTATTAGTATAAAAACTGATACATCATCATCATCACAACACAAGGCTGGCTTATCATAATACAAGACTGGCTTTAAGTCACAGTTGTCAAGCTGGAAGCTCAATACTTGTCTCATCTCAATGTCTTGCTTTACGTCACAACACTTAGGCTGGAAGCAAGATACTAGACTGGCTTTACGTCACAGCTATCAAGCTGGAAGCACAGTACTAGTCTCATCTCATCGCCTTGCTTTACATCACAGCACTCAAGCTGGAAGCAAGATACTAGACTGGCTTTACGTCACAGCTATCAAGCTGGAAGCACAATACTAGTCTCATCTCATCATCTTACTTTATGTCACAGCACTCACACTGGAAGCAAGATACTCGTCCTACTTTAGGTCACAACCATCAGGTCGGAAGCAGGATACTAGACTGGCTTTACGTCACAGCTATCCAGATGGAAGCTTAGTGCTAGTCTCATCATATCATCTTGCTTTACGTCACAACAATCATGTAGGAAGCAGGGAACCAGACTTGATTTACGTCGCAGCTATACAGCCGGAAGCATAGTTCTAGTCACACATCATCTTGCTTTACGTCGCAACCATTAGGTCGGAAGCAAGGTACTCGTCCTGCTTTACGTCACAACCATCAGGTCGAAAGCAAGATAATAGACTGGCTTTACGTCACAGCTATCCAGCTGGAAGCACATTACTAGTCATATCACATCATCTTTCTTTACGTCACAACCATCAGGTCAGAAGCAAGAGATGTCTCATCACATCATCTACTCCCCCTTTCGAGGAGGGTCCTTTCGGACTATACCAAGCTTATCTCGAAAATACTCAAACTTTATACGAGATAGTGGCTTGATCAACACATCAACAACCTGTTCATTCGTGCTAATGTACTGGAGCTTTAAGGCTCCTCTCTGCACCATGTCACAGATGTAATGATAATGGATCTCTATGTGCTTCGACCTGTCGTGGAATATAGGATTCTTTGTCATCTTTATGCATCTCTGGTTGTCACATAGAATCAAGGTTGCTCTCATCTCAAAGTCAAATAGGTCGGTCAGCAACTTTCGAAGCCATATAGCTTCGCAGCTGGCAGAACATGCAGCAATGTGTTCTGCTTCCGCTGTGCTGAGAGAAATACTAGATTGCTTCCTACTCTGCCACGAGATCATAGTTGATCCCAAACTGAAACAGCATCCTGAAGTGCTTTTCCTATCAGAAACATTTCCTACCCAATCTGCATCAGTATATCCACTCAATGAGAAATCATGTTCTCCATCATAGCTGAGACCACAATCTATTGTACCTTTAAGGTACCTCATCACATGTTTTGCAACCACTAGGTGAACACGTCTGGGTTCTACCAGAAACTGACTCAAGGTGTTCACGACAAAACAAATGTCTGGTCTGGTGTTCGTCAGGTACATCAGCGATCCAATAATCTGTCTGTACAGTGTGGCATCAATCAATTTTGACGAAGTATCGACCAACAGCTTCAGCTTCGCTTCCATGGGTGTATTCATGGGCTTGCATTCCAACATGTCGAATCTCTTCAAGATTTCGACCGTGTACTTCCCTTGGTTAAGGAAGATCCTCTCAAGACTCTGCCATACCTCAAGACCTAAGAAATAATGCATTAGGCCAAGGTCTTTCATTTCAAATTCCGAGGCAAGTCTCTTTTTACATTCAGTGATGAGATTTTCTTCTCCAGTTAAGAATAAGTCATACACATATAGCAGTAAGATTATTGGCTCATTGTTCATGATTTTGAAGTAGAGGTTAGAGTCTGCTTTACTCTTGGTAAAGCCTAAGCTCGTCAAGAAACTGTCTATACGGCCATACAAAGCTCTAGGAGCTTGCTTCAATCTGTATAAGGCTTTCTTCAATCTGCAGACATGAGACTCCCTGTCTTCAACCTCAAATCCTTGAGGTTGTTCTATATACACTTCCTCTTCTATGACACCATTTAAGAAAGTTGTCTTCACGTCCATCCGGTGCAGCTTCCACTTCATCTTAGCTACAAGAGCTATGATGGTTCTGATCGAAGTGTATCTGGCCACAAGAGCGAATGTCTCTTCATAGTCAATGCCTTCCTTCTGGGAAAAGCCACGAGCGACAAATCTTGCTTTATACTTCTCAATACTTCCATCAGTAGCATGTTTTATTTTGAAGAGCCATCTG
>ML805623.1:1743-23947 GCA_009831015.1 Picea engelmannii
CATAAATTTGAATCTTTAAGGTAAACCATATTGGCTTATCGATTAGGACATGTGATTAACACATATCCCTAGTAAATCTCCCATTCGGGAAATCACCATTCTACTCTCATGATTTGGTTTGAAGATTCATAGGGTCAACACTCACGTGATTTGCTTCATAGAATCACCCGGATAATTTTTTATTATATTCATGAAGCATCATCCATTACTTTAGTTTAAGAAAGTCATTATGATTATTAATAAGCATTTAGTATAAAGATGAGTTTGAGAAGAGGGTAAACAATAAATGTTAAGCTATGAAGTATTTAATGTTTTATATGTTGAGATGTGTATTATGGGATTTAAAACAACTTTAGATTGGGCGTTGTATATCCTTCCATACAAGATATTAAATACTTTGTCATCGTTGCTTGTTTGATAAGAGTATTTTAAGTTAAAAGGATATAGGGTATGTACACTTTTGTAGTCTAAACGTTTTGGCTATTTTCTGGGGATATTATTCTTTTAATTTTCCTTGAAATTTGGTGAGAATCCCATGAGAAATTGTTGGATTTCCCCAGGGGTTTGTATAATCTTTCCCTAGAGGTTTTTCAACAAGCTAAATTCATTTATGCATTTAAAAATGCAATTTAAACAACATAAAATTGTGATTTCGCCGATATTTACATCGTCAAATTCTGACCAGAAATGTCAAAATGTAGAACATTTAAACAAAGCCATGTTCATTTTTTCTAAATTAAGTAGTCAAATAACACTTTTCCATAAACAAGGGGTTTCATATGTTAGTTTGACCTATAACAAGGTTGTAATTTTAAATTAAATTATTATTATAATAACACTATATAAATAATATCACAACTTAAGATGATTTTAAGGGTTTTGTTTGTAACTCTACTAATTATCTAAAACTTTTTTAGTTATCAAACTCCAAGAGGTCACGAGTTCAAACCTACAGTGGCTACCACAAGTAATAATAATAATAATAATAATCTATTTTTAAGGTCATGGCTAAGCCACACCAAATTGGTGTATGAGACCCCCTTATTTATGGGACAAGGGACTCCCTCAACCCAACGATTTGACTAATAAAATCTACAGAGATATACATACTCTAACCCCCTCTAAATTTGAAATACATGACATCTCATAGTAAAGTATGTTGAGTGCCACTACATATCATCTCATTATGACAAGTCTCAAATTGGGTGAAAAGTATAAAGGTAATAAATCTTAAGTTGAGTGAAGGCTACAAAGATAATGGACCCAAGTCACACCCTACATGTTTATATGACTACCCAAAAGTCTTAATCTCCTTTAAAAAAATAAAATAAACAAATGAATTGCATCTTAAAACAAATTTTCAAGTTGATAATTTTTTTTTATGCAAAAATATCTTAGAAATCATATTTAATTGATAATTTTTTAAAATAAAATAAACAAATGAATTGCATCTTAAAACAAATTTTCAAGTTGATAAAAAAAATTATGCAAAAATATCTTATAAATCATATTTAACTCATAATTTTTTTAAATAAAAATAAAAATAAACGAATGAATTGCATCTTAAAACAAATTTTCAAATTGATAAAAAAAAATTATGCAAAAATATTTTATAAATCATATTTAACTCATTATGTATGTAAAATTATTTACAACACATACTTAAAAAACAATTGTAAAAGGAAATTCCCAACATAAAAATTGTCATTATATTATTAATGGTGAAATGATAATTGTGTCAAAATGAAAACATGATGTTACATCAATCCAAAATGAGAGAGCATGTTGGCACATCAATGCAAAACTAGTTTCTACATTGAAAATCTTTTCAGCTAATATGTATGCATGTGATTTATTACAGCACATGTCCACAATAAAAATATTATAATATTACAAGAAAATTATGAGTGGGTCTAATGGTTAAAAACATGTGTTTTTTCTTAAAAGGTCACAGGTTCAAAAATTGGTAGGGTATGTATACCTTCATAAACTTTATCAATTTAATGTGCTGGCTTAACTATGACCTTAAAAATAAATTATTATTATTATTATTAACATACAAGTAAATCTTAAAATAATAATATTTTATTAAAAAAAATACATATTACATCGTAAAAATAATAATCACAAACGTAACAAAACATGATTCCAAAAATATATTATAAGAAAAGAAAGACAAAAATTTCTATGACATCTATGTGGTGACCTATCACATAAATAACACCCAACATTTTCCACAAAAACATGACAGCAAAAATGTCGTATCAAAATTAACAAAAATGATATCACTTAAATAAAAAAATACGAAAAAACCATGAGAGCAAAATCGGTGTGTCAAAACCCAAAAATGCTATCACATCCACGTGGGACATTATGGTTCACTAAACTTTGTAAAGTTCATAAGATAAGCATGAGATACGAAAGTGCACTCAAAATCAACACTGCAAAGTCTATTTATCGACGTCATAGTTACGAAATATTTATTGACGTCATCCATTACGAAATAAAACTTTAATGCACGGTCAAACAGAGTAACAACGACAACGTTTTTTCTCACGCCTTGAATGGCGGCACAGGTGTCACATGACGTGTCATTAGAGCTAGCAATACGTGGTTTGACCACCCGAGTCCTATATAGTCTCTAGGTCGCCATATCTTTTTAACACAATTGAGTTTAGATTTCACTTCAGCCGCCTCCAGCTTTTTCTTCGAGACATTTCACGACACAGCGTTTGCATTCCGCCGCGAAATATGGAGAAACCCCTCCAGGAGCACCATGCCCGTGCTCCACCAGACGAAGCTCGCGGACAAAATTGCCGCCAATTTAAAGGAATCCGAATGAGAAAATGGGGGAAGTGGGTGACTGAAATTCGGATTCCCGGATCCAGAGAGAAGATATGGCTGGGCTCATACAAAACCGCCGAGCAGGCTGCCCGTGCCTACGACGTCGCAAGGTATTGTCTGGGAGGACCCACCGCCAAACTCAATTTCCCCAATTCTCTGCCCGACATACCGTCTGCGTCTTCTCTTTCCCGTCAGCAAATTCAGCATGCCGCCGCCAAATATGCCTTGTACGACTTCCCTTCGACTTCTCCCTCTCTGCAGAATATCAAAAAGAATAGTAATAAGGCGAGGGAGAAGCCGGCATCGCCATCACGACCGTCTTCGGTTTCAGAAACGGAGGTATCATGTGACAGTCAACAGATTTCCGAGGCGCAGGACTTGGGGTTGTGGGAGTCTCCGTTTGACGAGAATGGCGGCCTGAATTTGGAGAAAATCCCGTCAATTGACGAGGTGTCGGCGGCGTTGGAGCTCAATATTCTTGCGCAGGAAGGGTACCCGTACATCTTCCTCGAATCGACAGAGTTGTGGAACTTCGGAGAGGTTTGAATTACTTACAAGGAGTCGGAGGAAAGAAATATCCCCGGCCAAAACCCCTTTTGCAGGGTTGTTGCTGGACCCTTTCGTCAGAATAATTTTTCAATTTCTCAGTGTTGTGTAGGGTTTACTAAAATTTGGAAGATACAAAATAATTTTTTGCATTATATGCATATGATCATATATACGTGTACGCCCTTTTCGTGAGGACATCACATAAAGATAGTTTTTATCAATGTGATATTTTTAATTTAATAATTTTGATAGTTTTTATCAATGTGATATTTTTAATTTAATAATTTTGATAGTTTTTATCAATGTGATATTTTAAGATAGTTTTTATCAATGTGATATTTTTAATTTAATAATTTTGATAGTTTTTATCAATGTGATATTTTTATATTTTTAATTTAATACTTTTGAAGTAATTTTTTTTTATTATTTAATTAAAAAAATTTAATATATAAAATAGAATTAAATGATAAATTTACATTAAAAAATTAATTCGTTCGGATGCTATGAAGCATCTCACTGATCTCTATACATCAAACTCCCTACAAAGTCAAAACTCTCTATACATCTTGTCCCGTCTTTCGAGAAGAATTTGTTTATTATTAAAATTAAATAGTGTTGTATTCTAAGAGTTAAACAAGAATGTGTTGTTTAATTATTTAATGTTTTGGTAATTCGCCGGATTTGGAGAACATGAATCTACAGAAAATCTTGTTCGTGGTCAGAGGGATTAAATATTTTTAGCTTCAAACACTTTTTCTCTTTTAACTTTTTTTAATAGAATAAAAGGTTATAGGTGATATATACAATTTTCATTTACTTAATTTTTTATTTTTTTTATTTAAGAGTGATAAATTAAATTTAGGCACACAATCACACATAATATTTGTTCCAACTATAATTTTCAATATTTCTTTATGTTTTTAGAAAAAAAATTTATCTTTTGTAAATTTATATAGTTTTTCATTATACTTTTAAAAATAGAAAAAACTTTATAATTTTTTAATATATTTATAGAAATATATATTGACTTTGTAATTAAGGTTGATGATTTACCCTATTTAACATCTACAAAATATGGAGAAGTACTGTAAGCTTTTCAACTATTTCTTCTCTCACAAGAAAAATATTGTGATGTCCATAATATTTCCAAATCTAATATTCAAGCCAATTTTGCATGGTTAAGAAAATGAACTTATTTAGAAAATAACCAATAAAAATTAAGTTTTAAGATCTTTAAGAATTTAAGTGGTAGAGCAATAATTTTACATTATTACGAATAAACAAAGGTTCTAGTTTTTTTTTACACTACTTGTGCTCCTTTTGAACTGGAAACAAACCCTAAAGTTAAAAAGCTTTATGCATGTCACGGGTATCCACTTTATCCTCAAATAAGTGACTTTTATCCATGAATGCAACTTCGTTAACAAGGGACATTAGCAATTGAATATGTGAATCACGTTGTATCGGATAAGTTACCCCTTATTAAGCGATGTTAGATCTTGCTTAAGGCTTGGGAGTGAGGTAATGTTCTCTACATGAAAAGTAGCATAGGGTCTTTGTTTGAGACCGAGGAGGAGTTGGGAGGAGTGGGACCTAGGAATGAGTTAGGAATTGCTTTGAGTGTTTTTTTTTTAATTTTCTTTTTAAGGGAAAAAGGGAAGTTTTGTCGAAAGAGGGAGGATTATCTTCGATAACTTTAGTGGTTGTGAAATTTTTTTGGAAGACTAGTGAAGAAGCTTGCATCTTTGTTTTTAATGGTGCCTCCACATAAGCGAAGCACCAATGTAAGATGGTCTTTTTTTGGATTTTATTTTCATACAATAGAGAATCATCATTTAACTATCTACTGACAAAGGGTATATGTTATTGATCTAACAAAATTCCCACCTTGCACGAATTTTCCTCTTTGTAGCATCAATTGAATCTAATCTTTATTGAAATTCATTACTAAATCCATTGAAATTGTAAATTTTATTACACAAACAACAATGTCTAAAACTTCCATTGCACCTAGATAATGCAATCTATAACTATGATGTGTACAATTTCACGAAACAATTTTTTTTTGGTCGAATGCTAAAGTTATGTCAAAAATAGCCAATTTGACCTCGAGTTATTTTGGCAGGAAGAAAAAACAAAAGTGTTAACTCATTATCCTACAAAGTAAGCTTATCTTGTACCAAAATGACCTCTTTTCATAGATGATTTTAGGGGCTAAATTTTTCTCATGGGCTAATTTTCCATGGTTTTTCCAAAAACGAGATTCGCTATTTTAAAAATAATTCGCCCAAATTCTATAGGATAAAATTATTTTCCCTCAAAAATCGCCAAAATTTTATAAAAACTATATAAAATAGTTAGAAATTTGAATATTTTTACAAAAATATCGCCAATCATTTATAGTTGTCATATGAAGGATTAGTAAGATTCGCCAAGGTTTCTACATTTTAAAATAATTTTCCATCCTTAAAATCATCCCTGCCTCTTTTTGTTCACAAAACCAACAAGAATTTGACACAAATTTTAGGCATGAGCATAGCTCCACCATGATACAGATTCTATGCATGGTGGAATGATGCCCATGAGTGTTTCCCCAATTCTAAATTGATCTAGATCCTCGAAAAATCAATTCAAATTCTAGATCGATCAAAACTATGGCTTCCCATGTCGACCGATTCACACAACTAGAGGAAGTTTTCTACATTATTAAATGGATTCATTATCCTACTCCTAATCAAAATTTGCATAAGAAAAACCAAGGCTGAAATTTGGCTTCCTTCCTTGCACATCAAGAAATTTTTGGTGTTTAGAAATAAACATTGCCTTTAATTTGAAATTCAAATTCTTGTGTTTCATGTGAAAAAAAATTGTGGATGCCAAATAACCTCATTCTTATAAAGGATGGTTAAAAAATGATAGGAACTATTCAATGATGTTAGATTATTGTGATTATGCTACTCACGTGATGACTAATTATTTATGGAGATATCAATGCACACCAAATCCTATAATTCAAATACTATATTCATGTATTATACCAATATTCATAAAGACACCATCATTGCTATTTTGAAAAATAATGAAGATTAAGCATGTAAATAGGCAAGAGAAACCACGACATATAAACATGATTCTTAATATTATATATCCCTTAGTCAATACATGTTATAGCATCGTTTTCCACCCCATATGTTTAAGATGCATTCATTGGCCCTTGTCCCAAATCCACTTGCAACTGTAGTTGAAAACTCCTCCCGAAACTCTTCAAAAACCACCTTTTGGCAATCCATACACTACCTTTGATCAAGCAACAAGCACACATACACTAGTTTCCCTTTGACAACATGCATATGCCCTTATAATGCACTAAAAAATATAAATGTGTGCAAAATGCACCTTTTGGTTGAACTTTACGATTTTTCTAGGTTGTTAACCTCATATTCCCTATGCATAACTACTCCAACCAACTATTCTTTGNTGCCCTTATAATGCACTAAAAAATATAAATGTGTGCAAAATGCACCTTTTGGTTGAACTTTACGATTTTTCTAGGTTGTTAACCTCATATTCCCTATGCATAACTACTCCAACCAACTATTCTTTGTATAAATAGAGCCATAATGTGGAGAGAGAGAGAGAGAGAGAGAGAGAGAGAGAGAGAGAGAGTACCTTTATGCTATTGAATTTATGTTTGAGTCTACAAGCAGTGAATTCTCGTATTGACCCAATTATGTAAGTAAGATCTATTGTTCCTTTAATCAGTTATTCCCAAAGGGCCTCTGAGAACATGGGTGTTGAAATGTATCTGTCCCTCATGGGAACTTTCAATTTTGCAACACATATGTCTTATATCAATTCCACTCTTGCTAGCTCTAATGTGTCAATTTCTTTGGCCTCTGCATCCCAAGTTTGTTACTTTATAACAACATATTTTGAGGATCCATGGCTTTTACCCTCTCCTTTTGTTTTAGTGGAAGGACTTGAGCATGCAGGGATGGCCATAATTTTTTCTGTGACCGAAATCTATTATCAAGCTATACAAAGAGCCTCTATAAACATTGATCTGGTTCCTCCTCGAACAAAGGAATTATATCATCTTATTATGACCATGTGGGCCTTGTAAGTTTTAAACTTGTGAAGTAAAGCAATGCATATAGATTCTTAAGAAAAACATAATTTAATCAATGGCTCATACACAGAGTACACAGATATTTTATACCAGAAACCCTCAATCAGGAAAACCTTTCTCATATTCATTATATCAAATTTCACCATTCACTATACAATATATAAAATGATTTTAGGTATTCCGTTGATACCAAAACCCTAATCCCTAAAACCAGGATTATTTTTAGTAAATCGCTAAAAATAGCAAAATCCGCTAAAAATAGCAAAAACCGCCCAAAAAACAATTTTGGGGCGCTGCCCCAGCCTACCGCCCATTGTTGAATGCTGCGCGTAACCAGGGGGGTCATACTCCCCCCCCCTAGGAAAGCGCCTGACGCACACGACACAGGGATCATTACTAGAGGGATCGTCAGACGCAGTTCTCATATCTGACGCGCCCACACACACACATGCAAAGAATATAACACATACCCAATATTCTCCCACTTGTTGTTTTCTTTGCATCCAAGGGCCCAAGGGATTATATAGTCAACAATCAAGGGCAGCAATGCAAATTGCTACTCTACAACGGGAGAACTTTTCTGTGCTCAAAGACTTTGTCAATGAATCTGCAACATTCTTCAAAGTGTCAACCTTTTCCAACAACACCTTCTTTTCCTCAACCATGTCTCTCACAAAGTGATATTGAACATTAATATGCTTTGTCTTCGAATGATAAGTTGGGTTCTTTGCCAGGAAAATTGTACTCTGACTATCACAATCTAATCTCATTGCTTGTTGTACCAACCCAATACCTGAACACAATCTTTGTAACCATACTGCTTCCTTGCTTGCATGAGTCGTTGCCATGTATTCAACTTCTGTAGTTGAGAGTGCCACTACAACCTGTCTCTTGCTCATCCAACTGATTGCTCCTCCAAATAGGTTAAATACATACCCACTTGTAGATCTCCTGCGATCCAGATCTCCAACCTAGTCTGCATCAAAAAATCCATGTATGTCCACCACTCTGTCCAATCCTGGTATTCCTTGGTAGCACAATCCATAACTAGTAGTGCCACAAAGATACCTGAAGACCCTCTTTACTGCTTTCCAATGCTCCTTCCCTGGTTTTGACATATACCTGCTCAAAACTCCCACTACATGTGTGTAACACCCTGTTTCCCCCAGTCTGTAAAAATAACTATATTGACCAAGAACTATGGCAAACTCAAAGATGTGAATGATTGATTTGACGGACCTTTGCATAAAAGGTCAATGAATGTAAATTATGTTATGAATATGTGTTGCATGACTGTTGGGAGAGGGATGTGCTAAAAGAGACCACGATGGCTAATGAGAGGTGGTGAAAGGGACCTGGAATGGTTGTGTTAACTTCCACCGAGCCAGTACCATTCTGGTTTATACTTACTCAAAAACCAAAGCAACTCTCTGATCCTGGAATGGATTTCCCGTTAGATTGGTAGGTGGGGAGGCTCCTCAAGAGTTAATGAGGGGATGGGGGTGAACTGCCCATCCGTAATAGCCCTCAGACCTGACCACGGACGGTGAAATTCGTGCCACACGCAACCTTGCAGACAAAAATTGGCAAGAGAGGAAATGTGGAAAAATAAGAGGAGAAGAGCGTGCGCGACGGGGATCGCAGAGGAGAACTGGAGAAAACCCTAGAAACATAAGGAGTTCTAAGTATTAGGAGAAGGAGAGTAACCTTCATCCTGGATTATTTTTCTGTATCAGGAGAATGAGAGTAACCTTCGTCCTTGATTTCCATTGAGCTGGAAGTAGGAGACTGAACCTCAAAGCATTGTGGTCTAGCTCGGGGGTGGCTAGTGGTAAATCCGTTTGGAGTCACTGAGCCTACGGTTGGGTGGAAATGAGCACCCCTCTCAATAGTTGCATCATGCCTGGTAGATCTGATAAGTGTTTTATACCTTGTATTTCGAAATGAATATCATGAATGCATGCTTATGTTTATATGCCCATAATAATCTATGTGTAGAATGATTGCCTGGTGTTTTAGACTGTAAATAATGGATGCATGTGTATACTTACATGCCATAGTCGGTTTCTGTACAAAGGATTAAGTTTGGGGCATGAGTTCGCTCCACTGAGAATTGTCTTGTTTGCTTGACTCTCGTAATGTTCCGGGAAGGCTCCTCGAGAGTACTCTTCCTCGGGGATTACCCCATAAACCTTGGAACCGTGCCGAACCTTTACCCAGAGACTCGACTAGGATTTGGGACGATTTCCCAAGAACCGTCTGTAGGTTCATGTGATCCGTGTCTAGAAACCTTATGCAAGGAAGGATAACTCTCTAAGGTCTCAGAGTTGTGGGAGTTTGAAGCCCCGAGAAGTTGAATTTCATGATTCAAGCTCAGAAGGGATAGCGAGCCCAATTATAGAAAGAGAGAATACCCTATCATTTGGTAGACGAACAGTCGTAATCCTTTCGGGAATACCCCAGATCTTTCGAGACCGATGGATCTAGAGAAGGAGCGTAGGCGTTAATACCTCGACCCTTTCAGTCTTCGCAAGTAGTGATGGGATCCAGGACCGTAGATCCAAGGATCTAACGGATCCCTATTAACCGTCGATCTTAGCCTCTGTATAGGCAGGAGAGTAGCATTTTGCTGACTCATGACTTAGAGTGGTCAAGGGTAGGGCTGCATGAACTCACGATTTGCGAGATCGTGATGTGATCGTGACCGTTGGATCCAGGCCATGGGAGAACCGTGGGATCAGAACTTTCGTGGTTATCGCCTATCAGGGGTTTAGAACTTGAGAGAGTTTCTTTTTGACTGTAGAAGTAGCGAAGTGTCGAGTGCCGAGGGCTCATGCGAACACGTCGCACATCCATTAGGTGGGGACCACGTGGTTGACAGGTGGCGTAACAACAAGCGCCCAAAGAAAGGTGGGAACGGGTGATAGGTTATGGACACATGTTGCCTGGGAAAGAGTCAACCCATTGTTGACTTATCATATCTCTGGGATTCACGAAGGAGGAACACGAGGGCTCAACAGTCCAACTCATGAAGTTGCGAGTAGCACTAGTATTTAGCCTAGGAAGCGGGTGACCGGTGGTGGACACTTGTCACCTGGGAAAGAGTCAACCCACTGTTGACTTATCATGGCTCGGGGTTTCGCAGGATGAAGAAGTTTCACCTTGATCGCTAAGGCCATGAAACACCGAGAGCCGAGGTCTCGTGCGATGAGCGACAACGACACAACTCATGAGTAGAGTATAGCAGAGGAGACAAGTGGTGTGTGCGCATCGCTTTGGCAGAGTCCACGTAACATTGACCTCTCGCATCTCGGGAATTCACAAAGGAGGAACGCGAGGGCTCAACACCTCAACTAGAAAAGTTGCGAGTGGTGCTAGTGTTTGGCCTAGCCTACAGTTACATGTAGCAGGCGCTAGTGAGGAGGGAGCCATACCCGTATCGTATCTCAGGTATCGATGTTTGGAGAAAGGGGAATCGAGAGTCTTGACTCCCAACTCGTGAGTTGCGAAAGGCGCTTGCGTTAAGGCCAGGTTGTGGTCATTTGGAGGAGGATAAGGGAAGGGAGGGTCTACGCTAGGCCCTGTAGAAGTCTCGAGGATTCTGTCCCTCGAAGAAAAAGATGAAAAATCTAGGTTGTCGTAGTGGGTGTGTGACAAATTGGTATTAGAGAATGGTTACAACACTTGGCCTGCTTGGGCTCATGGACAAGTTGCGCAGGAACTCCATATGAAGTACTCTTAAAAGGAGTAACTCTCTATCCTAACCCCCCTTATCAAAAGCCGAAGTTAAGAATGAAAATTCCTATTATGTGTATGCATTTGAAAAATATGAATTATGCGTTGATTGTGAATGAATATAATGTTGACTAACAATAAGTGTTTTTCTTGCACAACAAGCGGACGATCAACCAAGGGAAGATGTAGACGCATAGAATGGTGACGCACCACGAAGTGGGGGATGGCTCCCACAACAGAGATGAAGAGTCCGACAAAAGGAGAGCGGTAGAGACCCCTCCCAATCTAGCTGAGACTGTGAGAAGCCTCATGGTCGAACTACAGAGCTGCAAGGCTGGCAACGAGAGGTTGATAAAAGAGAAAGAGAAGCAAACATAAATTAATGCAGTCTTGCTGCAGAGTTTATATGACATACAAAGACAATTGAAGCATGGACCTGACACCAATCACGCGGACCGACGATAGACAAAGAAAAGTCGAAGTCCACCTGAGATATGGAAACGTGGTCTTTTGAGTGGCCAAACTGGGAAGAGAACCTTGAGAAAGGTCCACCCTAGAGATAAGGGACAAGCATCGGACGATTCCTCTGGAAAGGAAACTAGCGGCTCAGAGGGATCTTCTAGTAGAAGAACTAGTTCTTATTCCCGAAGAAAACGGAAGAAGCAAAATCCTTCCAAAAATCATAATATCGAAGAATTCAAGAATGCCAAACCACCCTCTTTCGATGGTGAAATAAAGAAGGGAGAGGAAGTGGAGGCCTGGCTACTTGGACTAAAGAAGTATTTCAAAGTCCATGACTTCTCAGAAAATTTGAAGGCCTGAGTAGCCACTTTCAACCTGAATGGGAAGGCTTCCATTTGGTGGGAAGACCTTAAGAATGTAAAATGGATTCACGAAGAGGACCTATCTTGGGAACGGTTTGAGAAATACTTCAGAAAGAAGTATCTGTCGGAAAATTATTTCAACGAAAAGACTAAAGAATTCTATGAACTCAAGCTGGGGAAACGCACCATAGAGGAATATGTCAACAGATTCCTTGAATTGCTGAGGTATGTACCCTATATAAAAGAAGAAAAGGAAAAGGTGCAACGATTCATCAGTGGACTACCTAAAGACTATCAGAACAATATTGAGTTTGATGAGCCAAGGACCCTAGAAGATACTATCCGAAAGGCAAGATATTGTTATGAACATCTTGGGCATCGGACAGAACCTCGTGAAGGATGGAAGCAAAAGAATAGTTCAGGATTCCAGAAAAAAGGGGTTTAAATCCCAAAGATTTAAAAACTATAAAAAGTACTCAAGGATGAGCTTCCCAACCCAAAGTGTACACCAACAGAATTTTCCCTCCTAGAGTGGAAAAAAACCTTCTGGATCTACCCCAGGAAAGATTGATAACCCAAAGAGAGAACCCTTGAAATGTTGGGGTTGTGGAGAAGAACATCTACTGAGGGACTTCCCGGACTGACAATATAATAGTCGGAGAATTTACAACGTTCAAGAAGCTACCACCATCAATGATGTGGCTAGGAGTGTGCCGCAAATTTATGCAGCCTTGGATAATAAACAAGTTGACCACCAAGCTTCAGTGGTGGAGATGGAAGGTATGATCACCAACCATATAGTGTCTATTCTAATTGACCCTGGTTCAAATTTGAGTTATATAGCCCCTAAGGCTGTTGATAAGTGTAAATTATAGCCACATAAACACACCAAGCCATGGTTGGTACAGTTAGTCATTGGCACCAAAAGAAAGGTAGCGGAGGTCATACCAGCTTGCCAATTCACAATGGGTGAATTCCCCACCCAAGCAACCCTTAACATACTACCCCTAGGATCATATGACCTGTTGATTGGTATGGAATAGCTAGCCACATATAAAGCTAGACTGGATTGTTACCATAAAACCTTAGAATGTATAGGTGAAGAAGGAAGAAGGATAACCCTTTGAGGGATCCAAAAACCTGTGTCGGTGAGACAAATATCAACCCTTTAAATGAGAAAGTATTGCAGAAAGGGGTGTCCACTTTATGAGATACATGTGTTGGAATTAGTTGAAGATGACAAACTGAACCTCGAAGACCACCCCACACTAAGAGAATATAGAGATGTATTTCCGGAAGAGGTACCGGGTCTACCTCCGAGAAGGGATATTGACTTCTTGATAGAACTTGCACTAGGAGCGGTGCCAGTGTCTAGAACACCCTACAGGATGAGCACACTTGAGATAGTTGAGCTTAAATTACAACTAAAATAAATGATGGATAGAGGCTATATCCGGCCTAGCGTGTCTCCATGGGGAGCACCAGTTCTTTTTGTAAAGAAGAAATATGGTACCCTCCGACTATGCATAGATTATAGACAACTAAACAAGGTAACCATAAAGAACAAGTACCCCTTACCTAGGATTGATGACCTGTTTGATCAATTGGGAGGTGCTTCCATCTTCTCAAAGATTGACTTGAGATCTAGACACCATCAAGTCTGAATCAAGGGTGAAGACATCCACAAAACTGCCTTCAAGACGAGATATGGTCACTATGAGTTTGTGGTAGTACCATTTGGATTAACCAATGCCCCTGCCACTTTTATGTGCTTGATGAACAATGTGCTCAGCAAATTCCTAGACAAATTTGTACTAGTTTTTATTGACGATATATTAATTTACTCCAAGAATAGAGAGGAACATGAGGAACATCTTAGACTTGTGCTTCAAGTGCTAAGAGAACATCAGTTCTATGCCAAATTTAGCAAGTGCGACTTTTTCCAGAAGCAAAAACATTACTTGGGCCATGTCATATCTGAAGAAGGAGTAGCAGTAGACCCTGACAAGATCAGGTCTATCATGGAATGGCCTACCCCAAAGGACGTTTCAAATATCAGATCCTTTATGGGCTTAACAAGATACTATAGGAGATTTATAAAAGGATTCTCCAAGATTGGTTGTCCAATCACTTCCCTCCAGAAGAAGGGAGCTAAATTCATGTGGACATGAGAATGTAAAGAAATATTTCAATCCCTAAAACATCTACTGACCCATGCACCCGTGCTGAAGATCGCTGATCCTGAAAACGACTTCCTTGTGTGTACAAATGCCTGTAAGGAAGGGATTGGAGGAGTCCTTATGCAAGGATGAAGTGTAGTCTGCTATGAATCTTGAAAATTGAATGAGCACGAAGTCAACTATGTGACCCATGATCTAGAGTTGGCCGCCATAGTGCACGCCTTAAAAATGTGGACACATTACCTCTGGGAAGGAAATTTGTGCTTATGACAGACCACTGTGGATTGTGATATCGGTTTGACCAACCAAAGCTCAATGCCAGACAAGCTAGGTGGATGGCCCTCCTTAGTGAGTTTGATTTTGAAATCAAACATGTTAAAGGAAAGGAAAATAAGGTGGCCGATGCCCTTAGTAGAAGTATGAAAACAATTCATCTGGCAGCGGTGAGCACCTGCGAGACGAATGTCAAGAAAAGAGTTAGGAATGCACAAGAAACAGACACATTCTTCCAGACCGTGACCTCGTACCTAGAGCAAGAACCCACAGGAATAAAGTATGAAGACTACCAAATGATAGATGGAGGTCTGCTAACTTACAGAAATAGATTGTATATTCCAAATTGTGATAACTTGAAGAGGTTCATAATGGATGAACTACATAAAATACCATATACTGGTCATCTAGGATACCAAAAGATGATCGCAGCCACCAGGAAGCAATTCTATTGGCCTGGATTGAAGAAATACATAGCTAAGTACTTAGCCAAATGCATAGAATGCCAACAGGTTAAAGTAGAACACTGACACCCAACAGGATTATTACAACCTCTACCAATCCCAGAATGGAAGTGGGAAACCATTTCCATGGATTTCATCACTGGATTACCAACATCGACCAAACAGAATGATGCCATCATGGTAATGGTGGATAAATTGAGAAAGTCTGCCCATTTTATCCCCGTCAAATCAACTTGCAAGGCAATAGATATCGCCAACATATTCATGAAGGAGATATTCAGACTACATGGCATGCCTAAAGAGATCGTGTCTAACAGAGACACAAAATTTACTTCCAACTTTTGGAAATCCTTGATGGATGGTCTAGAGACCAAATTGTTGTTTAGCACAGCCTATCATCCTCAAACCGATGGACAGATGGAAAGAGTGAACCAAATATTAGAGGACATGCTAAGGATGCATGTAATACATCAACCCAAAAAGTGGGAAGATTTCCTGTCACTGGTGGAATTCGCCTACAACAATGGCTACCAAGAATCCCTGAAGATGAGCCCTTTCGAAGTCCTCTATGGTAGACTGTGCAACACTCTAATTAGTTGGAGTAATCCCATGAACAAAGTTACTATTGGAACCGATATATTGAAAGAAATGGAACAACAAGTGACTCAGATAAAACAAAATCTAAAGGTCGCTCAGAACAGACAGAAAAGTTACACCAACCGAAAGAGAACTCCAAGAGAATTCAAGATGAGAGACCACATATATCTCAAATTAGGCCCAGGAAGAGTTCCCTGAGGATGGGAGCTTGTGCCAAGTTGGCACCTTGGTATTGTGGACCCTTTGAAGTTCTAGATAGAGTGGGATCTTTAGCCTATAGGCTAGCACTTCCTCACACAGTAAAAGAACACAATGTTTTCCATGTTTCATTATTGAAGAAATATGTACATGATTCTAATCTTATAATTGACTGGTTTGTGATCCAGGTGGAACCGGAGGGAGAATTCCTGCCAGAACCTCAATTCATACTGGATAGAAAGGAAACCCCACTCAGGAACTAAACCATTGCACAGGTCAAGGTGCAGTGGAAACATTTTGGCCCAGATGAGGCTACATGGGAAATGGAAGATGCCATGAAACAGGCATATCCGATTTTGTTTACTTCTGTACATACACGTCATATTGATAGATAGAACATCGAGGACGATGTTCCTTTAAGGGGGAGGGAATTGTAAGACCCTGTTTCCCCCAGTCTGTAAAAATAACTATATTGGCCAAGAACTATGGGAAACTCAAAGATGTGAATGATTGATTTGATGGAACTTTGCATAAAAGGTCGATGAATGTAAATTATGTTATGAATATGTGTTGCATGACTGCTGGGAGAGGGATGTGCTAAAAGAGACCACGATGGCTAATGAGAGTTGGTGGAAAGGACTTGGAATGGTTGCGTTAACTTCCACTGAGCCAGTACCGTACTGGTTTATACTTACTCAAAAACCAAAGCAACTCTCTGATCCTGGAATGTATTTCCCGTTAGATTGGTAGGTGGGGAGGCTCCTCAAGAGTTAATGAGGGGATGGGGGTGAACCACCCATCCGTAACAGCCCTCAAACCTGACCATGGATGACAAAATTCGAGCCACATGCAACCTTGCAGACAAAAATTGGCAAGAGAGGAAATGTGGAAAAAGAAGAGGAGAAGAGCGTGTGCGACGGGGATCACAGAGGAGAACTAGAGAAAACCCTGGAAACGAAGGGAGTTTTGAGTATCAGGAGAAGGAGAGTAACCTTCATCCTAGATTATTTTTCTGTATCAGGAGAAGGAGAGTAACCTTTGTCCTTGACGTCCGTTGAGCTGAAAGTAGGAGACTGAACCTCAAAGCATCATGGTCTAGCTCGGGGGTGCTAGTGGTAAATTCGTTTGGAGTCACTGAGCCTACGATTGGGTGGAAACGAGCACCCCTCTCAGCAGTTGCATCACGCCTAGTAGATCTGATAAGTGTTTTATACCTTCTATTTCGAACTAAATATCATGAATGCATGCTTATGTTTATATGCCCATAATAATATTTGTGTAGAATGATTGTCTGGTGTTTTAGACTGGAAATAATGGATGCATGTGTATACTTACATGCCATAGTCGATTTCTTTACAAAGGATTAAGTTTGGGGCATGAGTTCTCTCCACTGAGAATTGTCTTGAGTGCTTGACTCTCGTAATGTTCCGGGAAGGCTCCTCGAGAGTACTCTTCCCCGGGGATTACCCCATAAACCTTGGAACCGTGCCAAACCTTTACCTAGAGACTCGACTAGGATTTGGGAGGATTGCCCAAGAACCATCTGAAGGTTCATGTGATCCGGGTCTGGAAACCTTATGCAAGGAAGGATAGCTCTCTAAGGTCTCGGAGTCGTGGGAGTTTGAAGCCTCGAGAAGTTGAATTTCGTGATTCAAGCTCAGAAGGGATAGTGAGCCTAATTATAGAAAGAGAGAATACCCTATCATTTGGTAGATGAATGGTCGGAATCCTTTTGGGAATACCCCATATTTGTCGAGACCAATGGATCTAGAGAAGGAGCACAGGCGTTAACATCTCGACCCTTTCAGCCTTCGCAAGTAGCGATGGGATCCAGGACCATAGATCCAAGGATCTAACGGAGCCCTATTGACGTTCGATCTTAGCCTTTGTATAGGCAGGAGAGTAGCATTTCAATGACTCATGACTTGTAGTGGTCAAGGGTAGGGCTGCATGAACTCACGATTCACGAGATTGCGACGTGATTGTGACCGTTGGATCCAGGCCATGGGAGAACCATGGGATCAGAACTTTCATGGTTATCGCCTATCGGGGGTTCGAAACTTGAGAGAGTTTCTTTTTGACTGTAGAAGTATAGAAGTGCCAAGCACCGAGGGCTCATGCGAACACGTGGCACATCTGTTAGGTGGGGACCGCATGGTTGATAGGTGGCGTAAAAACAAGCGCCCAGAGAAAGGTGGGAACGGGTGACAGGTGATGGACACATGTCGCCTAGGAAAGAGTCAACCCATTGTTGACTTATCATATATTGGGGATTCGCGAAGGAGGAACACGAGGGCTTAACACTCCAACTCGCGAAGTCGCGAGATGCGAGTAACGCTAGTATTTAGCCTAGGAAGTGGGTGACTGGTGGTGGACACTTGTCACCTGGGAAAGAGTCAACCCACTGTTGACTTATCGTGGCTTGGGGTTTCGTAGGATGAAGAAGTTGCACCTTGATCGCTAAGGCCGTGAAAGGTCGAGAGCCTAGGTCTCGTGTGACGTCAACGAAAACATAGCTTGTGAGCAGAGTATAGCGGAGGAGACAAGTGGCATGTGCGCATCGCTTTGGCAGAGTATAGCGGAGGAGTCAAGTGGCATGTGTGCATCGCTTTGGCAGAGTCCACGTAACGTTGACCTCTCGCGTCTCAAGAATTCGCAAAGGAGGAGCACGAGGGCTCAACACCTCAACTAGTGAAGTTGCGAGTGGTGCTAGTGTTTGGCCTAGCCTACGGTTACATCTAGCAGGCACTAGTGAGGAGGGAGCCATACTTGTATCGTATCTCGGGTATCGGTGTTTGCAGAAATTGGAGTCAAGAGTCTTGACTCCCAACTCGCGAGTTGCGAAAGGTGCTTGCGTTAAGGCTAGGTTATGGTTGTTTAGAGGAGGATAAGGGAAGGGAGATTCTACGCTAGGCCCCATAGAAGTCTCGGGGATTCTGTCCCTCGAAGAAACAGACAAAAAATCTAGGTTGTCGTAGTGGGTGTGTGACAATGTGCAATGTTCGGTCTAGTACAGACCATTGCATACATCAACCTGCCAACTGCACTGGCATACAGAACATGGGACATGTCCTCTTCTTCTTCCTGTTGTTAGCGATATTTCTTGTCTTGGGCCTAGGGTACCGCGGTCCGTAGGTTGAATAGGAAACACCCAAGCGCAGCAGTGGAAGGATCTCTTTTCCGGTTACGAGTCAAGCGAGCGGGTAGGGTTTTGCTGTCGGCAGCCGAGATCCATCTACGAAGCAGATCAACGATCATAGGGTTTTCGAGGCTGCCGAGTTACCTGATATATAGCGTAAGAGAAAGCACCTATATTTTAAACCTAAGTCTGGGTCGTCCAATCCATTGACGCGTGGCACAAGATCTGGTCACATCGGCATATCGACATTCGAGAGTTCGAGAGGTAAAAGTTCCTCATCATGTCACATCGCGAAACCCTGAACCCCGAAATGCCGATAAGCGACCTTCAAAGTCGAGCTCACAGTCTTAGCGCTAGGTCACATCAAGCGAGCTTGCAAATGGGGGCAACCCCCTTTATAATAGCGTACTATTTGGGCCGTTCATCTGAGGGACACGCGGCGCACATCGGTGTCACGTCGGCATTCGGGAGTTCGAGGGGCAAGCGCTCCTCGTCACTTCACTTCTTGAAACCCCGAACCCCGAAATGCCGATAGCACCCAGAATTGGGCCCGTGGTTTTCGCGCCTGGTTGTAAAGGAACAAGCCTAGAGGAGGGGCGCTAATGCTTATCATTTGGCCACTCAGGTCCCAAAGTGCCGAATTGAGTTTCAGAGTGGGGCGCACTATGTTCTCCAGACGCTGATTCGACGTGATCTAAATCCCAGTATCTGCTAGGAATAAATGAAGAAGAGAGGGGGTGGTTGAAACCTCGCCTCACTCATTAATTTCAAAGTATGGCGGGTCTGGAAGGCAGTCTACTCGAGAGGGTCCTGTATCCCTTTTTTTCCGAAAGAGCCATGCACGAGTTCTCGACTAGCTGAAGGAAGACTGCACATGCTAGCTCGACACTTAATGATTCAACTACTCCCCTTATTGGAGCCTCGAGCAGTTAAGATGGCGTCTGTCATAGGTGCACGATCATCCTGAGTCTGCATGGGCTTACTGTCAGAAGACATGCAGACGCAATGTTTTTAATGCAGAGTCTTGTTTTTGCTGTTGTTGTTGTTTGAAGTATATGTAGGCGTTTTCACCATTTTTGTAAGCATCGATGGTTGAGAAAGACTCCCAGTTGTAAAAACTTTAGTGAAGAATTGTTTTCTGGTTATTTCTGGACTCTTGAGACTTCTTGCCTGATGAATGTCAGTTTCTTTCATGTCTTTGTATATACTGTATTAGAGCAGCTCGAAATTGGAGGATCCAATCGAGTTGTGACTGTTATAGGATGATGTATGTTGGATCACTGTAACAGTTGTGTTGTTCTAAACAGTCCCTGTGAACTTCTCAGTACTGAACGACTTGGATTTGGAGGATCTAGTCAAGTCTTCCCTTCAGTTTCTTGAAGCCCTGAACCAAGCGGATCTTGTATTCAGAGTTTTTCCTCTACGAGCTACCGAAAGGCCTGTTGCTTGAGATAGTTTGTCCATTCTTCTCCCAAGTCTTCCACCTGCCCATCTTTAAATCAATTTCCTGACTGAAGTTGGGTCAAGACCTCCTTTGTTCCTTGTTATCAGATACAGTTCCTATTTTGAAGTGATACCTGTTCGAGTCTCTACCCATTTGATCACCCATCTATCAAACTGTGACATAAAAACTGATGGGCGTTGGGCTCTGCTTCTGCAAGAAATCCAGGAGCGACCTCCAACGCTAACACCTATGTCTTGGGACACTGATCTACAGATAAATTTACACCTATAGGAATAGGAACCTTGACTAGTTTACTTCCATGCATATTAAACCTCTGCAATATCATCTCAACATATTTTCTCTGATTTAACCAGAGTTTCCTGTTTGCACGATCTCTTTTAATCTCCATTCCCATAATGAAGTTAGCATCACCGATATCCTTCATGTCAAATTTGGAGGATAGCTGCTATTTCACCTCCTTGATAACATCCATGTTATTTCCTACCAACAACATGTCATCAACATACAACACTACATAAATGAAGTGATTACCAACCTACTTGGAATATACATAGTGATCAACCCTGCTTCTTACAAATCCCAATCAAAGGATGTGATCAACCTTTTGGCTGCTTCATGTAGATTTCTTCTTCCAGATCCCCATGTAGGAATGTTTTCTTCACATCCATCTATTCCACTTCAAGATCAAAATCAACAACAATAGATAAAAGAAATATAATATAAGTTAACTTAGCAACAAGAGGAAAAATCTCACCAAAGTCAATTCCCTCTACTTGGGAATAACCTTTTTCTACTAACCGAGCTTTGTATTTCTCCACTTTACCTTGTGCATTAAACTTGTTCTTATATAACCATTTGCTACCAACAAATTTTCTTCCAGTTGGAAACTCAACTATATCCCATGCCTCAGTCTTATCCAAGGCATCCATTTCTTCAACCATGGTCTTCTTCCAGAGTTTACTATCCTCTGAATTCACTACTTCCTTGACAGTTCTGGGATCACCATCGGTAATAGATAAAGCAAAATTGGAACGAAAATAAGGTGGACTATACCTTTCTGGTTTCCTTCTATCTCTCACTGATCTCCTCAATACTGGGGTATGAGGTTCTTTTTCTTCTTCTTCCGCTTCCTCTTCTTCAGATGATTCAAATTTTGCATCATCCAACTCAAGCTCTATTTTCTCAGGTTCATCTTGCGTTGGTAGGAATTCCTGTTTGGACACATCTTTTACCTCTCTAAAAACAACATCTCGACTGTAAACAATTTTCTTGGTTTATGGGTTCCAAAGATTATAACCTTTCACACCATCTTTATAACCAATAAAGATACACTTTTCAGCCTTTTTATCCATCTTACTTCTATTTTCCTTTGGAACATGTACATAAGCATCACAACCAAACACTCTAAGATATTGAAGAGAGGTTTTCTTTCCAGACCATACCTTGTGTGGATTTTTATCATCCAACGCTGATGAAGGTGATCGATTGACCAGGTAACATGCTGTACTCACTGCCTCTGCCCATAATTGTTGTCCTAACCCGACACCACTGAGCATTCTCCTTGCTTTTTCCATCAGTGTCTTGTTCATCCTTTCTGCAACTCCATTCTACTGAGGAGTGTATGGAGTAGTCTTTTGTCTTGCTATACCACACTTCTTACAGATTTCTTCGAATTCATTTCCGCAGAATTCTCCACCATTATCTGTTCTCAATACCTTTATTTTCTTCTCTGTCTAATTTTCTACCAGAGCCTTAAACTCTTTAAATTTATCAAATACCTCAGATTTCTTTCTAAGAAAATAAATCC
>ML805623.1:34144-45783 GCA_009831015.1 Picea engelmannii
GGAGAAAAGTTGTTTTTACATCTAACTGTTCAAGATGAAAATCTTCTACTACCACAAGACTTAAAATAGTCCTAATTGAAGTCATTTTAACAACAGAAGAAAATATTTCATAAAAATATATACCTTTCTTTTGTGAAAAACCCTTTACAACAAGTCTAGCCTTATACCACTTTATGCCTCCATAATCTTCCTTCAACTTGTAAACCTATTTATTCTGAAATTCTCTTTTTCTTGCAGGAATCTGAACCAAATCCCAAGTCTTGTTATTTTCCAGGGAATCCATTTCCTCTTTCATGCCTTGCTCCCACTTCTTTTTAGTGTCGACCTGCATTCCCTCTTGATAACATTTTGGTTCATGAGAATCATTCAACAATAAATAATACAATGAAGGAGAGTATCGTTCAAGGGGTCTACTTAACCTGGTAGATATTCTAACAACACTTGCAAGAGTTTGAGGTACCTATTGCTCCTGTTGTTGTACATTTTGATTTTCTGGTACCTTTGGAATTTCTTTTTCAGTGATCTCATCAAGCACTATGTATTATAGTTTTTCTTTTTCTTGTTTCTTTCCCTGCAACTGATCTTTGTACATGACCTTCTCATTGAATATGACATCTCTACTCCTAATGATTTTTTGATTTTCATAATCCCATAAGCGATAACCAAAATCATTAACACCGTATCCAATAAAGGTACACTTCTTGAATTTTTCCTCAAGGTTTGTTCTATTTTCTTTATCAATATGGACAAATGCTTCACAAACGAAAGTCTTCAAAAAATAATAGTTTACCTTTTTACCTGTCCATGCCTCCTCTGGAATTCCACCATCCAAAGAGCTTGAAGGTCCTCTGTTTATTAAGTAAACAATAATGTCTACAACGTATTCCCATAATTGTAAGGGAAAACCAACATGCAAACTCATACTCCTTGCACACTCCATGATTGTCTTGTTCATCCTTTATGACACACCATTTTCTTGTGGTGTTCCTGGAACTGCCTTCTCTCTACGAATCCCATGGTATGAATAGTAATAATCAAACTCCTTGTTGCAATATTCACCTCCATTATCTTATATGTGACACTTCAACCTTTTTCTTGTCTCATTCTCAACCAAAGCTTTCCATTTCTTAAAAGTATCAAAAACATCATATTTTTGTCGAATGCAATAAACCCAAGTTTTTCTAGTTGCATCATCAATAAAGTAACATAATAATGATATCCACCAAGAGATGATACATGAGCTGGTCCCCATACATCTATATGCACAAGCTCTAACATTTCACTCTTATTTTCTTTTTTGACTCTGAGAAATTTGACTCTCTTTTGTTTTCCATAAACACAATTCTCACATAAATCCAAATCAATTTGTTTAAGATCTGGTAAGAAATTTCTTTTGTGAAGTATCTGCATCCCCTTCTCACTCATGTGTCCAAACCTATGATGCCACAGTGCTGTATACACTCCTGTAGAAGCTAAAGAGATATAAGAGTCAATATTTCTAGTACATAAATACAATGTACCTACCTTCTCTCCTTTTTCTATCACCAGTGATCCTTTGGTGACTTTCCATGCCTTATCTGTAAATATAGGTATACAAACTTCACTTGCCGACTGCTCTATTAAAATTATATTTTTCCTTATATCTGGAACATGTCTTACCTCTTTCAACAACCATTGGTTTCCATTCCTTTGCTTTATTTTTACCTTTTCCTTTCCAACAAGTTTGCATGGTGCATCATCACACAAATGAACCTGTCCAAAATCACCTTGAACATAATCTAGAAAATGTTTCCTATGGGGTGTGACTTGAAATGAAGCCCCTGAATATACTACCCAACACTCATAAATATTATCTATAGAAATGATCAAAGCATCTTGTAACACATCAGCTATTACATTTGCTTCCTGATTTTTCTCCTGCTGTCCATCTCTTTGTTTCTTTGGAGCTATGCAGTCTTTCTTCAGATGTCCTTTCTTCCCACAATTCCAACACTCTATCTTTCTAAGTCTATAATTGGATCTTCTCTTCCTAGAATTCTTGTGGTTCCTTGAGCCCTTTCTTCTATCCTTTTATTTTCCTCTGTTCTCCATGTTTAACACATTACCCGACGTCTCACCTGTTCTTTTCTGTCACATTTCTTCGCTAAGGATAACACCAACAACATCATCAAATTTTAGAGTGTTTGAACTAGAGACAGAGTTACTTACAACCATGACCAATCCATTCCATCTTTCTCGCAATGAGCACAAGATTAAAAGAACCCTAACCTCATCATCAAAGTCCACTTTTACATAACTTAGTTACCCTCTTTTCCTGCTAGTTACCTTTCGCTCTGATACCAGTTGTTATAAAAACATGATCANAGAAAAAAAAAAAAAAAAAATGTGGAAATAAAACACATAAGATACACAATACAATAGAGACACATATATATGTGGTTCACCCAGTGTGGGCTACATCCACCAGAGAAATTGCCAGGTCCTTCCTTTTTATTATCTAGCAAATGAAGGGATACAACCTACATCACACGCGATGTAACTTCCTCTTCTTTCTCTCACAGTATCATCTCTCAGAATACAATATTTGCAATGATACATAGCTACAATACATTTCCCTCAGAAAAGAGGGTTTCCTTCTAAGGAAAAAAACCCTAACATAACTTCTACTATCAGATCTGTGACCTTATAATGAACGATCCATATTTACTATGAAATTACAATATAAATTTACAAGGAAAATTTTCCTTCGGGGGTTTTGCCCCCAAACCCCCATTGGGTAATGTTGTCCCCGAAACCCCTGCTGAGGGCCCGCTTGCCCCCTGACCCCGCAGGGGGGGGAAAGCCCCCCCTTCAACTCCCCCACGTGGAGGGGTGTAAAGTATTCCATAGTGTAAAGTCTTCATGAGGTATAAACATGGATGAAAATAAATACCTTTGAATAAGGAAGATGATCAGGCTCCACAACCAACATCTAGTTCTTCAGATTTGGAATTCTGAGATCCCTCTTTCATTTTTGACTCTTCCTTGAGTGACTTGTTTTTCTTTCTTTCCTTCCTAAGTTCTTCTAATGCACTGCTTAGATTTTCTCTGAGATAAACTTCACCTTCTTCTTCAGAATCATCTTCTACTTCCATGAAGAGTACTCTTTTTGAATCATTGTCACTGTCATTATCATCCTTGTCTAATGAGGAACTGTCCTCCTTTGAGTAGAAACTTTTCTTGAAGAATTTCCTTTTGTTTCTTCTCTTTTTTCCCTTTTATATTTCTTTTCCCTTTTTGAAACTTCTTCTTCATCACTATATTTATTATTATGAGGACAGTTAGAAGCAAAAATACCAATACCACCCCAAATAAAGCATTTCAATGGAAGCATACCTTTATACTTTCCAGTTCCTTTCTTTAATTTCCTTATGAAGTTAGCCATATCTTCATCTTCGTGTGAATCATCATTATAGCTGCAACCTAGTTTTGAATTTTGCTTGGTCTTCTTCTTTGTCTTCTTGGATGCCTTGAAAGCTTCTTCCTTTGTGACTGGGTTCTCCTGTTCTTTTCTCATTTCATAGGCTGTAAATGTTCCATGTAGCGTGTCCATGCTCAATGTAACGAGATATGCTCTTTCTTCCAGGGTTGATATTTTAGGATCAAATCTCATAGGAAGAGACCTTAACACCTTTTGAACAACCACCGAGTCATCAAATTCTACTCCCAATCCCTTAATAGTGTTAACTATTTTGTAAACTCGCAAAAGGAAGGTTGCAATGCCTTCATCTTCCTTCATCTTCAACTGTTCAAGCTTAGCTTTGAAAATTTGAAGCTTAGCTCCCTTAACCTTGGCATTTACTTCATAAATATTTTGGATTTTATCCCAAAGATTCTTTGCATTGTCACAATGCATAACCTTGACAAATAATGAATCAACTAGACTTCTCAAAATAGTACCTTTAGCCTTTGAGTTGTTTTCACTGAGTTTCTTCCCATCTCTGTTGGTTGGGGGAGTGGTTGGTGTTGTATACCCATCTACTACTGATTGTTAAACATCAAATCTATGTGCATGTAAACAAGTTTTCATCCTTTTATTCTATAAGGTATAGTTTGGTCCTTCAAACATTGGTGCTCCAATCTTAGTGTATTCCATGATCTCCTTCCAGTGGTTAGACTGATTCATGAAGGACCTGTTGTGATACCAATTGTTGGAATACTGAGAGGGGGGTGAATCAGTTTGAGAACAATTAGTACTTTTAATCACAATATAAAATCTCCAATAAATATCATGAGCATTCAAAACACCATAATTCAATGCATAGACATCACATAAAAAAAGTACATGAGAATTTTACATGGAAACCTAATAAAGGAGAAAACCACATAATGATTTTCTTATTTATCAAAGAGTACATTTATTGGAAGCACCAACTTCCTATTTATCTAGCTACAACTAGAAAAAGGCTTCAACCCCTTATTTACAGGCTGCAACCCGAAGGAAGCTCCAACTCCCTAATTTACTGGTTCCAACAGGAAGGAGGCTACAACCCCCTTTTCTTGCCCCATCCAACTCCCCTAAAATATAAATGTAGACCAATCTGTCACTACCTTTTTCAATGACAACCTGTTGTTTTTTCTATTTCTGGTATTTCTACTGTTGCTACTGATATCAATATCTAATCAAGAATACAACCACACATACCTCATACCAAGATCCACAAGAAGGTTCTCCAAATCAAATTCTTATGAATCTCTAAGACATATCTGTTCACGAGTTCCTGATTTCTTTAGAATACACACCCTAACATACACATGAAGACATACCTTCAATCTGTAGCTGACCTGAGTTTTAGATTACTGATATTCAACAAATTTTTCTCTCAGGTCCACAACCCTATATATTGTCTGCTCGTGGGTGTTCGTTCTTTTCTTCACTGCAACCCGCAGATGTCCACACTTTTCCTCCTGAATCCCACAGATTTAGCTCCTGAAAACTTCTTCCCTCACTAGACTTTGCTGACTTCGACTCACTTCATCATATCTCCAACCTTTAGTCACCAGAAGAAGTGATCTTGAGTTCACTCTTCTCTGTGTTTTAATGAGGATCTCATGCAATTGACATGCAACTTGTTAACTTCTGTTTATAGTTACTTTAACATGAAACTGGCATGAAGCTTGTTAAATTCTGTTTACAACTCCTTTACCTTGACATGCAACTTGTTAACTTCCTGTTCAAGGGTTGAAAACAATGACAACCAATATTTCAACAATTCAAAGACAACCAATCTTTCAACAATTAATCTTTCAACAATTAATCTTTCAACAATCAATATTTCAACAAGTTATACCCCAATATTCCCAAATCCTAATTTGACTACAGGGAGTTCTTAAACTCCCTTGCATGGTTTTCCATGGGGGGAGGAGCACATCCCTACATCAAACCCCTCCTTAGGAAGTGGAACATTTCCATATTTTGGGGAATTTACAGGGACCAATCCTTTTTCAAGATTGGGTAATTAGATGGGTGGAACTTTCCAATCTTCCAATATGTCGATGAGTTCTAAACCTTTTCCATTTTTTGGCAATCAAGGGAGTAGTTCTTTCCCCTCTTCCAGAATGACAACATGGAGCAATCTCTTCCAAAGTTCTTGGAATCCCGTCCAGGGAAAATTTTCTTTTAAGATTGAAAAAATAAGAATACAAGAATGAAGAGAGGTGAACCTATATAAATAAAATTTGGTTTCGTTATGACTACAAACAATAGCCAAGAAACCCAGAAAGCTAAGCACAAGACTCATCTTTCAATTATGAAATTCAGAAAGCAACCTAAAAAACTTTAAACAAAGGAAAAAATATTTAGTTTCCTTTAGTTATAAAAGAAAAAATGGACTTAAACTAACTTCGCAGGGCATTAAACAACTTTTAGACAAACCAAGGAATACAAAAATAAACTAAGGAAACAACATAAGGGCTAGTAGGAGGCTGGAAGGTGGAGAAAACTACTTTCCAGAATGCATACACTATTGTTTCCTTAGTAAATAGCATGTGTACGCTACTGTATTCTCATAAAAAAATGTATATATGTAAGTTTAGATGAGGAAAGGTGCATGTGAATCTCAGTTTTTCCAAAAAGATTTGGAAAATGAATGAACTATGACCCATAACCTACTCTTACAGGTCTAAAAAGAACTCAAAGAGATGAAACAAAAGTAGAAGAAGAACAAAAATCGTACAAGCAACAAAACAATCCTAAGGAGAAAAACTCTCTGAGATGTTCCCCAATGGAGTCACCAAGTCTGTTATGGGATTTTCACCCCTATGACCAGGGTCAGGGTCACAGCATAATCGAAAGGAAAATACAACTAATTCAAACCAAAAGTAGTAAAGACAAACAATCTAGTAACTACCTAGTAGTTATAAACCACTTACCCAGAAAAGCGAAGTTTGGAGTAGATCCTGCTAAATGGTCCTCACTTCTGTCTTTCGTTCCAGTATATCTTTCACCGACATGCACACAAAAAAGAGTAAATATGAAAGTAAAGTAGTTACAATAACTAAAATACAACTACCCTAACTAACTTGGATCAATACTATAGTTTCCTACCAAACACAAGTATATAACCAAAATGAAATACATTAATCACACAGGTTTGGGGGAAGGAAGGAAGAGAGTTATCTTATTATTAAAATGAAAAACATAAAATATAGAAGAAAATCACCTGATCCTTGTTGTGACATCACCTGGAACCACCATATAGATTCCTCCTCTTGGGCCACTAAAGGAAACTTAACCTACACAATCCTAAATCAAAGCAAGTGAGAGAAAGAGAAAGAGTCTCTTTCTTCCAACAAGATAGTGTGAGAAAGGGTGCTAGAAACATGGGTTTCCAGAAAAGGGAATGGCCTTAGAAGCATGGGAATTAACTTCTTGCAGACTCGAACATAAAGGTGCTCTCTCTCTCTCTCTCTCTCTCTCTCTCTCTCCTCCATCTTATGGCTATATTTATACCAAGAATAGTTGGTTGGAGTAGTTATGCATGAGGAATATGAGGTTAAACCTGGAAAACCCATAAAATTTGACCAAAAAGGTGCATTTTGCGCACATTAAAATTTTTTAGTGCATTCTAAAGGCATACGTGTGTTGTTAAAGGGAAACTAGCATATTTACACTTCTTGCTTGATCAAAGGTAGCATATGGATTTCCAAAAGGTGTTTTTTGAAGTGTTTCATGAGGAATTTTCATCTGCAACTGCAAGTGGATTTGGGATCAGGGCCAATGTATGCATCTTAAACATATGGGGTGAAAAAAGATGCTAGAACAACACCAATAATGTCAAGTATAGTTCAAAACTATACAAAAAATTGAACCATATGCACAACTATCAAAGGTTCTATTTTCTCAAATTTTATTTGGAAACTACACTCTCCTCTTTAATTGAACATTGAGTATGAGAGCCCATATCATGTCAAAACAATAATGTGCCTATGAAGATTATACATGCCTAATAAGATATGTAGCTCATAAACTATTATAGTAATTTGAATCCAAAATTTGTCCAAATAATGCATATCTAAGAGCTTACACAAACCAAAGCAGGCAATGTTATAAGCACCCCAACCATAACAACAACATTTATAGGATAATAATAGATCTCAAATCCAATGTTTACTCTACCAGACCCCAATCGAAATTAAAACTAAAAGGAAGAACTAAGCATGAAACAATATTCCATAGTTTAAGGATTAAAAGTAAAATGCAATCTATTATTTATTTATAAGTGATTATGTCCACCATGCATATACACTCACATATTAAACAACAAAAGAATCCCAACATATATCTTTTGTTTGAGAATGATAAGCTACGGAGGTTTCACATTATTAATCCTCAAAAGTGTATTAGAAAAACAACACAATAGTTTTTTAATAGTGTATGCCCAGATGTTTCTTCAACACTCTAATATATACAACCTCACCTCTTGAAGATACATATGTAGGATTATGATGGATTTCATAATAATTTACTCAGAATCATAATCATGGTCAAGATATATTTCTGAGCAGAAAATATTTTCTAGAGCACGTGAAAAATACAACTAGCCAAGGATTAGTTACGTCACTGAAACAAACTAAGGAGCTGAAAAAAAAATTAAGCTTAATATCCCCAAATCCAAAAAGAGGAGAAACAATTGAATAGATTCTCATGGCAATACTGTTTTTATTTTGTTTTTAAGAATAAACTAACTTACATTTAAAGGATTTTGAAAGACCATACTTGCAATCTAGGTTTGCAAAACATTTATAATGACAAAATATAACTTGATATGCAAAAGTGAGGGCATACAAAATGCGCTCTTATTTCTGGATGAAATCAAAATCGTAATTCTTAGGGGACTTGACTCCATGATAAACAATTCAAGATTAAAAATACAAACATTACGAATCATGCTATGACTCGATATGAAATGTCTTCATTATAGAGCTATACAACTCTAACAATCATATTCATACTTCATAGAAGAGCTTGAGAGTAAGTACACAACAAATATGATTTCATGAGGGCTTTGATAGCTATCCAAAGTTTGATATTAAGAGAAATGGTGTGAGAAAGACTTACATAAACCTAAGTATGCAACATATCGGCAACAAATGACAAAATTTGAATTTTAAAAGAGGGTTATCCCCATAACAAAGCGGTTAGAAATCATTTCATGCCAATTGAAATTTGAGGGTAAGAAGAACTTGGCAATGGGTTAAGGCCAAGGTCATGAAAAGAAATATAAATATACTTTGCAATGAAGGATTGAAGCACCTCAAGTTAAACACATGAACATTTTCTTCAAGCATTTTAAGGCTAGGGTTTCGAAAAAAGTAGACGTGATTGCTTTCAAGTAAACCCCCAAAGTGTAAGTTACCAAATAGAAATATTTAGAGAAAGAGCACAATTATTGTAAAAATATTTAATATAGAGAAACAAAATAACGAGCACAATAAGAATATGAGCCAAAATATGGTACCTTTATTAATTTAGAAGCACTATTCACTTGTCTCTTCGGAGGGGGGGGCAACCTCCAATAGAGTAGAGCTCAAATTACAAAAGATTCCAGAAGACATGTTTTACAATGATTTCTACCTCTATATATACTATGTCTACCTTCTTAAGAACATTCTAAAGAAGGAACTTTCTAGTAGGCGAAACCTTCTAGTAAGCCTTCCTACAATAATTGTGTTCTGACTATTAAATAGGCCTTATTTACTAATGATGACCTTTATTACATAACAATACATAGTATTCTATATAATTTAAGGGTTAGGGATGTTAGGACCCTAACATGACCTCCCCCTTAAATAAAATCATTGTCCTCAGGGCCTGAGATGCGGGAATTGTTGTGCAATGGAGGTTGTCTCCCATGTGGCATCCTTGGGTTGTGTATCCTTCTATTATATTAAAACTTCCTAAATGGTGCGCTTGTGGAGATGATGCTCACATTGGTCCATGATGTCTTATGGACACAACCAAATGGAACCTTCTTCATCTAATTCGGGAGACTAGTTTGAACATAGCACTTGGATCCAATCTGTAACATCCCCAATATAATCCCCAATTCAATTAATGTTTAATGTAGATATAATATGTGGCCACAACCAAGCGATGTATATGCAAAATGTATTTCTAAGTTTTAACAATAAAATGTGATGTCAGCTGCTAAGGGGACATAGATAGATATAGGGGATGAATTAATCCACAAGAGAGGGGAGGGTCTAAGAGAATGGCCAAGAGGGGTCCAAGGGGGAATTACCCATGTTTATTAATTCCACCCACATTCCTGAATTTTATTATGACTTTGCATTAAAATCTATTTTTTGATTGAGCATCCCCAAATCCAATCATTGAATGCATTTAAGAGGGTGGGTGTGAGAAGTCACATCCCATAGTTATTTGGAGCATGGGGGCTGAGTATAATCAGCTTGGGGAAGTCTGTGAGTTGAGAAAGCAAGCCAAAGGGAGAAATTCATATGGGTAGTTACACCCATTTTTAGATAGTCAAGGTTTTTGCATGAACAACAAGTAGAGAGGAGAAAGGAGAGCTTGTGATCCAGATTTATGTAGGAACACAATGAAATACAGAAATACACATAAACGCAGAGATGCAGCGGAAATAAGACTTCATTTCATTAATAACAAATGACTGAAATATGCTTACAGATAGAATGGAAATAAACTAGCTATGGTGCTGGTAGCTTATCTCTGAGAAGAGATGTGGTTGCTACTCGCATCCATGAGAAGATAATTACAATGAGGCTCTAGAGGCATTTTTTAAAATAGATGAGAATGCCAAAAGTCATAGACATCCAAAAACCTAACCCTAGGAGATGAAGCGCCAAAAGTCACGTGGGCCCCATTTGGGTAAGTTAGTACATAAACTTCCCGGGGTTGTAACTTTTGCATACGATCTCTTTTTTAGGCGTGTGATAGCTCGTTGCAAAGGTATCGTCGAGGAGATTCATTTTGGGGGCTCAATCATGCCTTCAGATATAATTGAGAACCTCGATCTCAAAAAAACTTCATTTAGGCTCTCAAAATGGCCTCGAAAGTTAAAACCTGCTAAAAATAGTAAATTGCCAAAATTGCCAGAAAACTATTTTGAGCCAGTCTGAAAAGGTGGTTGGCCACCGATATCCACCTGGATAAATCCTCCCTCCTTAGGAATAAATGGTCCCCATTGCGTTGAGTTCCTCCATGAGATGAGGAAACTTTTGTTGAACTTGGTCCATGGTGAGCCATTTGCCTTGGTGAAGGAGTTGGCCTGCTTTGACAACTCGATATAGCGGTATCCTTTGTTTTCGAGTGTGCTTGATCTATGTATCCATGATCTGATCAGTTATGGCTTGTTCCATGCAGTCTGGATTTAACTCTGTTGGTGTGAGGTATTCTGCCATGTCGGATGTGTCTAGTAGAGGTAGAAAGTAGGGCCGAAGGCGGTCCACATTGAACACTGGGTGCAGACCAAGGAATGGTGGAATGTTGAGCTCAAAGGCATTTTCCCCTACAACCTTGGTGAGGGTGTATGACCCATATCGAAGAGGATGAAGCTTGCGGTGGGGTCCAGCGAGGCACTCCTTTTGCAAATGCAGCCACACTTTGTCGCCCACTTGGAAGTTGTGTGGCACCCGATGTTGATCATGTCGTTGCTTGTACTTAGCATTGGCCCTGTCCAAGATGTCATGAACCTGTTGGCGGATGTGTTTAATGTGCTCAATGAAGTTGTTTGCCTTATCCGCCTCAGACTGGACATGAGCTGAATCTTCCTGAGTAGCCACAAATGGCATGGCTATGTCAATGGGACAGAGTGGCTGGAATCCCAAGCCCACTTGAAAGGGGTTGTGGCTAGTTGAGCTATGGAGAGCCCGATTGTAGCTGTGTTGTACATAGGGGAGGCTCTCATCCCATGTGCGTGGTTGCTTTGAATTGTACAAGCGCAGAATGTGTACGATCATCCGGTTGACGATCTTTGTCTGGCCATCAGTTTGCAGATGGAAAGCTGTGGACTTGGTGAGCTTGGTGTCCAACATCGACCAGAGGCTGGACCAAAATGTATTGAGGAACCTACTGTCCCGATCTGAGATGATAGACTGTGGGATCCCAAAGTGTACCC
>ML805623.1:54186-126499 GCA_009831015.1 Picea engelmannii
CAAATATGGGAATGTCAAAGTTTACTTGTACCTTAAAAGGAGTGGCACCTCCAGAGTGGCTTCTGGATGTCGATGCACCGCTAGTCGGAATCCGTTGAAGAATCTGGGCAAAGTTGTCCATCATCGCGTTCCTTTGTTTCTCGCGGGCCTCCTCGAGAAACATTTTGATAGGATCTCCTGCTCCCTCATCTTTCTTTTCTTCCCCCATGGGTGGTCTTCGGGGTTTGCGAGGCTGATCTTGCAAACGTTCAACCAGATCGAGCCCCAACTCCTTATACCCCGATCTCGTTGGGGACATGCAAAGAAGGATCGAGAATGAGCAGACCGCTCTGATACCACTGATCTGGATTTATGTAGGAACACAATGAAATAAAGAAATACACATAAATGCAGAGATGCAGCGGAAATAAGACTTCATTTCATTAATAACAAATGACTGAAATATGCTTACAGAGAGAATGGAAATAAACTAGCTAGGGCGTTGGTAGCTTATCTCTGAGAAGAGATGTGGCTGCTACTCGCATCCGTGAGAAGATAATTACAATGAGGCTCTAGAGGCCTTTTTTACAATAGACGATAATGCCAAAAGTCATAGACATCCAAAAACCTAACCCTAGGAGATGAAGCGCCGAAAGTCATGTGGGCCCCGTTTGGGTAAGTTAGTACATCAACTTCCCGGGGTCGTAACGTTTGCATACGATCTCTGTTTTAGGCGTGTGATAGCTCGTTGGAAGGGTATCGTCGAGGAGATTCATTTTTGGGGCTCAATTATGCCTTCAAATATCATTGATAAACTCGATCTCAAAAAACCTTCATTTAGGCCCTCAAAATGGCCCCGGAAGTTAAAACCTGCTAAAAATAGTAAATTGCCAAAATTGCGAGAAAACTGTTTTGAGCCAGTCTGAAAAGGTGGGTGGCCACCGATATCCACTTGGATCAGCTTGGAGATGGAACATCTACAGAGGGTGAATTATAGAGCATGTTGGAGAGTTTTTGGAGTATTTGAAGCCAAATATTGAAGAGCTAGGTTGTCATGCCTAAAGAGTGGACTCCTATGTGAGTTGCACTGTAACAAAAAGTGTTTTTTTTTTTGTTGGTAGTTTTCTTGAGTTTCCCAGCTGAGAGAATATGGGTTACCTGTGCCAAAGAGACCCTGATAAATGAATGGGATTCCCAAGGGAATGAGCTCAATGAAGGGGTACATTCCTTGGGTTGGGCAGGTGGAGAGGAAGAGAGTTGGTGGAAAATCGAGATAGCTGCAGGAAAATACCAGTGGGTTGTGGATTTTCAGAGCTGTGTCTGGACACTAAGAGAGCACCCTCATTTGTGGATTTCTAGCCCCAACTCAGGGGTGACTTGTTGTTGATATTTGGAACAACAAGTCTATGTTTGGGTAGAATTTTCATCCCAAGTATATGGTCACACAACTGTTTATAAAAGATAAGTCTTTCTATTTATATTATGAGCTTATTTGTTGTGCATTGACTCTGCAATTGAGAATGATTTACATGTTGTTGAAATGAGCTGTTAGTTGCATTTAATGTCTTTTTTAGATTGATGTATATGCATTTAATAAATGGTAACATACAATAGTTAAATCTGGATGTAATTCGTAGTTGATAATCTAAAAGAACTAATTAGATAACAATTTTTTTAATTTTTATGAGTTTTATGTTGATATTTTGATGTAACTATGGAGGATATTCTTTTGTATTTGTATTGGTCAAACCTCGAGAAGGTTATTGTAATCTTATTGTATAAATTAGCTCAAAAGAAATTATTATTTTATTGTTATCCTTATTGTAAAAGTCAAAACAAACCCTCTTAGGGTTGTGTCTTTTTGGGAGTCAAGTTATGTGTATAAATAGAAGTCGAGTTCCTCTCATTTGTATACACATACAACTCACCTTCTCTTGTGTATTTGGAGCATAGAAAAGGAGGTCTAGTGCATGAGGTCTTGACCTCTTGGTCTTCGGTATCTTGGTCTTGGTCTATTTGTGGAGAGATATAAAGTGATATTGTACTGGTTGAAGGAATATATAATGAAGAATTGGTTGTTGGGTTTTCTCCCCCACGAGGGTTTCCCAGGATATATCTTTTGTTCTATGTTTTTTTATCTTTCAGTGATCCTATTACATACAATTTTTAATGAATGTTAAAGAAGATAATTGTAACTTCTAAAATTATATCATGGTATCAGAGCAATCCTGAATAGAAGACAATTCATATATCTAGAAGAAAAAAGGAGCCATTTTTCTTGATAGGAGTGGTTTCCGGACAAGACAAGACTACCGACAAGTGCGCTCATGCGGAGCATATCTTTTCCCTGGATCAAATATTCATAATCCAGAATTTGTGATTTAGGGGTAGGATGACTACCAAAAACAAGATTGATGAGAAGATGGAGGGAGATGATAACTTTAGAGTCTGGAGGTATAGAGTATCCCTCCTCCTAGAAGAATATGATCTAGAGAAGTTCACTAAAGAAGAGGTTTCAGAACCAGAGGGAGATGAGGATAAAACAAATCACAAGAAGGATATGGTCAAAGCAAAGATGATTATTGTTGACTCCATTAAGAACCATCTTATTCATCACATAGCTTCATTAGCCAGTCCAAAAGAAATGATGGATTCCTTAACCTGACTATTTGAAGGAAACAACATCAACTGAAGAATGACGTTGAGAACTCAGTTAAAGAACGTGAGGATGCAGAATTAAAAAATGATCCACTCTTACTTCTCAAGACTGAACCAGATCAAGGAGTAGATATAATCCATTGGTGATACAATGAATGGAGAATAAATTATGATGACCACCTTGAATGGCCTCCCAAGGTCATGGTATGAATTTATTCAAGGGATGTGATCAAGAAGGAAGCTATCCAAGTTCAATAGGCTATGGGAAGATTGCAACCAAGAAGAAGCAAAGAAGACAACTAAAAAAGAGAATATGACAGATGATGATCAAGCCCTAGCTTCCCACACCAGGAAAAGAAAGAAAAATAATGAACCCTCCTCACCCAAGAAGTTTCATAAGGGTTGAAGAAATAACCCAAATATCATATGTTTCTGTTGTTAGAAAATGGGATACATTGCTAGGAATTGTTCCCTCATTCAGAGACCGAGGGAAAATAAAGGAGGTAAAAGGAATCATGTTCATACTGTTATCACTGAAATTTAGTCCGCACATGGCGACAAGAACTCCGCATCATCAAAACAAGAATGAAGTCATTCATGGTACAGGATTAATTCCACAACATTGCAAAAGGGTCAAAAACTATACTAAGTGACCAAAAATTGAAGGGCGCTTTACAGAATCTGGGTGCGCGTGCATATGCGCGTAACAACAACGTAAAATGCGTGCATATGCGCACAATGTGCGGATACGCGCACAATGTGCGACAGTTGGGCGAAAAACCCACGCACCTGCTAAACAACGCATTTATTGAAATTGGTCGGCCTCCCAACCACTAATGGATCAGCTCCCAAGCTGATTTGACACCAAATCCGAGCTCAATCCACATGGTGGGCTGGTCAAAGACCTAATTGAGCCCTAAAGAGCCCCTTTTCACACTCCAAAGAGGTTACATAATCACCCAATGCTAGGCTATAAAAAGCCATGAATAACCATCATTTTATCAAGGAATTCCATGCATTGTTATGCTGCCAAGATTGTTAAGGACTCATTCTTTGACAAGAACACATTGGCATCATTTCACAAGAGCTATCCACCCCTCTCTTGAGTGGATAAGCTAGGAGTTCTTTCACCCACATTTTCATCTTTTCATTGTAAGGAGAGCAAGCTTGTGAGGGCCTCAAGAGCCTTCCATTGGAGAAAGAAGGGACCCGAGTCCCCTTTCTTCATTGTGCCTTTGGATTTCATCAATAGATCAGCTTATACATTGGTGATATTGGTCCATTTGTATTTATTTTTCATTTCTCCATATGCTCATAGTTTTAGTTTGTTTTAATTTAATTCTTGTTTATAACTTTGTAATTTCTCTTTCTAACCTTTCCTTTTACAGCTGTCATGCCTAGCAGAGCCCAACTGGGCATGTAAGCACCTTTTATTTGCTCATCAAGTGATGAATTGGGTGTAAACACATACAACTGAAGCTGATGAGCCACCCAAGAAGGTTGCAAAGGAATATGAATCAAGTGATGAGGAGTATGTTCTTATCTCAACCCTTACAAAAACTATCACTCATGGAAGTTACATATGGTTGGTGGACAGTGGTGCTTCGAGTCACATGACATGTTATAAAAACTCCTTGTCTAATCTTACTCATAAGGGTTCACCACACAAGGTGAAATTGGGAGATGACTATTAGTATACGATCAAAGGAGTAGGAGAAGCCTCCTACAATTTAGACTCATGAAAGCCAATGAAGATGAAGGAAGTTCTCTATGTTCCTGGATTGAAGAAGAACCTTCTCTCGATTTCAACATTGGATGAGAAGGGTTACAGAGTTTCATTTTTTGATGGACAAGTTCTTATGTGGCCTAGAGGGAATACTTTTGATGATGATGTGGTGATTGGAGTTCAAGAGGGAGGACTCTACAAATTGAAAGGGTGATCAAATTCAACATTAATTCACGACACTATGAATCCCAGTGAATTATGGCATAAGAGATTTTATCACCTACATTACAAGGCCCTAATGAGTGTGAGCAATATGGTGACATGATTACCAAATATCCAAGAAAAACTAGACGACGTGTGCAAAGGCTACGCACAAGGAAAGAATGTGAAGCACTCCTTTCCTAGCAGCGATAACAGAGCCAGAAGATTATTGGAAATCGTGCACTCTAATGTGTGTGGAACAATGTCATAAACTTCACTAAGAGAGTATGTATACCATGTGTTTTTTATTGATGATTACTCATGTAAAACTTAGATCTATTTGTTGAAGGAAAAAAATGAAGTGCTTGGAAAATTCAAAGGATTTAAGGCACTGGTCGAAAACCTAACAGAGCGAAAGATAAATACATTATGATCAGATAATGGAGGAGAATTCACTTCATAGGAATTCAAAGATTATTTTAAGGAAGCTGATATTAAGAGGGATATTTATACTCCTTACAATCCTCAGCAGAATGGAATAACATAAAGGAAGAATCAGACGATCATGGAAGCAGTAAAGGCTATGATCCACGATCAAGTTCTACCTATGCATCTGTTGGAAGAAGAAGAAAATACTGTAGTGTATGTGCAGAAAAAAATTCCCCACAAAGTACTTGAAAACAAGACACCAGAGGAGATGTTTTCAGGACAGAAGTCGGATGTCCGCTATCTAAGTATATTTTTCTACCCTGTATTTGTGCATGTCACTAAGGAAAAGAGGAAAAAATTGTATCCATCTGGAAATAATGGAGTATTTTTTTGTTACAGTGACACATCAAAGGCATATATGATATATATTCTCAATCACCAAAAAGTTGATATTAGTTGAGATGTCACCTTCAATGAGAGTGCATATTTCAACAAATTAAAATAGTATGTGTAACATAGGTTCATGAGGAGGAGAATGAAGTTACTAGAGTTCCATAGGCAGAAGCAATTGAACCAGAGGAATTCATTCATGAGGAAAATGACATAGAAGAAACTCAGAAGCCAACAGAGATGCCTTCTCGCAAGATAATCCCAGCTTGGGAACATGAGCTCATCAGATATGCAGAAAGATATGGTGCCCCAGAAAAATATTTAAGGGAAAGTAAGAAGCTGAATACATATTCCAACTATGTGGCATGTTTGTGTGATATCATGGATGCAGAACCGTTCAGTTATGAAGAGGATGCAGAAAAGAGGGTATGGAAGGATGCCATGGGGGTGGAATATCAATCCATAGTAAAGAATGATGTTTGTGATGTGGTCCCCAGACCGAAGGAGAAATTAGCAGTAAGTTCAAAATGGAACATGCAACTGATGACAATATTGAAAAGTATAAGGCTAGATTCGTGGCTCAAGGATTCTCTCAAAAGGAGGGTATTGACTATGAGGAGACATTTTATCCTGTGGCTATATATACCTCAATCATGACTATACTTTCATTGGAAACAATAGTGAAATGGAAGTTGCATCAGATGTATGTGAAGACAACCTTATTGAATGGTGAAATAAAAGAGGAAGTATATGTGGAGCAGCCACAAGGGTTCAAGGTACATGATAGGGAGATGCATGTGTGTAGATTGAAGAAGGATTTATATGGATTAAAGTAGTCACCTAGAGCATGGTATGGTAGGATTGAAATTTTATGATGATCTTAGGATTTACAAAGAGCGGTGTAGATCCTAATCTTTACTTTAAGGTTGTGGATGCTGGTCCGGTAATACTATTGTTGTATGTGGATGACCTGTTTCTAACTGGTGTGGAAAAGATCATTTTAGAGTGTAAGAGAAAACTGGATGTTGATTTTTAGATGAAAGATCTTAGGATGATGCATTACTTTTTGGGTCTCGAGGTATGGAAGAGACAAGATGAGATATTTCCAAATCAAAGGATGTATGCAGTGGAAATCCTAAAGAGGTTTAGGATGTTGGATTACAAGGAAATGAATACACCTATGGTATCAAATATGAAGTTGTTGTAGGATATGAATTCAAAGACTATGGATGTTACTTTACACAGGCATATGGTAGGTTCTTTTATGTACTTGATGAACACAAGATCAGATATATGTTTTGTCGTGAACACCCTGAGTCAGTATATGGAGCAACCTAGGGAGGTTCATTTGGTCACAACAAAACATGTGATAAGGTACCTTAAGGGTACATTGGATTATGGTCTCAGGTATGTGACAGACCATGATTTCAGGTTATATGGATATTCAAATTTAGATTGGGTCGACAATATTCCTGATCGGAAGAGTACTTCGACATATTGCTTCAGTCTAGGCTCCAGTATGATTTTGTGGAGTAGCAGGAAGCAGTCATGTGTAGCACTCAGTACAAATGAGGTTGAATATGTGGCAACATGTGCAACATGTAGAGAAGCAATGTGGCTTCAGAGGCTGTTGTATGGGTTATTCGGTCTCAAACTAGAGGTGACCTGCATTTGGTGTGACAACCAAAGTTGCATGAAGTTGTCAGATAATCCGGTGTTCTATGACAGGTCGAAGCTTATCAAGATCAAATATCACTATATTAGGGATATGGTGCATAGGGGAGGAGTGAGGAACCAATATGTGACTACCAAGGATTAGGTTGCGAACGTGTTGACCAAGTCACTGTAGAGGATGAAGTTTGAGCACTTCAGGGACAAGCTTGGCATGGTCCCTCTTCAGAGGGAGTGATGAGGTAAATATGCATTGTGGGGTAGTGGATGTCCTGGGGACATGTTGTATCTATTTGAGAGATACCCACATGCCTTGGATGCATTGACTATGAAGTCATAGGGGTGCACATGATGAGGTAAAAATGCATTATGAGGTAGTGGATGCCATGGTGACATGTTGAAGCTATTTGAGAGCTACCCACATGCCTTGGATTCATTGGATGTGAAGTCATGTTGTACTATGGATATCCAATGATGTATCGATTCATATGTTCAACAATAAATGGTCATGAGATCATGTGGTAACAAATAATACCTTCCTAGTTAAGAGGGAGTGTTGATATTTTGATGTAACTACGAAATATATTCTTTTGTATTTGTATTGGTCAAACCTAGAGAAGGTTATTGTAATATTATTGTATAAATCGGTTCAAAATAAATTATTATTTTATTGTTATCCTTATTGTAAAAGTCAAAACAACCCGTTTTAGGGTTGTGTCTTTTCAGGAGTTAAGTTATGTGTATAAATAGAGGTCGAGTTCCTCTCATTTGTATACACATACAACTCACCTTTTCTTATGTATTTGGAGCATAGAAAAGGAGGTCTAGCACATGAGGTTTTGGTTTCTTGGTCTTTGGTATCTTGGTCTTAGTCTATTTGTGGAGAGCTATAATGTGACATTGTACTCATTGAAGGAATCTATACTGAAGAATTGGTTGTTGGGTTTTCTCCCCCACGAGGGTTTCCCAGGATATATCTTGTGTTCTTTGATTTTTTATCTTTCAATGCTCCTATTACATGCAATTGCTAATGAATGTTAAAAAATATAATGGTAACTTCTAAAATTATAACATTTTATGCATGTAATGGACCCAAAATGGGTTGGAGGACGTTACATTATGGTATTAGAGATTCTGGTTCAAACACTAGACTTATATGGGCCAACATGGATGTAAGTTGAGAAAATTCACTACTATAGATTTTTATGTGATGAATTTGGGGAAAAACAGAGAAAAAATAGATCAAAATCCCCAAATTCGTGAGAAAAAATCACATTTAAAGGACTCATAACTATTTAAGAGATTCAATGGAGCCAATATGAAAAGCTGTAGATTTAAATTCGACCTGGGAGGTTGAAATTTGAGTTTTAATGGACGCCTATAGAAGTTGGATAGAGTTGATGAATCGACGACCGAGATCGCATTCGATTGTGAGATCAACGACCCAAATTCATTTTAACAACATTAAAAATTCACAAGGTTTTGGTTGTTTGAAAGGTTGAGTATATTTGATGTAGGAAGCATTTTTCCTCCTAAAATGACCTCATTGAAACAGACCTAAGGGGTCTTGAAATTTACCAAAGGGAGTGGGTTCCCTTAATGGATTTGATTGCATATTCCTAAGTTTTTAATTATTCTAGAAGGATTGTGTTGTTAGGAGGAAAGAGGATTGTTTTCCCTAATTATGAGGTAAATGGATTAATTGAACTAACTAGTTGGATTAGATGGATTGTTCTAAGTATGGAGGAATCGATCTAAATTATCCTCATCAATTATAATAGTGAGAGTGTTATTATTGTATTTAGTTGCATAATCTTAGGAATTCATTTTCCTAAGATGGAAGTGTACCTTCCATGTGATAAATTGTAAACCTTCGATCATGTAAGAGGGTCCAAATTAGTGAAGTATCATGCCAAAGGAGAGGTGGCCAAACAGAGGAGATTAGGCCAAGGTCATGGAGTGGAAAAATTAGTGAGATATCAGGCCCAAAGGGAAGAAGCTCATATTTCAGAATTAGAGGTAGAGAGCTCTAATTGTAAATTTATGTGCAGAGACCAAATAGAATAGAAACACTTTGACTGTGTGTATTCCTTTGAGTATATGTGTAATTTCATAAATGAAAAATCTTGACTGTGTGTGTATAATTTACAGGAAGGAATTTCTTATGGAGGTGAGCCCGAGGAAACAAGTCTATTGAATGAAATCGTGAGGCGACAAAGTTCCTATGAACTCTGTGAAAGAAAAATGAGTAAGGAAGAGATTCTTTGCAACTAAATCCAAATTTAGAAACACCTCGAACGAGAAGGATTTCATTTTGCACAAAGGATGAGAGCATTGGATCTATTCATATTCCTTGGGGGAATAATGATAATTCATCAAACCAAGATTAAATCATGTCCATATATTATACCAGACCGACGAGACACAGTGTATCGACCTTTCGGTTCCCGATATATATTGTTAAGGAGTGAAAGTGCAATTTGCACCACGAAAAATTAATAAACCAAGTGAAAGTTTGCAACTCGGTACTTGACATCCCGATCCTGCTGATACGAGGGTTCCATCTTATCAATGTTTTGGTTCAACGTATTCTCGAAATAAAGGAGAAGTGCTATAGTTCCATGACACCCCAATCTCCCGATTCTCGGGATATCATCCTCCCCAATGTTTATTAGACCAAGTTTAAATCCTATCAAAACCCGAAATCTTGACCTCCTGGGATCACAATTCCGTCATATTGGCATATTGGCACATCCAAACCCAAAGCATGCATTACTTGAACAAAGTTTTGCAAAACATTTCTAATGAAAAAACATAACTTGATATGCAAAAGTGAGGGCATACATAATGCCCTCTTATTTACGAGGATGAAATCAAAATCGTAATTCCTAGTGGACTTGACTCCATGATAAAAAATTAAAGAATAAAAATATAAACATTATGAATCCTTCTATGACTCCATATGAATTCACTTCTTTATAGAGGTATACAACTCATAACAATCATATTCATACTTCATATAAGATCTTGAGAGTAAGAACATAACAAACACGATTTCATGAGGGCTTTGATAACAGTCCAAAGTTTGATATTAAGAGAAATAATGTGAGAAAGACTTACAAAAACTCAAGTATACAATATATCAACAACAAATGAAAAAAATGATTTTTAAAAGAGGACCATCCCCATAACAAAGCGGTTATAAATCATTTCATACTAATAGAAATTTGAGGGTAAGAAGAACCTGGCAATAGGTTAAGGACAAGGCCGTGAAAATACCTATAAATATACTTTGCAATGAAGTACTGAAGCACCTCGAGTTAAACACATGAATATTTTCTTCAACCATTTTAAGGCTAGGTGTTATAGTCCAAAAATGCCACATCTATGCATCCAAGACATTGTCCCATCCATTTGCATCCTTTACTAATCATACTGCTGAGGTTTCCTTCTAAAAACAACTTTTTGGATATTGTACGTGCTCTGTTGCACTATATTCCTGCATACATATGTGTTTTTCATGCTAGTTAGCTCGTGTACATATGCTTGCTGCATGCTAGTTATCCCATGTTTACCTCCAAAAAATGAAAAAAAATATAAAATTGCACATATTTCGGTGGTGTTTATGGGATATGGAGGGTTTCCTAACCATTCTACCCCCTATAGCATGTTCCCAAACCGAATAACCATCTTTTTCTCATATAAAAATAGGTATTGGGGGGTCATTTAGACATATGAACAAGAGAATAAGAAAACTCTGCCAAAATCCTTTCCCTCTCATTGCCCAAGTTTTGCATCTTGCTCTGAGTTTTATCCTCTGCTTCCCATCCAATCATTCTCCCTATGAAACCCTTCCTTCTTCCCTTGATGGCATGTTGGTTGTGAGAATTCTATGTGGGATTGGTGTGCCTTGAGCCACGACAAATCAGCCCAGACTTGGTTCATAGAGCGGTTTCCGCAAGAAAAGGTTGTAACCTTTTATCTTGTATATGAATAAAATAGATTGTCTTTGTCCCAAAACTTTATGTGTTCATGTTCTTGTCTATTTGATCATTTACATCTATATTTAGGATTTTAAGTGGTTACTAGAGATTGTATATGTTGTTGTTCTGTATTCCTAACTTATTTTAGTTCAACTTTGGGAGGAGATCTGTGATCTAAGAGGAAACAACAAGTGGAAGAGGTCTACATCAACCATAAGGATTCAAGGTGCTCTTCATAACCTTCTCTTCCCTCTCTCTTATCACTTAGTATAGATTGTTTTGGGGTATATTAGAGATAATTCAATATTTTAAGGGAGTTATCGCTCTGCCTATTCCTTAGACCCATTTTAGGGGGAATTTCCCCATAGCAGAATTGACGACTCTATTAGGGAGTCTCTCTAGGGTATTAGTGGGAAATCTTGGTTTGATTTGATTTTTAGTTTCTTTTTGAGTTTTTTGAGTCAGGTTGGGTCTTTGGTCACCTTCCAGGTACCTACCAGCTTCCCTTGCCCAATTGTCTGTCCAAAATTTTTCTTTTTTTGAAAATTTGTAGAGGTGTACACACCATGTTCTCTTTATAGCACATGTACATATGCGTTCTGCATTATACACAACCCACATACATACACAGGTTTCTTGCGCACATCATGCATCTCTATGTTCTGGAAGAGTTTTTTCAAAATATTTCTCTTTCCTATTAGGAAGATCTTTGCTTCTCAGGTCTTCCTAAATTCTCCAGGGTCTCTGTTGACTATATTTGGATAGGTTTGAGGCTTAGATTATCTTGCAATTTGTCAAGAATATTTTGTTTCTTTATCTCTTTTGGTTGTTGTCAAGGTTATGGGTGAACTTATGAGCTTTAGGTCCTCCTGTGGATTCTAGTGAATCCCTACTTTCAAGCAGTGGGTTAGGTCCCGTGTCAGTCTTTGGTTTGTCTTCTCTTTCCGTTGATTATGCTTTGAAAAATGAAAAAATATCATTTTCTTATTATTTTCATTTCTAAGAATATAAATATATTTTTTTTTGTTGTAGTTCATTAACTGCATTTGCATTTCGTCATGCAGGTTTGTTTGGTATTAGTAGCATAGGATATTGTTTACAAAGGAGAAGAGTTCTAATTCCAAAGTTCCTTCTAGGCTGCTTCCTTGAAAGTTTTAGTAGTTTGCATTGCATTTTGAAACGAAAAAAAATTCTAGGAAAAAATACATTTTAGGATCTTGGTCTATATTTTGAAAAGTTTTCACCTTCAAAGTTTAAAAGCCATTTTTTTTCAGTTGTAGAATGTAGTTTTCTTTATGCACAATGTTCTAAAATGTTTTAATTCTTCTCTTTCATCTCTTGATAACACTACAAGTTTCACTTACGTACCTTCTGAGTAAATTAAGCCATTTAAAATTAACGATTAACACTAAAACCAACTAGACTTTTCTGTTTATAGGGTTCACCAAGTAGTCTAGGATTTAGGGCCTTGAAATAGGTATGGAGAGGAAAATATTGAATGTTGCTTAAATAAACATAAGAGTCTATGATAGGGAGTGTGAAATTCTATTTTTGTAAGAGTTAGCTAGGACCCCCCTCTGACACAGGGGATACGCACGAGGTTGCGTGAGAAAAGGTAGAGGAGATAACCTCGCCAAAGCTGGACCAAATGTAGTGGGGATCGTATATTGAGGGTCATTATTGGGATCTTTGATGACTGCATTCGATTACAGATCTTCGTAGACCTCGAATTCGTTCGGGATCCTCAGTTGTCTTCCAGACCATTTCCCTTCGGTACCCTTGAAAGACTTCAGACTTTTCTATCATGCTTATTACAATCAGCCCGACTATCGATTGTACCCGCTTGGTGCCTAACTACGAGATGAAAACCTAGTTTCCTTTTTTTAGGTATTTACACAAGTGACTGTGGGGTATACCCCGGTACCTAGGGAAGTATCACACTTTGCAGAGTATACCTGGAGAGTGTTTCCATTTTCGAGTTACACTTGCATGAGTAAGTTTCTCTAGTGTCGATTGGCGTAATTGTTCTTCCTTCTAGTTAGTTGATTGCTTGGATTTCCTTTAGGTACTTTTTAGTGTGTACTCTATGTTTCATGCTAGATTAACCTTATCAATTGATCATTTCACAAGGTGGAAGGTAAACAACTCCATAGTTCGCGTAGGCTTTAGGGCTTGCCGCCAGTTACTTTGTAGCCACCTCCACCAACGCTAAGGCAAAGGCTATATCAAGAGGGTTCTTTTGAAGTGACCAGGCCACCAAAAGTTTTGCCCGAGCCTGCTCCTAGAGAAGAGACACTTACACTGGAGGAGTCCACCATTTTGTACCTCGAAGTTGAAGGATTCAGGCTCACAAACCCTCTGATTACTGATTTATCAATGCCACTCCTTATTCAGATAGTTCCTCCTGAGGTGACTTCACCTGAGTGTCATTTTTTGAGACGAGTGGCGATGGAAGAAACTAATGCTACCTCTTCTGGGAGTCCTCATAGTCCCATATCATCTACCATGGGAGGGGATGGCATGACCCCTCCTCCATGTCCACCTATAAGGACTACGACTGTCCAGACACCTACAATTTATTCCAGTGGCACAGTCCCCAAAATGACTATGACCACTGCTCCTTTCATTCAGAACATGTCTGACACTCCCCTTTCGTATGTGATGCCGAATTTTGACTCTAGCTCGACTTTAACATACTCTACTCTACAAAATGTTGGTTTGGGTGCATGGAGTTCTAGCGCTCCCTTGCAAGGATATTTCACTGGAACCACTGCCACATTTAATGCTATCCATTACAGTGGGGTTCATATTCCCTCTCCACCCTCTTTGCTCGGAGGTTCTTTCCAGCAACCATTCGGGCTTAATACCAGTTCCATCTTGTTCAATGGAGGGAATCATGGGCCTCAGTCCTATCTGACTATGGTAGGGTATATGCCTTTTTCTTTGTTTGGTTCTTTCAGAAACAACTCTTTCTCGTTGTCTACTTTCTCTTCGTCCTCTTTCTCGTCAGGGGGAAACCTTGTCTTTAATCAACCCAACCCTATGCAAGGATTCGTTCCTTCACAGGTGGTGATGACATGAGCTTTCTCCTCTCAAGGTCTTGGAAATCCTTGGTAGGGATCTTTTCCTTCACAAGGGATGTCGATCAGGGGAAACCCCTCCTACACTTAGTGGAACCCCAGGCAAGGTGCAGTACCTATGCCAGGAGGGTCGGCCGGGGGCATCCCCAACCAAGGTCCTTGGAATACCTTGTAGGGAGCAATCCCTACCCAAGGTATGTCATCGAATTACGTGAATTTTTTGATGATGCAAAATCAAAAGAAAACTCCTTTTACTGGCCAAGGACACCATGGTTTCTACCAAAACCCTAACCAACAAGAAAATTTTTCATGGCAAGCTGGTGCCAGTCAAAATCTAGGCTCTTCTTTTCCTTTGAATCCACCACAATATAGGTTACATTTCCTGGAAAAAATTCATTTTCCATATTTGTCAAGGTTGTTGAATGTTCCGATTTATCATGATCCACGTTGGCCTCCCATGCTGACCAAGTTTCCCTCAGACATACCTAAGTTTGAAGGAAATACTAGCGAGGATCCAGGTGATCATGTTATGACATGTCATTTATGGTTCTCCTCCAACTCATTGAAGGATGAATCTATTCAATTGTGTTTATTTCAACACACTCTTATAGGGGGTATTGTGAAATGGTATATAGAGCTCTATAGCTCAAAGTATTATTACTTTAATGACCTGTAAATGGTTTTCTTAAACCATTTCCAGCTACCGGTGATATATAATGTTGACACCGAGTTGGTGACCAAATTTGGGCAAATGAAAGTCGTCCATATCTCAGATCACATTCAAGAATGGCATCGTCGAAAGACCTTGTTCAAAGTGAAGGTCCCTCCTGCATTTATGCTCGAGTGGTTCCTAAATTCCTTGGTGCCTTGTGTCTCCAAATACGTCACAACTTCTGGAGTATTTTATGAAGAAGAGGCTATCATGAGAGCCCAACAACAAGAATTGTTTACTCTCAATCCGGTATGTTGTAAAATATCGTCCCAGACACACCACGATCAAATTTTAACAAGACCAAATAGAAGTCTGGGCCTCATGCCAATGGTATAGTAGGATCAACATAAAGTAATCCCACAAATCAGTTGACTAACTAGTTGCAACAGTTATTGATTCAACAGACTGTGGCCAACCAAACTTCTGGTTTGGCTGCCCCCGCAACCCAAATGTCAGAAGTACACAATGTGCATTCGATGAATCCCAAGGGTAACAAACAACTCAAGGGAAAGAGGAAATCCAAATGAAATAAGGGTAAGGGGGATAGATAGTCTGCAAATAATGTTGGCAAGGGTAAAAATGAAAAGAATAAGGTTAAGTTTCTATGTAAGATTTGCACAGAAGATCACTTGACTCACCAATGCCCTCGGATTGAGGAAGCCCAAAATATTTTGTCACAATAGAAGCCTGCTATGTTAACCAACCCTTTCCGACAAGGGAAAAGTATGGCTCAAGCTTCCTCATCCATGAATGCGCCTGAGGGAAATAAGGGAACCCCCACACCTAATGCTAATAATGGAGCTGCAAACGTATACATGATGAGATCAAATGCTCATCTCTAGACCAGGGCTAATGATTATCTAATGCCAAAATCTGGGGACAAGGGAAAATAAGCTTCCAACTTGATACCTCCCATTCATATTGATAAGAATGTGGGAGAAAATTTGACTCACATCCCTAAGGGTGCGTTTAAGAAGGCTTCTGACAACCTGAACGCAAGGGATGCTCATAACTACTTCGTTGTCGAGGATCTGGCACAAACCCCTTGTGAAATTTGTGCTCTGGAATTTCTTCAGAGTTTCTCATCACAGAGAAAAGAATTGTTATCTGCCTTGGGTGCTGTCGAGACTACTAAATCGGGAATGATTGTTTTTTACTCTATCGATTATAAAACTCATCTACCTCACCACATCACCTTTCATATAGTAGTGGTTTATGCCATGAAATCATTGACACAGAACATTTTCTGCACCGTGGTAGACAAGGGTGCCTCAAATTACGTGATGTTGTTGGCATGTTGGAAGGCCATTGGACAACCTGGGTTATCTCCACAACTGATGTTGCTAACTCTGTTTGACAGTCATTATTTCAGACCACATTGCATAATCCCCTCCTTCCTTGTGAAGTTGGAGGGAAAAACTGTGTGCGTCGAGGTAGAAGTAGTCGATGCACCTCTTGACTACAATATTTTGTTAGGATAGAGTTGGACCTACGCTATGACAGTGGTTATATCCATCATTTTATGGGTCTTATGTTTTCCTCATGAAGGTCGGATCATAACCGTTGATCAATTATCCTTCTCTTGTCATGTCCCTTCATTGGGGGCATCTATGGTCCTAATGATTAACAAACGTAGCCAGGTATCGTCAACTTATGTGCCAGATTGTTTCCATCTCTATTGGGGAATTTTGATTATCTGCCACCTTCGAATGATGTCAAGTTTATTTCAACTGTCCGTGATCAGTCGAAGGCTGTAATATTTCAAGTAGCTTCTTTTTGAACGATTTATTTTAATGACCCATGGAATTTACCATCCCCATCGGTTTCAATGGAAGGGGTAGGGCATCCTAGAATGGATATGCCTCTATCCGCTGTTGAGGTTGTGTACAACATTGTCCAAAAAACCTCAACCAACCCTGATTCAACTCCCCCATAGGAGTTAGATCTCATTATCGAGCCTATTTGGGCTCAATAATTTCTTACTACTCACGATCCTTTGGACTTAGTCCCGCCCTCCGGTGAGGAGAGTTTGGAGGCAATGAATGGGCCTGATAGTCCTTGGGACGATCTCCACCATAGATCTTATTTTTTACCCGAGTTGAGGAGAGTAGAAGAAGGAGATTTCACTACAATCATGAATGGATATTCCACTTGCTTTGTTAACCCTCTGGCCACACACATAATCTATGCCAAGGAAAACATGGAAAGTATAGATGAAATAATTCTAATTGACATCTCTAGAACCCCTAGCATCATTGAAAATGTCTTCATCGGAGCAGATTGTTCCTCTGAGGAGATCCAGGTCTACAATTAACTATTTAAAGAGTTTCAAGACGTTTTTTTCTTGGTCTTATGAGGAGATTCTAGGAATTGACCCTCGTATAATCAAACACGAGATTATGACTTAACCCAATGCTAAGACGTTTCGGCAGAAGCTTCGCCTAGTCAATCCTCACAAGGCAGCAACTATCAAGGATGAGGTAGATAAAATCATTAAGGTTGGTTTCATCTATCCAATGCAATTGACAGAATGGGTGTCAAACCTAGTTCTTGTCAATAAAAAAAAAGGTATGATCTGTGTGTATGGACTTTCGTGATCTGAATAAAGCTTGACCGAAAGATAATTTTCCAACCCCATTCATTGATCAGATTGTCGATGAATGTGTGGTCTGTGAAGTCTTTTCTTTTATGGACGGTTTTTTTGGATACAACTAGATCTAGATCAAACCCGAGGATCAACATAAGATGACATTTATATGTCCTTGGGGTACATTCGCATACAGGAAAATTCCTTTTGGCCTTAAAAATGTTGGAGCCACTTTTCAGCGGGCCATGTCGTTCACCTTCCTCAACCTCAAGAATATAGTCGAGGCATATATTGATGATCTGGAATCACATTCTTGTAAGAGATCCGATCATCCTGCCCACTTATGACTTATCTTTCAGAGGTGTCGCTACTACCAGATTCGCCTTAATCCGAACAAGTGTAGATTTTGTGTAATATCGGGACAATTGCTAGATTTTATCATGTCCACTAAAGGGATCATGGTTGATCCTCTAAAGGTTGAGGAAATAGTTCAATTTACTCCCCTACACACAATCCCCCAGCTTCAAAGTCTACAGGGGAAAGATAACTTTCTTGAAAAAAGAGGTTTATGCATCTCTTGAAAAATGGGGTCCCATTTTGTTGGGATGAAGCAACTCAATGCTCTTTCAAAGCGTTGAAACATGCTATGACGTTTTCCCTTCTGCTCAGTCCTCCGGATTATGGAAAGGATTTCTTGTTGTACTTGGATGCAACAGATTCTACTATGGGCATGGTCTTATTCCAAGAGGATGACGTGCTTGAGAAACATGTTATCTACTATCTTAGCCGAGGCTTGGTCGAACTAGAACTCAACTACACCCATGTTGAGAAACTAGATTTGGAAACTATCCATGTTTTCAAAAGGTTCTGTCATTACATTCTACTTCGCAAGACCACCGTTGTAGATATCATGAATCCTTTTCAATATGTGTTAACATGATAGGTTATCGACCGGAAAATAAGTTGATGGATAATCATCCTTCAAGAATTTGACTTGGACTTTGTTTCAGTGAAATATAAAAAGTCCTTGGTCTTTGTTGAGCTAATTTTATAACTTTTGTTCGAGAGTGGTAATGATTTTCTCGAAGAATCACTGATCAATGGGGATATTTTCCTTATTGCATCTTTGGACCCTTGGTATGGAGATATACTTGTGTATATTCAGACTTTGAAGTTCCCTTCCTCTGCTTCTCGCGATGAGTATCATCAGATACGCCATCAAGTGCGAAACTATCTTATCATCGATGATACTTTATATTTTCGAGGAGTTGATTGCATTCTTTTTCGTTGTCTCACTCATGAAGAGGCAGAGCTTGTGTTGAATGAATGTCACATTGGAGCATGGAGCGGTCACTTTTCTGGGTTGGAAACAACCCAGAAAATTCTTCGCATTGGATACTTCTGGCCCTCATTGATCAAATATTGTGTAGAGGCGGTCAAGAAGTGTCACATGTGCCATATATTCTCTCAGAATATGCTGGCACACCCTGCTCCCATTTTTCCAATTATTGTTGTTGGTCCCTTCACTAAGTGGGGGATTGATTTCACTACATGCCACCTGAATTCATCTAGGGGGCATCGCTATATCATCATGGGAGTAGACTACTTTACTAAGTGGTTCGAAGCCATGCTGACATTTAGTAATGACGGTGAAATGACTACGCTTTTTGTTTTTAACCAAATTGTAACCAGGTTCAATATTCCGAGGGAGATTGTCACAGACCATGGAAGTCACTTCTAGAATAGGATGATGACTAAGTTAACATCAAAACTGGGGTTTAAGAAAGAAAATTCATCACCCTACTATCCACAGGAGAATGGTCCAGTGGAGGTTGTCAATAAGTCTCTCAATACTATTCTCCAAAGGACGATCAATTTGGCCAAGTCAAATTGGCATTTGATTTTGTACTCGACGGTTTGGGCCTATCGAACCTCAGTAAAGAATGCTAGTGGTTTATCTCCTTTCCAACTCATTTATGGGATGGAGGCAACATTTCCCATAGATTTCCAAATACCCTCTCTTAAGTTGGTAGTGGAATTACTGCCCGACACAACTCCACTTGAAGAGAGTCACCTATATTTTGAGCAGCTCGATGAGTAGCATCGAGATGCAGCCTTGGCCAACTAGCCTCACAAAAAGCATGTCAAGTGTTAGTATGATCAATCCTTCCACCCTAGATTTTTCTCTGAAGGTGATCTTGTCTTGGTCTATGACCAAGATAAATACCCCTTAGGGGTAGGAAAATTCAAACCCATGTGGTTCAGACCATTCATTGTTAAGAAAGTATCAGAAAAAGGTGCTTATCAATTGGTTGATTTTGAAGGTAAGGCTTTGTCCGAGCCTAGAAATGGGATCTACCTTAAGAAGTATTATTCTTAGTTCAGTCACCTGAGTGTGACTTCTTGTATATAATGTATAGTTTTATGTATACATTTTTTGTGTCTTTTTGTCCTATGGACATGTAGTTTATTGTGTTTCTTTTCACTGTGGTAGATGTCAAGTGAATTTGAGGTTTATGTTGGGTTCGCAGATGGTGCTAGCCAAAACACTCATAGGATTTCTTCCGCAGCTTGGGTGATCTTCACGCCCTTTGGTCAGTTTGTATCTTCTGGAGGTATTTTTCTAGGAGAAGCAACCAATAACATTGTCGAGTACAGTTCCATAATAGAATTACTACATGATGCATTGTCACATGGTATTTCTCACCTCCAAGTTTATCTTGATGCTCAACTGGTTGTGTCTCAATTAAATTAAGTGTACCGTGTCTACGATCCCACCCTTCACTGATGATTCCATAGGGAACGTCTCTTAGAACGTTATTTTTATTATATTACTTATATTCATGTTCCTAGGAGATCTAATCAACTAACTGATGCATTGGCTAATCATGTATTAGATTTTCATATTGCACACACATCAAAGTAAAATCACACACATACACGCATATGTAAATACATTTGTACAAAAATGTTTACTCCATAAGGAAAAAACATGTATATATATATATATATATATATATATATATATATATATATATATATATATATATATATATATATATATATATATATATAATATGTCCAAAAATAGTGTCATAAGTACAAAATGTGGTCCTTAAAGCCTCAAATAGAGGCGGTATACATCGTTGGGCTCAAGCCCTCAATACATAAGAGATTACAAAAAGAGTGACCTTGACACATACAAGGTCTAGTGATAACTATGGTCTAGGCCTGTTGGCCCTAGTGTAATGTACTACGCCGTTTGAAAGATGTCAGAATAACTGAAGCCAAGTTCTGTGTACTCCTGCTACATGCAGCTGCATGGCCAAGGGTACGTACTCAATATCTTCCATCGACACAGGACGAGTGAGAGATGTAAGGTTCCTCTCCACTCGTCTCAATACTATCTCAACCTCTCTATCTAGTGGCCCTGTTGCTGCTTCTTTTGTCAGTATGAAATCCTCTCGAGGATGACGCCTGGTCCTAGTGAAGTCAGCTGGTCGAACTGGTCCCACGTCTGTATATAACCGATTACTAAGTTAGTACTATGATGTTACCATAAAAAGGATAATATTTAAAAACTAAAGATAAAATAACTTTAAAATATAAATAATGATGTGTACCTATCTCTCTGTGCTCCTCTCCAAGGGGCACATGCACATCAGGATCCATCAAGAAACTGATCCCTGTGTAGGGGTTGTCTTCGATCATAGGAATTTGACGGTCCTACCAGTCAAAGAACTTGTCGTCGAACGCCTCCTGCACTGTCCCTGCTCCCTGTTGAGGAAACATAGTTTCCTATATGCATAATGATGAAAAGGAGGAAACATTTCTTCATACTCTGCTTCGTGAGCTAAGACCTGGCACTCTCTAGAAAAATAAAGCACACAACAAGGTCCCAAACCCAAAATTCTTGTTTGTTCTTCTCCTGCAGTCGGTCAATTTTTTCTTCATAAAGTGAGCATTGTGGTGCTCTAGTCAAATATAGTGGCCTGTAAACAATAAGTTTCATAATGCATCTATGCACGTGATACATAGTGAAGTGTTGCGGATCCTGTAATCTTCCCAATGATATGCAACACTATCCGTAGGTTGAGGCTTGATATCGTATGAATTGACACTTGAGAATCTACTTTCTCAGTGCCAGCCTCATAGTACATGCCAATATAGTCCTCTATGGTGTGTGGTATTGGAGGAAAATTCCTCAAGTTAACCAGTTCCCCCCTCTTGGAGAGTTTGGTCAAAAAGTATATATCCTCGGTAGTAGGAGTTAATGATTGGCCCTCTAGCATGAAGGCCTTTATGTTCGGGTGCCAATACACTATCAAATGATTCAGTAGCCTGGGTTGTGCCCTCATGAATGGGAATCAAAAAAAATTCCACACACTACTTTATCATGACAATGGCCCCTTGATCCTCTTCAATCAGTATGTCTAACTCCTCATGTTTTCTTTCTCACCAATTGATCCAGGGGATCAAAAAATGCTCAAAAATAAAAATTTTTGAAATTGCTCAAAAATGGATTCGTTGCGTAGATCATGTCCCCACAATCCCAACGCAACTTGAATGGGCTCAAACAGATTTTGTATGGATGAGATATCATGTTTTGTCCACTTTTCCAAACAAGGAAAATGTTGACTATGTAGTCCGTACAAGCCATGTGGCAGCTAACCGTAAGATTGTACAGGCTGACTGGCAGTGACATGTCAGGTGATTTGGTAGGGATGTGGACCAATTGTGTGCTGACATGTGTCACTATACGTGGAAAATGGAAGGATGCCACGTGGCCCAACCAGAGGTCTCCACGTGGCACCCCGTTGTTGGTTTGTGGTTTGAAAATTTGTTGGAGTTCGCAGGGGTCGAACCTGGGACCTCCAACAAGGTAAAAGGATTTGCAAAGGCCGGGCTACCAACCCTCCCATGTTTGTTTTTTAACCCTATTGTTTAAAACAATTATTTAAGCTTGCATTAAAGGTTGGTTTGGGCAGAAAAGGGATGGGGCTTAGCCCCAGCCCGTGGACAGAGCCCTGGTCACACTATGCCATACGACCAATAATGCAGGGTTTCCAATGGATAGTTCGATGGACACATGAATTTAGGTTGACACTCAGCCACATGGGGCCATGCGGCCAAGTGCTCTGCCCATTAAGGCGCTAATCACTCCAACAGTGTGACATTTGCCCGAATTGTGGAATGATGTGTGTGCTGGGTTTTGACATGAGAAACACACAAAGGCCAAGATTATTCACACAGAGGTGTGTTTTTGAGAGAAGGTACAACAAGTTATTGGGAAAAACTTCTAGGAAGTGTATTTTTCTCAATTTTTGGCCAAACGAGGTGCAGGAAGAGCCCAACTAGGGGTTTTTGGACATTTTGGAGCCATTGAAGCCATCTATTTTTAATTCTGAGAAATGTAAAGAACTAATTTTAACACTTTGAGCATATAATGAAAATGATCCATTGGAAGTTGGACCAGGAGATGTAGCCCAAGAGAGGGGTGAACTTCTTTATCATTTTGTTTTGTTATGTGCTTACTTTTGATGGTTGTTTATGACTATTTATATTGTTCATTATAAGTAAAAACTCATTAAGTTTATGTGCTTGCAACTTGATCCAATTTCCTAAGACACATACATAATCCACTTTCACAATTTGTATACACGAACCTTTTTCATTTTCAGATCACTAATGGACATATATCCTGGTGCATGAAAAAAGGTTTGGAGGTTAGTGTATTTTATTTTCTTGAATACTTCAAGGGATGTATGCGAGATGTTTTTAAGAAAATCATGTTTATACGCGTGCTAAGTTTTTCTTAGCTCGTGTATATACACACACTGAGAGTGAATAGCCCGTGTACATGTAGAATCGACTTATTTTTGGGGGTGCACAACTTCTAAACAAATATGAAAGAAAACAATGATGAATGGAAATCATGGAGGAGGTCACGTATACTTACTTGGTTCCAATTTGAAGTCTTTTCATCTACCGTAGCTCCTTGAATTTATGTTTTAAGGAAGAGGGCTTTTTCACTTTTTGGACATTTTCCAATTTGCAATGGTTAAAATGAGTTGTCTACCCCTATTTATAGACTTTTTTGTCTGTTTTTGCCCCAGTTTGGTCTTGTTTTTCCCTATTCTTGGCTTGGTGGGTACTTTGGTTTATTTTTTAGGGATATTTAGTTCGTTATTATGAACTTTTTCTTTTGGTTTGGTGTTTCTATGAGATGGGTTACACTTACATCATCCTGTGGTGAAGTTGTTTTTTCCACACTTTCATATAGGTTAGGTTCTCATCACATTGCATCTTGCATTTTGTTGACTTCTTCCTCTTTTCCATAGGATTGATCCCACTGAAGTATGAGACATAGATTCCTATGCTACTTTAGAAGTGTCGTAATTAGGTGGTAGAGCGTCCCTCTACATGGATTACCTAGGTAGATCCTTTGCTGCATTTCAAAATCCATGCTGTGAGTTTTCCATATGCTTGGGAGTCCTTTTAGTCCCGCCATGACTATGTGTTGAAGCCTCATTCTTCTTCATCTTTTTTTGGCCTATACCCGAGAGAATCACTAAGAGCATGTTTTGTTGTCTTTCAATCTCTCTTAAACTTTGAAAGTGACATCTAACGAGAATTCATTTATCCTTTTTGGTCTCAATCGGATTACTTAAGAAAAGGAGCCCCCCCAGAGTCTTATTTAATCCCTTTTTAGACTATCTAAAATTGAAAATATTGTCGAGCGCTCTTGTTTCCCTTCATGCTCGTCAAACTAAAATTTGAAGGTAGATTTGTCCGATGATAGTTTACCCCTTTTCGATCCGGATGGCTATTTTTACGAAAAAGGTACACCCTAGGAGCCACGGTTCGCTAGGAGAGTATTCTCGGGCGTAAGTTTAACTCTTTTTCAGGCCTAAGGGACTAAATTTGTGAAAAAGGGTCATTCTCCTTGGTTTTGATTTATCTCTTTTCCGGGATTTGGAGATTATTTACAAAAAAATAAACCCCTTGGAGTCCATAGTTAATCTCTTTTCAGACTCCTTAAATATGAAAATATTGTCAATTGATCTTGTTCCTTTCACACTCGTTAATTGGCTCAGAAGGAATATCTATTTGGAATATGTTTAACACTTTTTATGGCCAATAGATTACCCAGGAAAAAGGTACGCCTTGGGGGGCATGTCTCATCGAGAGAGTTCTCCTAAGATATGTTTTATTCTTTTTTAGGATCAGGGGACTAAATTACGAAAAAGGCAGTGAGAACATAGTTAATCTCTTTTCAGACTCCTTAAAATTGAAAAGATAGTTGAGTGATCTTGTCTTTTTCACACTTGTTAAATTGGTTTTGAAGAGACGTCCTTTCGGTATAAGTTTAACCATTTTCCAGACCGACTGGAATAATTATGAAAAAGGAATACTCTGGCCCCAGTGACCACAAGAGTTCTCCTTGGTATAATTTTATTCTTTTTTGGGCCCTGGAGGCTAACTTCACGAAAAAGATCACTCTGGAGTCTTCTTTTAGTGTTTTTCAGACTCTCTAAATGTGAAAAACCACTGAGCTTACCTTCTCTGGGCTCATAAAACTTCACATAGAAGGAGTCTTGTTGTGTCATGCTATAATCACATCGCATGTCTCATCCTTGCATCTTTGGACTAATGTCGACTTCATGTTTCTATTAGTGAACCTTTATATCATTACTTAGGTGCAAGCCTTGTAGATTTTTTCCCTTTTGATATGACACCTTGACACATCGAGGAATTTTCCCAAGTGCCCTTATATTGCACATGTATCCTTTCACTGAGCATCAGTAGGTTCCATGTAATTGGAACCAATTTTCTTTCCCTTGACACTTGTTCCTCCTTTGTAACGTAGGATTATTTTATTCTTTTTCAATCTCCTTAAAAATTTGAATAAGACAAAAAAATCAAATATTCCAAAAAGAGAGGATGGGATATACATTCTCTTTTATCGACATAAATATAGTTTCCCTTGGAAAAAACACATCCTGTCATTTTTTTTGCAAGCATTGGGATCTAGTATGACCTTAGGAAGATGTTCTCGTTACATAGAGATGTGTCCATGTTACGAGGGAAAAAATCTCTATGGCCAAGGGTAAACCACAACAAACAGGTATGACTGCAGAAATCAACTCAATTCCATTGTATGCCATATAAACTAATGTACAAGATAAGAAAGATGCCTACCTTGCTCCAACGTTTGATGATGTTCCACCGTTGAGCACTTCGACCCAAAGATTTGTACCTGCAATAAGTTCTCAACGAACAAGCAAAGCAATTATATAGTGATAATGTAAAGGGGTTATAGCATAATCTATTAATAAACATTACAAACATTCCCATGGATAATAATCATATATTTGCACAATACCAATAGGACGAGAAAGGAGTATTTCTATTAACAATTGATCAACAAAAGTGTCAACATTACAGACTTCCATGTCGGCATGGTTCGAAACCAATGAAACAAGTTCCTTCCAACTGGGTCTCCAACACTTCAATCCTCCAGCAAAGGCAAGTTCAAAAGAGAGGGACAATGAGGTTCTCTCAACAATAGGGAAAGAGCTTGGGGGTTGAACACTGTGTTTAGACTTGAGGGAGAAAGGGATGCAGACTCAATATGAAGTAATTTCTCCAGAGTAACTTTGCTTTGAAAGTTGAATGCTTTCTCCTCCTTTCCATAGCTCGAAAATTTTCTCTTATAGCCTTCAAAATGAAACTGAACGTACAAGTCAGAAAATTTCTAGTATATGGAAGGGCAAGGATAAGATATCTCTTGTCATGACATGGAAACCTAACTCTATTTTTGTATTTGCTGTCACAAATCCAGATGTACGTAGACTGTAGTGGAGAAGGCTGCGTATATGCTTGTTGTATAGCTGATAGGGCACGTATATGTGGAATTTTTTTTATTTTTAGCTCTGGATTTATCAAAAAGGGATGATAAGTGTGCATAGGGAAATGGAAAAAGGCCCTCTATGAAATATAACAATGGTGAGGCAAATCTTTCTATAACAGATGCCCCATAATGTGTGAGATCAGAGGAGTATTTGCGATGGCCAAAATACATTATAAATAACCTAGGAGTGGAGTGGTAGAGAGCCAACTGGACGAACTCAATTGCTCATTACATTCTGTACTGACTTTGCATACATGGCTGCCAAGAATATAATGCAGATCCATGTGGAAAATATACCAAATAAGTGTCTATGGCCATGAATAGGCATATACAATTGCGGTTATATGCCAAAATTTGTCATAGTCACAAACAAGGCCCAATGAAACTAGTCTCAAAATCAATCTGAAGATATTTGTATACCATGGAGTACAATATGATCTCCCGTGATCACTAAATTCGAATAGGTGATGGTCCAATGAAAGGGAAGCGACAACTTAGAAAAGCTACAACCACATAGTGATGTCTTCAAGTCTTCTATACTATCCACCAAGGGTGCAAGTCTACATCATGTGAATAAAGGAGTTGAGGTTGAACATAATGAGACATTGTTTGATTACCGGTCATTGAGGTATATCGTTAACAAACATGAGACAACCTACCAATAATGAAAGTAGGTATCAAGGCACTGAGTACATTCCTACAAGTGTGAATAAAGGAGTTGGTGTCGAACACTTGAGAAATCCATTGATCAAGAGACATTGATGTATTCCCATCTGTCAATGGCGAGAGATCCTAATAGTAATGACTGCAAGCCTCAAGGTACTCATAAAACTCTAGGTCCCATATCCAAAATAGATGAGTTGAATTCGATGGAAAGAGACTCGCTGAAAGGAGAGAATTAAGGCATCTCTCATCAGTCAGCACGAGGAACAAAGAATGAGCTTCATGATTTGGTGGAGATCAGACGAAGAACATGTTCATGAACCAACAAACCTGTGCATCTTTCACGTGTATCAAATGAAAGCGGTACACGAAAAAGACCCTTTGAATAGCAGCCAATGATGAAAATTGTTGACAAAGGTGAAGAAACCATCAATAAGGCTAATGGAATCCAAGATACTACACGAATCCCAAAGTGTGAATAGATGTCTTGCTGTCGAACACAAGGGAAACCACCCAGTCAAATGATGAAATGTCGAGTGTTGGGTTCAAGGTGACCTACTGATGATGCAAGTAGGGCCATGGTGCGTGATAAGACCATAGTATCATGTGATTTTGAGACAAACTGAGGGTATGGCCGACATGCAAAGTCAATATTTCTGAGGAGTGGCCGATGCGGTTTGTGAGACTTCCTTTGAACAAGAGCATGAGACATGTGGTGGACTATGACAACATTGACTCAATGATGTGACTATTAGATGTAGGAGGCATCAATAACGTTCTCTATAGGGACTGGAAGAGTAACCAGTTGGTAGAGAAAACTCTGTAACGAGATCAGCTTCCTAAGGCCATGCTAAAACCCAAAATTATGATGACACAAGGAAATAATTTTGTGATTTGTTCAAAGGCGACATGACTGCTTCCAATTATAATATAGTACTCCCTTCCCGCCCATCTTTTTTTTGTTTTTTCATAACAAATGAATGCTATGATACAGAGGAGGAAACAAGTGTCACAAGTAAGAAAAAATAGTTCCAGCAGTGGAGCGTACCTATGCTTAATGCAAGAAAATGCATGTGGGAGATGGACACTCGGGGTGATGTTTCCTCCAGGGTACAGGGTGTCAAATTGCGAAGGATATAACTAAGGCTCTGCTTGGTTGAGGGTGAAAAAATGCTTAGGCAACGGTTTATAATGCAAAGCGAGAACCGGCTAAAGCCTCAAGACTGCAAACGAGGGCATGAGATGCAATCACAGCTTAACGCCAAAAAATATCCTTTGTTTTGTCTTATAGTCTATTTGGTGTGAAAAAGGGGTAAACTTGTGCCAAATAGACGTCTTTTCAAATCCAATTTACGAGTGTGAAAAGTACAAGTTCACTCAGCAATATTTTCCATTTTTGATAATGAGTTAGAAAAGAGATTAACTAAGACTCATGACCTTTCAAATCTAGTTTAACGAGTGTGAAAGGAACAAATCACTCGACAATCTTTTCGGTTTTTAGACGAGTCGGAAAAGAGCTTAACTAAGACTCGTTTTTGGGAGTCCATGGGGAATAAAGATGCATGTGCATGAATGAGAAATGAAGCTCATTATAAAGTCATGTATCAAGTTATAATGGACTCCCATTCCTAAGGAAAAGCTCGGCATGGGCACCAAATGACAAAGGGGATCTAACTAGGGCACCCATGTTTGGTAAGTCTCTATCATTTATTAGTGACACTACTTATAACAGATGAAAGGTTTTTTGTCACAACAAATGGGTTCGTACCTAAGGCATAAAAAAGGCGGTAGTCGAGGGATAATGCGAAAATGCATGATGGAGTGGATACCTATCCTACATGCTAGGTTATGAAGATACTTTCCCGAGGTGACGAACGAGTAATCATGACGTTGAAATCCGCAAGAAAATTGAGTCAAAACTACAACAAACCAGCTCAAAACCATATTTGAAATAGTCCATTAGGTTAAAAAATAGCATGAAACAATATAAAGTGGGTAAAAATAGCTTATAAATAGTAATAAAATAAAAAATTACTGTATAATTTTGATTTTTACCCAAATAGTGCAATTTGGACCAAAAATACCTCCAAGATTCAAACGCCGATTGCGGGAGCATCGAGCAACGAAATCAAGAACCGTTTAGATCAGGTGACTCTTCATCTCATCCTCTTCAAATTCAGTGGATTACATTTTTGAATTAGGTTCCAATTTTTTAGTTTTTGAGGGCGTAAATTAGGATTTTCGGTGTACATGGGTCTCCTTTGTTAAGGTCGCATGTACGATGAGGTATAGGCAATTGGTTATAATGAAAAATGAGAACCGGCTAAAGGATCAAGAATTCAAGTGAGACCATGAGATGCAATCACAGATTAACTCCAAAAAATATCCTTTTTTATGTCTTGTAGTCTATTTGGTGTGAAAAAGGGGTAAACTTGTGCCAAATAGACGTCTTTTCAAATCCAATTTACGAGTGTGAAAAGTACAAGTTCACTAGCAATCTTTTCCATTTTTGATAATGAGTTAGAAAAGAGATTAACTAAGACTCATGACCTTTCAAATCTAGTTTAATGAGTGTGAAAGGGACAAATCACTTGGCAATCTTTTTGATTTTTAGACGAGTCGGAAAAGAGCTTAACTAAGACTCGTTTTTGGGAGTCCGCAAGGAATAAAGCTGCATGTGCATGAATGAGAAATGAAGCTCATTATAAAGTCATGTATCAAGTTATAATGGACTCCCATTCTTAAGGAAAAACTTGGCACGGGCACAAAATGACAAAGGGGATCTAACTAGGGCACCCATGTTTGGTAAGTCTCTACCATTTATTAGCGACACTACTTATAACAAATGAAAGGTTTTTTGTCACAACAAATGGGTTCGTACCTAAGGCATAAAAAAGGCAGTAGTCGAGGGATAATGAGAAAATGCACGATGGAGTGGATACCTATCCTATATGCTAGGTTGTGAAAATACTTTCCCGAGGTGACGAACGACCAATCATGATGTTGAAATCCGAAAGAAAACTGAGTCAAAACTACAACAAACCAGCTCAAAACCATATTTGAATTAGTCCATCAGGTTAAAAAATAGCATGAAACTATATAAAGTGGGTAAAAATAGCTTATAAATAGTAATAAAATAAAAAATTACTGTATAATTTTGATTTTTACCCAAATAGTGCAATTTGGACCAAAAATACCTCCAAGATTCAAACGACGATTGCGGGAGCATCGGACAATGAAATCATGAACCGTTTGGATCAGGTAACTCTTCATCTCATCCTCTTCAAATTCAGTGGATTACATTTTTGAATTAGGTTCCAATTTTTTAGTTTTTGAGGGCGTAAATTAGGATTTTCAGTGTACGCGGGTCTCCTTTGTTAAGGTCGCATGTACGACGAGGTATATGCCCTGTGTGAACCATAGGGAGCGTGTATCAAGCCCTACATGTGACTGTGTGCAAATAAGGTCGTGTATAGGTACGTAAATGGCAAAAAAAGGGTGTTTAACTAAAAAAAAATGATTTTTTTTTGCAGGATGGTCCTGGAATGGAGAGAGCGAGAGCATGAGGAGGTGGATGCAGTTGTTGAACAAGATCTGGTGGCTCAAGCGGCTCTAAAAATATGTGGTTTGTACCAATTTTGGGCTCTCAAAGGAATGAGGGCCCAAGTGAGGTTATTGGAGATGTTGGTGGGTTACTGGGACCCTGATAGTGAAAGATTTATCCTCGATGGAAAATTACTGAGGATCGAAGTAGAGGACATCTACCTCTTGACTGGTCTATCACACCGAGGGGAGGTTGTGAACCTCAAGTCACGCAGAGAAAGGAGTGGGATGAAGATCGAAGAGTATATCGATGCCCACTGTATAGCAGGGACTCCCAAGGTGGGAAGTCAAGTCCCTATCTGGGCAATAAGTAATCTCAGTTTGAAGATCATAGTTCTTGTGCTTACCAAGATCATAGGTCTAACCTCGTTGCATCAAGCATTAAGAACATTGTTGTTTTATGCAGTAGAGTGTGCTAGAACCACTGTCTATGACTCGTGTACCTCACTGTTGACCAATATGAAAGGTCGGTTGACAGAGTGCAAAAAAGGGAGTAAGAGAAACTTTGGGTTTGACTCTATTCTTTGTAGCTTATTTTTCGAGCGGGTTCTAGGTCTGGGACCTAGAGTGGAGGTTCATCCTAGAGGACCACGCGATCCAGCCATGGTATGGTTGATCGAAGTCATGAGACGATAGGGGGGAGGTAGGGTGACCACACCCTACAACGATGATTTTTTCTTCTAGTGGTGACAATAGATTATTACATTGGACGAATATCCCTATGCGGGGATTGATTTCCAAGGAGACCCTGATATGCCACTTCCACCCGAGGCCGCCTACGGTGATATATGTAAAAAAAAAATTAAATATTTCATTTTTTTGTATTTTTGTATTTAAGGAACAAAAATATTTTTGGGATGGTGTTTGAGTACTAACTAGACACTTTTGTAATCGTAGACGTGGGTCCGCGAAGGTCAGAGGTATTCCTACAACATAGAGGGAGGAACCGAGGAGATGAGGCATCGGGAGGAGAAGCGGAGAGAGTCCTAAAAAACGTGCAGGGAAACTTGTCGCGTTTGACACAGATGATTCCTATGGTTCAAGTAGAGGATCTACCTGAAGCCATGCATCGACAGGTGGTTGGTGTACCTAGAGCATGGGTACGACTCTTTCGGTGTCTCGCAAACACCGTGGTTTCTACCATGACACACATCTAGTGCCACAGGCGTAGATGTCATGGGATATGTATACCAACTATATATGTGTATTGAGGGTTTTAGCCCCAATTTTTTAATATAAACACCATATTTTGAAATATATAAAAAAGGATCTTCGTCTTTACTTATATCTTATAATGTGTACATTGATTTAATGGTTTTCTTTGCTTTATTAATGTGACAAATGCCAATCTAAAACGTTATTAGCATAGGCATCAGATACATGATTAGAACTCCTAGGAATGTGATAATATGTAATAAAATCAAATTATCATTCTAAAATGCGTACCTATAGGAATCGACGGACTAAAGTAGGATCATGCATGCGGTAACAATCGTTCAACTGACGTACTACTAACTGGGAATCCATGTGAACTTCTAAAGAGAGAATTCCATGTGAGATAGAAACACGTAAAAGTTCTATGACGATGCTATATTCGGCCACATTATTCGTGGATGGCCCTAGGCATGCATCACATGAAGACACCAACAGACCCTTGAGTGAGTAAACCACCCAAGCGACGGAAGCCAAGTTCCATGTATGACAAGTGGCTCCATCTGCGAATCCTAGGTAGACCGAAGACTACGTTGACATATGCCAACAAAGGGAAAACCTTATAAGCAAGATAAAGACAAAATAAAAGGAAAAAAGAGATGTATATACACTAAATTTACATTAGTATACAAAGAGTTTTGCCCAAGCCTAGGGCTCAAGCGTAGTACCTTTTCAAGTAGAGCCCATTTTTGGGCTCGACCAACTTATTCCCTTCATAATCTTCTAATTTGTAGGATCTTTTTTCTAGGACACGTCGCACGATGTAAGGACCGTGCCACATGGATTTAAACTTGCCTTCCCCTAGTGGTTCTTTGGATTGGTCATATAAGAGAACCAAGTCACCCTCAATATACAATCGGGGACAGACAGACTTGTCGTATTGAATGTTGACACATTTATTGTTTGCCTCGATAGCCGTAAAGGCGTCTCGACGCTGCTCGTCAAGACTCTCTAGGTGCACAAGGCGTCGCTCTAAATCTGAAGTGTCAGGTAGGAGCTCGACTGCCAACTTGAGAGAAGGGATTTTTCATTCAACAGGATAGATCGACTCCACACCGTGCACTAACTGAAAAGGGCAAAAACTAGTGGCAGTATTAACCGAGGTTCGATATTCCCAAAGCGCAGGATATACCATTATCTGCCAATTGGAATTGCTCCGACTGGTAGTTTTTTGCAAAATGGTCTTGAGAGACTTGTTGATGGCCTGTAGTTGCCCATTTTCCTGGGGGTAATAAAGGGATGAATGACCATGTATAAACCCTATCTTAGATTCTAGTTCTACCATCATTTCATTCTAAAAGTGACTGCCATGATCAATGACAATCTCACTTGATATACCGAACCCGACGATAATTTGGTTGAACACAAAGAAGGTTGTAGTCTTCCCATCGAATTTTACCGTAGGCATGGCCTCGACCCACTTATTAAAGTATTCGAAGGCCACAATAATGTGTTGATGCCCCCCAATCGAAGTTGGGTTGCAATCGATGAAATCTACCCCCCACTTGGTGAAAGGACCGACTATGATGACTGGGTGAAGGCGGGCTGGATGCGAGTGAATTTTTCGAGTGAACACATGGCAGGGATGACACTTCTTAACTGCTTCGATATAATATTCAAAGATAGTGGGCCAGAAATAACCATCTCGCAGGATTTTTTGGGTTGTCACAAGCCCGGATAGGTGACCACCACAAGCCCCTTTGTGGCAATCGTTTAGGACTACCTCAGCTTCCGCATGAGTTAAGAAATGACACAAGATATTGTCTACTCCTTGGTGATACAAAGTATCACCGATGATGGTATACTTTTTGGCTTGTTATCTAACACACCGTCGATCATCTCGCGAGATATGTTGAGCGAACTTCAAGGTTTGAAGATATAAAACAATGTCTCCATACCAGGGATCGAACGATGAGACAAGGAAAATGTGTTCATCTGCGAATGAATCAACATAGATAACATCCTCGTCTAATCGTGGAAAATCAGATATTAACTCTGCAAAAACTAGTGATTTCTTGGACTTGGCCGAAGTGAAGTCAAGATCAAATTCTTTTAAGATGACAATCCATTTATTATATTTTCCCCCAATGATACGTCTAGTAAGGACGTATTGAAACGGATTGGCATCGAAAACCATCATAGTCTTGCAAAGTAATATATAGTGACATAAGCATTAGATTGCGTGAATGAAAACCAAAGCTATCTTTTCAATGTAAGAGTAATTAAGCTCAAGACCGACTAAATTTTGACTGAGATAGTAGATGACATGCTCATGGAGCTCATCATCCTCCTGAACTAGAACCATACTAATCGTCTCTGCAAACGCGGCAATATACAACAGGTAATCTCTACTGTAATCAGGATATTTTAGCAGAGGGGCCGATACCAAGGCTTTCTTCAAAGCGTTGAAAGACTCTTGGGGTCGCTCATCCCAGATAAAGGGGGTATCCTTCTTCAAGAGGTGAATGAAACGCTTAGTAATATTGGCATACTTCACTATGAACCAACGTAGAAAGTTAGCTTTTCCCTGTAAACCTTGAAGTTGTCTAATTGTGCACGGGGGAGGCAATTGAAGTATTGTCTCAAACTTAAGAGGATCTACCATGATCCCGGTATTGAAAACTAAAAACCCTAAGAGACGACCAGACTTAACGCAAAAGATTCATTTTTAAGGGTTTAATTGGATTCTATCGTAACGACATCTTTCAAAAACTAGTTGAAGGTGTGTAACATGATCCACTCTCTTGCGAGAGTGAGCACCAAGATCATCCAGGTAGGCTTCGACTATGTGCTTGAGATCGTGAAAAGTGAAAGTCATGGCATGTTGGAAGTTTTATCCAGCATTTTTAATGCCAAAAGGAATTTTCCGGTATGCAAAATTACCCAAAGGACATATAAATTTTGTCTTGTGTTGGTCCTTAGGTTTTATCTGGATTTAGTTATAGTTCAAAAATCCGTCCATAAAAGAAAAGATTTCTCTTCCCGCACACTCATCGAGAACTTGATCAATGAAAGGTATGGGGAAGTTATCTTTAGGACAAGCCTTGTTCAGGTCGTGAGAGTTCATACACACACAGATGGTTCTTTTCTTTTTCTTTACGGGAACAAGATTGGATACCCATTTGATCAAGGGAACCGGGTAGATGAAGCTGACATTAAGCAGCTTCTCCACCTCTGCCTTAATAGCAGGGGCCTTCCTAGGATTCATATCTCTAAGACGTTGTCGAACTATTTTAACATCTGGGTAAGTTCTAATCTCATGCTCGAAAATCCTAGGGTCAATCCCTGGCATCTCTTCGTATGACCAAGCAAATACATCTCGAAATTCTTTGAAGAGATCGGTGTAAATCAAAATTTCTTCTGGCGAACAATCCACACCTATATTTACATTCTCAATCTTGCTAGGGGTATGAGAGGTATCGATTGAGATGATAGGATAAATACTCGCCATATTTCTTTCAGCATTAATGCCATGCATATCAAGTGGAACTACGAAATGACCGACTATCTCACTAAGGGTAGACTGAAAGTCATCTAGTTCGATTCTTTCAAGACTTGGGAGAAAATAGGATCGATGATGCATGTCATCCCAAGGTCTCTTGGAACCATTCATGGCTTCAAGGATGGCTTCGTTTGAAGGAAAAGTCTCATCTAGGAAATCATGCGAACAATTAATGAGGTGGCCCATATAGGCCTAAGAACTGGATCCTCCTCGTCTGTCTACGAGGTAACATGATCATGATCGACAGAAGAGTCAAGAACAACTTCATACGCAATCTCTACTATCGATAGTGGCATAGCCATGCCAGCATGAAAATTTCCTTCACACGATGAAGTCGGAGAAGGTAGGGTCCATGGATCACTAAAATAGGAAGTGCGGAAAGGAATGGACCTCCATGCAGAAGATAGCCTACTAGACATCGTGTAAACGTGGTGCATCGGTGTCGAGAAGTCAAAAGTACCCATGAGGGAAGAATACATTCCGACACCGATATTATTAGTTGCCAGCTAATAATTGTTGATCATGGGGATCGATGGTCCAACAGATGCAGTAGGACTAGATTACGCAAAGGATAACTGGTCGATAGTCATGATCTCCCCTTGATGAGGAAAACAAAGTACACGGAAGACGAATGATATGAAAACAACCATAGCATAGGTCCAATTGCGACCTAGTAATAGCTTATAATCGATAGGTGCATCAACTACCTCTACCTCCACCTCTACCATCTTCCCAGCTAACTAGACCAAAAAGGAAGGGAGAATACCATGAGGGCAGAAGGAATGACCATCGAATGCAGTCAACATGTTCAACGAATTGGAAAGGGTCGGAGAATCGAGAGCTTTCCCACATACCAAGGACATCATGCAGGTGGAATCACCTTCATCAACGACTACTCGTTTGATAGTATACTTGGAATACTCCATGTGGATTTGGAAAGACACATGGTAGGGTAAGCGATGCTTCACATCCGTGACATCAAACTTGATAATTTTCGAGCCACTAGATTCTAGAGCTCCGAAGGCAGAGAGTAAGGCATTCCTCTGTGATGGACACGTCTGGAGTATCTCCAAAGCTGACATCATGCAAGGGGTTTGGCCCAGATCCTCAAAAATAGATTAGTTGTGGGTGGTTCTAGCATTAGGGTTGTGGGTAGACCACTTAAGTACTCATTTTGGAATACGAGGCGGTGGAACTGGTTTCCCAATTTGTAAGTTCATCTCCAGAGGGGGAGGAGGAGATTCTAGACTAGTACTAGCTTTTGAAGAGCTATAATCTCGAGAGCGGGTGGCTATATCTATTTTTGCGTCGATCATATTGATACAAACACGGTCGCCATATTGCGACGATGGGTTTTGACTTCCACCGAGCGCATTTCCGGGGTTCGAAGAGCTCAAGGCTAAGTGTTGGTTGTGTGGGAATGGATTCGTCAGCACGACGAGCAGTAGATTTAAAAGCCTCACAACCTTTGCGAGTTTGGGGCATAAATGGTTAAGTTGGTCATCGATATAAATTTTACAAGGAAACTTCACCTTAAGTTTCTCTTTCTTTCCCTCTCCAACATTATCATTCCATCTCCCATTATTGTCTTTGTCCTTAGGTTTGTTGTTATTCTTTCCACCCTTACTATTGTTTCGACCTTTCCTTTTATTCCCATTTGGTTGCTGGTCACCATTTGGGTTCTTCGATGATTGCACAGAATGTACATCCATTAATTGGGTGGGTTTGGAGGATGTAGATGAAGCTGATGCTTCGGCAGACTTCGTTGCCCAGTCTGTGAACTTTACATTGGAGGACCCTACAATGCCATCAGCATGAGGTCCAGGATTCTGTCTAGGATCGTGATTTGGCCGCGATGCATCTAGAAGAAGGTGATATAACATCCCAGACTGAGCGTATATCAAATCGAGTTGATGGGATCTAAAGATAGCTTCTTCCTCGTTGAAGACCCCAGAAGTAGCAATGTCCTTCGAGATAGGAGGGTGCAAAGACTTTAGGAACCATTCTAGAAGAAAGGTTGGGGGTATAGGCCAGTCTTAATCAACCGCTTCCGTCTATGCCATTCCTATATATGGTCTGATATGTGAGTGTCAGTACCTTGGTCTAGAGTCGACAAAAGTTCAAGACCAACATCGTAATGAATGGGCAATTGAAAGTGGTTCAGAAAGGCTAGAACCAACTGATGGAATGACATGTATGTCCCCCTAGGTAGATCAATATACCATTGTGATGCAACTCCAATGAGAGTGCATTGGAATAATCATAATCTAATAGAATCATGGTTCAGAGAATTTGATGAGAACCAGAGGTGAAAAGTAGTGACGTGATCACCAGGGTCCTCTCCATTATTACCTTCAAACTTTGGAATGTCTGACGGAAGTTTGGTGGGGATAGGGGGGCATGTGGTATCATGATTCACTGGGTCATTCATTAAATTAGACAAGTCTGGCAGATTAAGCATGGCCAGAAAAGGGAGACGGGGTTGTGACATCTAGCCCCACCCTCCCACGAAAGATTGTGCGTTGGGAACTGCATTCCATCTAGGATTCAGGTAAGGACCAAAACCTTGTCCAGAATTATAAGGATCTCCTCCGGGCTGATTCGTATAATATGGTTTGGGCATCATTCTAGCAGGAATGTTCTGATAAGGATTATGAAAATTTCCCCTGGCTGGATTAGATCTGAGCTAAGGGTTTTGAAAATTTCCCCCAACCAGATTGGATCCAGGTTGGGGGTTTACCACAGTGTAAGACTGGCCTCCTCCGGGTGGGAATATCCAGGAGTGAAGTGGATTTTTCATGCCAAAAGTATTGGTCAAAATTTTCACCAAGAAGATAGGGATGTAAGGCGGAACTTGTCCACCAACTGGGTTGTTCCATCCAGCTATAGAAGGATTAGACCTAGGGTTAAGAAAAGGGACACTTCCTAAATTAGGATTCATTTGGGGGATATGAGAACCACCAAACGGAAAAGGAGTGTAAGGAGGTGTAGTGCCCCCAAGTCCAAGGCTAGTGTTGGGGCCAACAGCTGGGATGGCAGTTGAAAACTGTGACGTGAAGTTAGGCATACCATAAAAAAATGGACTAGAAGCCATAGGGATGGACTGAACATTGTAACTCGGCGAGTGATCGAAACCCCCAAAAGGGTTAGAGGCAAGAGATGAAGAATCAACTACAGGCCGAGCCATAATACTAGTATAAGCCTTCAACACTGCAACTGTAGCTGTTGCAGGATTCGAAGGGGTGCCATTAAATATAGTGGGTATGGGAGTCGAAGAACTCCCAGTGTTCTAAACACTAGACTCAGTACTCATCCTTGTGGAACCACAAGTTTGGATGGTGGATGTGTGTGTACCACTTCTATAAAATCTACGCCTTTTAGAAGGAAAGAACCCAAAATCCGGTGGTAACTGTAGCAACCAACGGGACCGGCGGGGAATCTGGTCCGACTCCACGACGATTTATAACTCTACAAAATACGAATATATTCTAAGGCCAACTAGTAGTCAAAGAGAATACCAAAAAGACAAACGACCAATATGCATGCAAACGGGCTAAAGTGGTTGAGTGGCCTCCCTCTCTAAGGTATGCATTGTCCAAGAGGGACTTGAGACTCCCTGCTAAAGTTTGGAGGTAACAAAATCAGTTATAGAGGCCCTCGTGGGCTTAACAACCAGTCGGTCAGATCCCCCCAGAGAGGTAATCCTCCATAAAGGTTGTGTGTTGTTTGACCTCTATCTGACCCAGGATACAAGAAGAATAACCCATGCAAGTAACCTATGAGATACCTAAGTCAAGCAACTAATAAACCACTGTATAACCGATGCACATGTGAGCCATCATAACTCCGGATCACCATATGGGAAGAGTAGAAAAGCTTGAAACCTTGAAATAACCACCTCTCATAGAGGTATGGGTACTAGAAAGATCCCCAAATACGAATAAATCCACATAAATATTTCTGACGCTAGGCGAGTATCCAGGGGTTATCCCTTCAACTAACTTCACGCGACCTCACGATTAACTCCAGTGTGAGTGGAGCCTCCTGATATTACCAATTATACAATGGACTTCTCAACTCCCTATCTCAGACACATATGTTGATTTAATTTCCTTGGAGAAGTTTACTCACAAAATCTTATTCCAAGGCACTAAATCCTAGGCTAGTTTGTGCACCCTAAAAATAAAATCGTGACTAATCAATTTTAGTTTAAAGCGTAAATTTTATTAGCCATGATTACTCAAAAGGGTATGGAAGCGAAACTCATGATGTTATGACTCTGCAAAAGATAAATATGAATATAATGCAAAGTCTACCTTTAACTTTTCAATGAATGATATGCTAATAAAAACAGTGCAATTTTCAATTTCAACTCTAAAATTCAGAAGTAAAATGCAATCTTTCGCTAAATGTACTAAGCTAATGATAAAGGTTCAAAGAAAACAATGTTAACCAATGAAAAATGCCTTTTTTTTTGTATTTTCAATATATTAAAGAGAAAATGCATGGACTGAAAAGCAACCTGATATATAAATTCTACTGTGGATAAATGAAATAGCTCGAGCAGAATACCAAGTAGCCAAGCAAACAGCCCAGGGTTCAAGGAAAAACCAAAAAATGAAAAAAAATGAGAAAGAATACGCCCATAAATTCAACTCCCAATAGGCTTCCTGTCAACCCAGAGAATCTCAACAGGCACTACAAAGACCTAAGAAGGCTCAACAAACATCAAAACTCACCCAACAGTCATTAAACCAAGAAAACAAGCAAGGAAAAGTGGTATACGCAACTCTTCAGGAGAAGAGTGAGTATATACACAGCTTGCAGAGAGGTAGAACACGTGTGTACGCATATGTCAAGGAAAACAGAGTGTACAAGATTTAAAACAAGCCCAGGCAAGGGAAAAAAGGATGAAAACTCAGACTCAGAGTGAATAGAATCTGCCAAGCAGTGATACGACAAGAAACACAAAGGAAAAAGAGAAATGCGAGAAGAAAAAGTACTTCAACCCTTAGAAGGAATATCTCTCCCCAGTGGAGTCGCCATTTCTGTTATGAGGGAAAAACTCTCTATGGCCAAGGGTAAACCACAACAGACAGGTATGACTGCAGAAATCAACTCAATTCCATTGTATGCTATATAAACTAATGTGCAAGATAATAAAGAGGCCTACCTTGATCCAATGTTTGATGATGTTCCACCATTGATCACTTCGACCCAAATCTTTGTACATGCAATAAGTTCTCAACGAACAAGCAAGCACATATATATTGATAATGTAAAGGGGTAAGCACATAAGATAACATTATCCATTAATAAACATTACAAACATGCCCATGGATAATAATCATATATTTGCACGATACCAATATGACGGGAAATGAGTATTTCTATTAATAATTGATCAACAAAAGTGTCAACAGTACATACTTCCGTGTCAGCACAGTTCTAAACCAAGGAACCAAGTTCCTTCCAACTAGGTCTCCACCACTTCAATCCTCTACCAAAGGCAAGCTCAAAAGAGAGAGACAATGAGGTTCTCTCAACAATAGGGCAAGAGCTTGGGGGCTGAACACTATGTTCAGACTTGAGGGACAAAGGGATGCAGACTCAATATGAAGTAATTTCTCCAGAGTAACTTTGCTCTGAAAGTTGAATGCTTTCTCCTCCTTTCCATAGCTCTAAATTGTGTTATTATAGCCTTCAAAATGCAACTGAAGGGCTGAGTCAGAACATTTTCAGTATATGGAAGGCCAAGGATCAGAGATCTCTTGTCGTGACATGGAAACCCGACTCCATTTTTGTATTTTCTGGCACAAATCTCGATGTACGTGGGTTGTAGTGGAGCAGCCTGCGTATATGCTTGTTGTATACCTGATAGGGCACGTATATGTGGGAAAATGTTTATTTTTAGTTCTGGATTTATCAAAAAGGGATGATAAGTCTGCATAGGGAAATAGAAAAAGGCCCTCTGTGCAAGATAACAATGGTGAGGCAAATCTTTCTATAATAGTCCTCCTCTGTTTGGTTACTCTTCCAAACATATGAAGAGTTTGTGGTGCCTCCTGTGCCATAGAATTATGTCAATAATAAGTTGCATGGGTCTCATCATTTTGTCATTCTTTTTTCCAAGGGGAGTTTTTCCAACCTGAGCCGACCATTTTGCAGTTGGTCTCTTGACTTTCATGAGTTGGCCATCCCGAGAATCCAGTCAAGTTGGGATTCGAAATCAATGAAGTTTTGTGCCTGATGATTGAGGTCCTCCAATATTTCCATGATGGCATGTCTAAGATCTCAAAGTAGTGAGTCTTACACTAACATTGTACTCCTACCTAAGATTTTGAAGATCTTGAAGTTGTTTCTCGAGTTATGAAGTTATCATCTCTAGCCGCAGGCATTGATGCCTCTTGAATATTTCTATGACATTATATATCTTCTGATGATTTTGATATGTATATCCTTTGTGTATTGTTCATGACTACACTTTATATTTTCATACACATTATTCATGTAGCCATGATTACTATATATATGACATGGATCTATAGTGTACTTGATTGACATCCATTCTTAGTTTATCCCGAGCATGGGTATGCTCGCCTTAGAGATATTATCATTATTTTGAAGATGACATGATCACGAACACTCATATTGGGATCACTCGACTCTGTGCCTTCCCACTATATAAATATGTTATAATGTATTTCGACCATCAGTTTCTCTTCTGACATCAAACATTAAGGGGCATCTGTTATAGTCCAAAAATTCCACATCTATGCATCGAAGACATTGGCCCATCCATTTTCATCCTTTACATATCATACTGCTGAGGTTTCCTTCTAAAAAACATTTTTTTGGATAATGTACGTGCTCTGTTGCAGTATTTTCCTACATACATACGAGTGTTGCATGGTAGTTAGCATGTGTACATATGCTTGTTGCATGCTAGTTAGCCTGCATTTACTTCCAAAAAATGAAAAAAAAATATAAAATTGCATGTATTTCGGAGGATTTTATGGGATATGAAGGGTTTCCTAACCATTCTAATCCATGTAGCCCATACCCAAACCAAATAACCATATTTTTCTCATATAATAAGAGGTCTTGGGTAGTCATTTAGACATATGAAAAAGAGAATAAGAAAACTCTACCAAAATCCTTTCCCTCTCATTTCCCACGTTTTGCATATTGCTCTGAGTTTTATCCCCAACTTTCACTTATATCCATTCTCCCTATGCAACCCTTCCTTCTTCCCTTGATGGCATGTTGGTTTTGAGAATGCTATGTTGTATTGGTGCACTTTGGAGCCACGACAGAGGAACCTAGACTTGGTTCATAGAGTGGTGTCTACAAGCAAAGGTTGTAAGCTTTCATCTTGTATATGAATAAAAGAGATTATCTTTGTCCCAAAACTTTATGTGTACATGTTATTGTTTATTTGATCATTTAAATATATATTTAGGATTTTAAGTGGTTACTATAGATTGTATACGTTGTTGTGTTGTAGTCCTAACCTATTGCAGGTCAACTTTGGGAGGAGATCTGTGATCTAAGAGGCAAAAAAAAGTGGAAGAGGTCTACATCAACCGTAAGAATTGAAGGTGCTCTTCATAACCTTCTATTCCCTCTCTCTCGTCACTTAGTATATATTTTTTTGGGGTAGATTAAAGATAATTCAATGTTGTAAGGTAGTTATCACTCTGCCTATTCCTTAGACCCAGTTTCGGGGGAATTTCCCCATAGCACTAGGGTTTCGAAAAAAGTAGACGCAATTTCTTTCAAATAAACCCCCAAAGTGTAAGGCGCCAAATATAAATATTTAGAGAAAGAACACAATTATTATAAAAATATTTAGTAGAAAGAAAGAAAATAATGAGCACAATAACAATATGAGCCAAAATATGGTACCTTTATTAATTTGGAAGCACTATTCACTTGTTTCTTTGGGTGAGGGGGGTTGGGGGGGGAGAATATCCAATAGAGTAGAGCTCAAATTACAAAATATTCCACAAGACGTGTTTTACAATGCTTTCTACCTCTATATATACTATGTCTACCTTCTTAATAACATTCTAAAGAAGGAAATTTCTAGTAGGCGAAACCTTCTAGTAAGCCTTCCTACAATAATTGCGTTCAAACTATTAGATAGGCCTTATTTACTAATGATGGCCTTTATTACATAACAATACATAGTATTCTATCTAATTTAAGGGTTAGGGAGGTTAGGAACCTAACATGACTTCCCCCTTAAATAAAATCATTGTCCTGAAGTCTTGAGATGTGGGAATTGTTGTAGAATCGAGGTTGGCTCCCATGTGGCATCCATCAGTTGTGTATCCTTCTATTGTATTAAAAATTCCTAAATGGTGTGCTTGTTGAGATGATGCTCGCATTGATCGATGGTGGCTTATGGATACAACCAAATGGAACCTTCTTCATCTAATTCAGAAGACTAGTTTGAACATGGCACTTGGATCCAATATGTAACATCCCCAATATAATCTCCATTTGAATTAATGTTTAATGTAGATAAAATATGTTGCCACGACCAAGCGATGCATATGCAAAATGTATTTCTAAGTTTTAATAATAAAATGTGATGTCAATTTCTAAGGGGACATGGATATATGTGGGAGATGAATTAATCCACAAGAGAGGGGAGGGTCTAAAACAATGGCCAAGAGGGTTCCAAGGGGGAATTACACATGTTTATTAATTCCACCCACATTCCTGAATTTTATTTTGACTATGTATTAAACTCTATTTTTTTGATTGAGTGTCCCCAAAGCCAATCATTGAATGCATGTAAGAGGGTGAGTGTGAGAAATCACATATCATAGTTATTTGGAGCATGGGGGCTTAGTACAATCAACTTGGGGAAGTGTGTGAGTCGAGAAAGCAAGCCAAAGGGAGAAATTCATATGGGTAGTTACAACAATTTTTAGACAGTCAAGGTTTTTGCATGAAAAACAAGTAGAGAGGAGAAAGGAGAGCTTGGAGATGGAACATACATGGAGAGTGAATTCTAGACCATGCTGGAGAGTTTTTGGAGTATTTGGAGTTGAATATTTAAGAGCTAGGTTGTCATGCCTGAAGAGTGGACTCCTCTGTGAGTTGCACTATAAAAACAAGTGTTTGTTGTTGTTCTTGTTGGTAGTTTTCCTGGCATTAAGATCCCTTGAGTTTCCCAGCTGAGATATTCCAAGTTACATGTGCTAGAGAGACCTTGATAAATTAATGGGACTTTTGAGGGACTGCAATCATTGAAGGGGTACATTCCTTGGGTTGGGCAGGTCAAGAGGAAGAGAGCTGGTGGAAAATTGTGATAGCTATAGGAAAATACCAGTGGGTTGTGGATTTTCGGAGTTGTGAGTGGACACTGAGAGAGCACCCTCTTTTGTGGATTGCTAGCCCCAGATCGAGGGTGATTTGTTGTTGAGATTTGGAACAAAAAGTCTATGGTTGGGTGGAACATCCATCCCAAGAAGCTGGTCACACAATTGTTTATAAAAGATAAGTGTTTTATCTTGTTTATATTTGTAGTATGAGTTTATTTGTTGTGCATTAACTCTGTAATTGAGAATGATTTATATGTTGTTGAAATGTGTTGTTAGTTGCATTTCATGTTTCTTTTATTTATTGATGTATATGCATTTAATAAATGGTAATAGACAATAGTTAAATATGGTTTTAATTCATAGCTGATAAGCTAAAAGAACTAATTAGATAGCATAAATTTTAATTTGTATGAGTTTTATGCACATAATGGACCCAAGATCGGTTGGAGGAAATTACATTATGGTATTATATATTCTAGTTCAAACACTAGACTTGTATGGGCCAAGATGGATGTAAATTGGGATTATTCGCTACTGTAGATTTGTCTGTGACAAATTTGGGGGAAAAAAGAGAAAAATCATATCAAAATCCCCAAATTCATAACAAAAATTCACATTTAAAGCACTCATAATTGTTTAAGAGATTCAATGGAGCCAATCTGCAAAGTTGGAGGGTTAAATTCGACTTGAAAGGTCGAAATTTGTGTTTTAATGACCACATGTAGAAGTTGGACGAAGTTTATGAATTGACGACCGAGATCGCGTTCAATCGCGAGATCGACGACCCAAATTCATTTTAATGAAATTAAAAATTCATAAGGTTTTGGTTGTTTGAAAAGTTGAGTATATCTGATATAGGAGCATTTTTCCTCCTAAAATAATCTTGTTGAAACATACCTAAGGGATCTTGAAATTTACTAAAGGGAGCAGGTTCCCTTAATGGATTTGATTGTATTTTCATAATTTTTTAATTATTCTAAAAGGATAGGGTTGTTAGGAAGAAAGAGGGTTGTTTTCCCTAGCTATGATGTAAATGGATTAATTGAGCTAACTAGTTGGTTTAGATGGATTTTTTTAAGTATGGAGGAATCTAATTGATCCTCATCAATTGTAATATCAAGAGTTCTATTATTGTATTTAGTTTCAGAATCTTAGGAATTCGTTTCCCTGAGATAGAAGTGTACCTTCCATGTAATATATTGTAAACCTTCGAGCATGTAAGAGGGGCCAAATTAGTGAAGTATCAGGCCAAAGGAGAGGTGGTTGAACATAAGAGATTAGGCTAAGGTCAAGGAGAGGAAAAATTAATGAGATATCGGGTCCAAAGGGAAGAAGATCATATTTCAAAATCAGAGGCAGAGAGATATGATTGTAAATCTATGTACAGAGACCAAACTGAATAGATACATTTTGATTGTATGTATTCCTTTGAGTGTATGTGTAATTTTATAAATGATAAATTGTGATTTTGTTTGTATAATTTCCATGAATGAATTTCTTATGTGGGTGAACCCGGGGAAACAAGTCCATTGAACGAGATCATGAGGGGATGAAGCTCCTATTAACTTTGTGAAGGAAAAATGAGTAAGGGAGAGATTCTTTCCAACTGAATCCAAATTTAGAAACACATAGAAAGAGAAAAATTGTGTTCTGCACAGAGGATCATAGCATTGGATCTATTCATATTCCTTGGAGGAATATTGATCATTCATCAAACCCAGATTACATCATTTCCATTAATTATACCAGACTGGTGAGACACAGTGTATCTACCTTTCGGTTCTCAGGATATATTGTTAAGGAGTGAAAGTGCAAGTTTGCACCTCGGTGAATTAATAAACTAAGTGTAATTTTTCACCCCAGTACTTGACTTCCCTATCCTACCGATATCAGGGTTCCATCGTAAAGGTTACAGCTTATCGGTTTTTTGGGCCAGCTTATTCTTTGAACAAAGACGAAGTGTTGCGGTGCCTTGATACCCCAATCTCCTGATTCCTGGGATATCGACCTCCCTGCTGTTTATCAGACCAAGTTTAAATCCTATCAACACCCGAAATCTTGACCTCCTAGGATCACAATTCGGTCACATCAACATATTGAACCAAGTGAATGTGGTACCTTGGTGCCTGACACTCTGGTCTCACATTGAAGGCTTATGAGTAAGGTTATCCATCAATGAGGACCATTTATCATTGACCAATGACAAGATCAATGATCTAGGATGAAGGGTGTGAACAGAAGAAAATTATCATCAAGCGTTGATCCAACCGTTCGTGTAAAGGTGAGATCGACATTGGAGATTTAGTGCAGGGTTGTAGCACTCGGTCACTTGGAAGAAAGGGATTAGCGCTAGTTGAGGAAATGTTTGGGAATCAAGGGAATTTTAGCACCATTTTGAGAGAGATAAAGTTAAACGCATATGTGTATTAGAAATGTGAATTAGAGCAGGGAAAGTATGGTCCATAATCATGTTAGTCGATGATAGGGAACCAAAGAGGTGAATTTGGTCATAAAGGTTGTTGATGACAAATTCATAGTTCGTTCTAACTCTATACCTGTGGGTATTACGACCTAGTGGGTCATCATATTGGTATTAGAGTGTAGTCATGCTCCAAATTTGAAGCAAGAATCTTGAAAGTTACTCAGGGTGAAAAATTTTAGTCTGAGGAAAGTAGATTTTGTAGAAAAAGGAATTGGGTATACAATTATCTGAGTGGATTACTGCAAAATTGAGGCCATTTCAACCAAAGAACAAAATTAAGAAGAAATTTTTGGAGGGAAATATTTTGGAGTAGATCTTGCAGGTATGGGTCTGATGTTTTTATAATTAACTCTGGTGAAAACATATTTATGTTTGCAGGTAGCAACAAGAGGAGAAAATAATTTGTATCAACCATTACAACCAGAGAAGTTGTAACTATTGGAGAAGAGAAAATAAGGCTCCTAAAGAGAATCTTGTGGTAGAAGGACCCTTACAACAAGGGGAAGCTATGATAATTTTTGAAGAACAAGACCAGTGCAGTTCTCAAGAGAAACTGAGTGGAGTGCAAAAGACTACAAATTTTGAAGTTGAGGAGTTGAGCATGCTCAGAAGGTTCCATAGGAGAGAACTTATTATGCCAAGCGGTCAATCTCATGAGAAATATTGATGAGATATTGAGTGAAAAGGTGTAGAGACTTGCTATAGAGGAAATGCTTGATACAACTCACTGTGAGCAAGGAGAAGCTCATAGAGAAAAGAGATGGAGATGAATATTGATAGTCATGTTAGAGGTTCAAAGAGTAGACACAACAAGAGGACATGATATGCCATAGCAATTGACAAAGAATATATGATTCAAGAGGAATTTGACAGGGAGTTTGTTAAGTTAAAGGAAAGACTCGGTATGAATATAGAGATACTATAGGAAAGAGATGAAGACCAAAGACGAGGCTAGAATGTGAAGAAAAATGTCAAATGAACTATTGTACAATTGTTTGTAAGGAAACTGAGGTAGAGCTTGAGGAAAAGGTTGAGTGATTTGTTGAAGGAAGAAAAACTCAGAGGAGATAAGTTTAGACAGAGGTCAAGGCAGAAGAAGAAGTTTACATCTATGAACTTGAACATGGATAATTTCTTGGGGAGGAAGATGATGTTGAGAGTCTCATGAATTGTGAATAAAGTTTAGATCAACATGTGTGGAAGATGTCAAAAGAATCAAATGAGGCCATGGGATATTATTTTTTTAAAACTAATGTTTTGTGCATGATTATAGTTTATGAAAAGAATGAAGTTGGACAATCACTTGGAGATGTCATAAATATTGATGAAGGTGGATATATGCTTTTTAAAAGCATAGAAGCAGAACAAAATCACAATTCTGTTATGAAGGGAGATGCGATAGTTTTATCTCATAAATATATTCAGGGTGATGCCTATACACAACTTATAAGTGAAATTGTTGAGGAAGTGAATTTTGATGATAATGATCAAATGAGGTGATCAGAACAACATAAGGAGATGATGCCCAGTGAGATCTAGGAATCTCGTGGATTTAAAACTAATCATTGGTGTGTGTATGAAAGTTATAAATACAACTACAAAGAGAATGAAGAATTTGAAAAACAACATTTAGATATAATGTTGATGGATTATAATGAAGAATTAAGATTGTTGGAAGAATGGTTGGAAAAATCCAAGATTGATGAAGACCACATAACAGTTGCAGAAACAGAGCATCCAAGTTGCAACATTGTAAGTGAGAAAGTTGAAAGTCAAGACACATGATTGCCTTGTGAGGATGGATTTCTTCTACATACACAACATAAAATTGCAATCCAAAGTATTTTCTTAAGAGGCAATAAAGAGAAGGAAGGTAACCAAGAGACTACCATGGATAACTAAGAAATTCAAGAAAGAATTCATGTACCAAAAGAAGCAACAAACTACCTATGCAATGAAGACAAATATGGGGTGTTTGCAGTCATTCTCTTGACTGATGATGAAATTCAAGAGTGGGAAAATAAAATTGTTTGTTGCTATATGTTTATTTCTTGTGCATATGTAGATAAGGGTGAGAGTTTTATAAGAATCCAATCTTCCATAGAAAATCAAGGAAGTTGGAAGAGAGAATTGAGTGTCTCAAACATTTTTGGAGAAGTGTATGAAGAAGGATGGAGCAAGATGTAGAATGGAAGACAAATCTTGAGAGAAGCTACAAAGTTTGAAGAGTGTTAGAATTTGGAGAAGTTACAAAGTATTCACATGGACCTAAGAACATCAAAGGAATTGAGGCCAAGGTGTTGGGGGCAACTGGAAAAATTCTATATGAAGGACAAAGGAAGCAAAAGATAGAGCTGGATATTGAAATTGGTGACCCGTGGAAGATAATGATGAAGGATTCTAGATGGGGATACCATGGAAGGAAAAAGACAGTTAACCACAAATTGCAGTTGGCTAAGAGAGAGATTACATCAACAAAGTAAAAGGCAAGATACAGAGTGAAGTTTTGGATCCTGGAAGGATGCAGACAAAAGACATACAACAACAAGGTAGCAAGGAAAATAAGAAACATCATAATATTTTGATCCAGGAGGAATTAAACAGTTGAATACCCATGATCAGGAGATCATGAAATTTTTTAACCTTGGGAGTCTAATGTAGGAGTATTTTTCCTCCTAAAATCACCTTGTTCAAAAACACCTAAGGGGTCTTGCAATTTACCAAAGGGAGTGGGTTCCCTTAATGGATTTGATTGTATTTTCCTAAGTTTGTAATTATTCTAGCAGGATAGGGTTGTTAGGAAGAAAGAGGGTTGTTTTCCCTAATTATGACGTAAATGGCTTAATTGAGATAATTAGTTGGGTTATATGGATTGCTCTAAGTATGGAGGACCAGATATAATTGATGCTCATAAATTGTAAGAACAAGAGTGATATTATTGTGTTTATTTGTAGAATATTAGGAATTTTTATTCTTGAGCTGGAAGTGTACCTTCCATGCGATAAATTGTAATCCTTCAGGCATGTAAGAGGGGCAAAATTAGTGAAGTATCAGGCCAAAAGACAAGTGGTTGAATAGAGAATATTAGGCCAAGATCGAGGAGTGGCCAAATTAGTGAGAGATCAGGCCCAAAGGGAAGAAGTTCATATTTCATAATCATATGTAGAGAGCTATAATTGTAAATTTATGTACATAGACCAAATTGAATAGAAACAATTTGACTGTGTTTATTCCTTTGAGCGTAGGTGTAATTTCATAAATGAGAAATCATGACTGTGTGCGTATAATTTACATGAAGGAATTTCTTGTGCATGTGAGCTTGAGGAAATGAGTCTATTGAACTAGATCGTGAGGGGACAAATTTCCTATGAACTTCATGAAGGAGAAATGAGTCAGGGAGAGATGCTTTCCAATTGAGTCCAAATTTACAAATGCCTTGAATGCGAATAAATTCATTCCGCACAGAGGACGAGAGAATTGGATCTATTCATAGTCCTTGGAGGAATATTGATTCATTATCAAACCCATATTAAATCCTATCCATTGATTATACTGGACCAAAAAGACATTGTGTATTGACATTTCAGTTCCCAAGATATATTGTTGAGTAAAAGTGATACTGGTACCTGAATTCTCAGTGTTTTGATCTACTGGCCTACCATGCCCCGACGAATTACTAAACCAAGTGCAAGTTTTCACCTACCTAAAATCCCAATCTTGTCGATACTTAGGTTCAGTCGTAAAGGTTCAAATATATCGACATTTCAGGCCGATGTTTTCTTGAAATAGAGGCAAAGTGTTACGATGCCCCAACTCCCCGATATCCTGATGCCCGATATATCGACCTCCCTGATGTTTACTAGACCAAGTTTAAATCCTATCAACACCTGAAATCATAACCTCTTGGGATCACAGTTCTATCATATCGTCATATTGGCACATAGACACCTCGACGTATAGTTGAACCAAGTAAATGTCGTACCCTAGTGCCTGACACTCCGGTCCCATGTCAAATTTCTATGAGTAAGGTTATCAAACAACAAGGACCATTGATCATTGATCAATGAAAAGATCAACGATCCAGAATGAATGGTGTGAAAAGAAGAAAATGATCTCCAAGTGTTGATCCAATCGTCCATGTAAAGGGGAGATCGACGTTGGAGATTTAGTGCAGGGTTGCAACACTCAGTCCTTTGGAAGAAAGGGCTTAGTGCCAAATAAGGAAATGTTTGGGTATCAAGGGAATTTTAGCACTGGTTCGAGAGAGATAAAGTTAAATGCCTCCATGTATTAGAAATGTGAATTGGAGTGGGGACAATATGGTCCAAAATCGTGTTAGTCGATTATATGGAACTAGATAGGGGAATTTGGTCATAAAGGACGCTAACGACAAATTCATAGTTTGTTCTAACTCTGTATATGTGGGTCATAAATATAAATGACTGAGATTCATTTTCGGTGGTTGGGAAGTTGAATTATATTGATGGTCTAGATTAGTGTCATACGTTTGGGAGTTGGAGCCAATTGACGGTCAAGATCATCTTGGCTTGGAGATTGATGATCCAAATTCAGATGGGATTTGGTGGAAATTTCTAAGTCTTTGAAATTTTCCAAGAGACGTTGTCAACGACCAATGGTTAGGTTGGTCAAATTGACGAAAAGTTTCAATAGGAAAAAACAAATCTCTGACGACCAATGGCCGATGTTTGGGCATCAACAAATTTAGAAGAAGTTGGTAGATCGACGATGATCGATATTTTTTTTTAATGGGAGATCAACAGTCCAAATTCATTGGGAGTTTAGTCAAAAAATTTCTAAGTGTTGGAGTTGGCCAAAAAAAATTGCTAACGATTGATGGTCGATGGTCGAGGGTCAACCAGATTTGGCGAAGTGTTTTTAGTCACCAATGGAAATCGTCAATGGTCGATGGTTGGGTGTCAGTCGATTCGTTGAAGTATTGGAATCAAGCAAGAGAAATTGTCGATGGTTGATGGACTAATGGTTGGGTGTTAGACAATTCAACAAAGTGTTTCGATTGTGCAAGAGAAATTGTAGATGGACGATGGGCTGATGGTCGACCATTTTGGTGAGGTTTTTGGGTCATCCAAGAGAAATGATCGATGAATGATGAAGGAAATATAGTGATGATGTGTCATTCTATGTCATCATCCACGTGTCATGCCATGTCAGTCCAATTCCATGTTAGATTCTACATGTCATGCCACATTAGCATCCACGTGTCATGCCACATCAACCAAAAAATATGGTCAATGGTCAATGACCAACAGTCAGGTTGAATGAACTGGAGAAGTGTTTCTTTAGTAAAAATCGATCATCGACATGTAATGATTGATGGTCGGGTCGACTAGTTTAACAAGGTATTGAAATTATTTTCCAAGAGAATTCTTCGATGGCTGACAACCGATGATCGAGCATTGGAGAGATTCTCAGACAAGTTTGGTGTGGAAATGAGAATCATCGATCGATTGATCGTCGATGGATTTCATATAAACGGATCATATTTCCCCTTATTTGAGATCAATGACTTGGATTTAAAGGATTTTTATGACAACAAAACAATCAATTTTATATGAAAATTTCCGAATTTTTCATATTTTTGAAGTTCATTAACTTGTGGGGCAATTTTGAGGACCTAAACAATGGTTTTAGCCAATAAAAATCTATGAGAACAGAGTACTTGTATTTACATCTAAAATAATATAACTCAAACAGATCTATATAATGAGCTATACTAGGTGCAAAATAGAGCTCATATGAGAAAGTTTCAACTAAAATAGTAAGGGTAAAAGTTTGGCACCAGATTACTTCTAGAGAGCATAACGCCTTAATCAGAAGTTCGTTTGGGGTACAAGAACAATCTTTTTAAAGCTTGTGAACCATAGAAAATTTCCATGGAGCTATATTTGGAATATAGCTATGTAAAAAGATGCAGGAAGAAAAAGAAGTCACCTATAGCATACATGGGTAAATCAGGTAAAACAAACAAAACTTCTTCGGACCATAACTTTCAACTCGGAGCTCGAATTTGAGAAAACAAATAATAGTTGGAAAGGTATTGAGGAGGATAAGACATATTTCAACCCAAAATTTTGGATTGGGCACTAACATTTCTCAGAAAGTGATAAAATATATTTTTGTAGCAGTAAATGAGTGGGAAATTGTAGCATGTTAATGTTGTAACTTTTCTCATAGAGCTTAGAAAGAGGCATGGGTACAATGGTTGGAGAGATGTTTCAGATAAGAATGCATCCAAGGAATCATATTGTGAATTGATCCATTGTGTTCTTCATAAATTTATGAAGAAATAACCTTTATTCTAATTGATGAAATGTTTTATGTTATGCATGTTCTAACAATAATTATTACATGCACATTTCTTGAAGAATTAGACGTAAAGGAAAATGAATTTGGTTCTTATATGAGGACTGGAGTTAGGAAATATTCCCAGGGATCTTATGGCCATGAGGAATAGATCATAGGTCTTCATGTCAACATGGGTAATAATGAGATAGATTCTAATGGAAGGAGAGAAAGACAAAAGCCTATAACCATGAGAAGTCTGCATAAAGAAATACAGAGCTATAGAGAATATAATGAAAGGATTGTGAAAGCTTAGGAAGAGATACTTGAAAGTTTGAATTTGTTGCACAAGAAAGTCAATAAAGACTCTGACACCAAGAAATTAACCAGTGTTAGAAAAGTGGCAACATATAGATCCCAAAACAAAAGGGATTATCATGGGAATGAAAAGAAGTCAAGAAGCAAGAACAAATGCCATGATTCTCTAAGGTAGTCCACCATAAGAAATAATGCAAGTTTAGGGACAGGGAGAAGCCCAAGTGTGTCTCATTTTATGAGATAGAGAAGAAGGCCTAAGGAATACATATTGCAAGGTGAAATTAGGAAAATCAAGCCACAAAATTTCAATGGTGAGCACAGGAAAGGAGAAGAAGTTGAAGCCTAGATGTTGGAAATGAATAAATATTTACAATTGAATGATAACCCCTCCCAGGTATAAGCTAGGATTGCAACCTACCATTTTCAAGGAAAGGCATCCATGTGGTGGGATCATCTTAAGAAAGGCAAGCACCTTGATGAGAAAAGGATCTCATGGATATAGTTCAAGGATATTGTTGGACCTTGACCAAGTTTTGGGAATTTATTGGTCATGATGACCTATTTTGGAACTTCGACAGCCTGTTGAAAGAGGAGTGCAAGACGAATCAAAGATCATGGGATCTTGGCCCCCTTCTTGGGTTTTTGGGAATATGTAACGGCAAGGGGATGTCGGCCCATGGGTTTATCCATGTTTAGGCCTATTTTGTATGTATATATAGATGTCTAGGCCATATAGAGAAGAGGTGGATGATATATATATGTGATGTAGGCTAAGTGCCAAGAGTTGGGTCTGTGTGATCAAGGCTTTGTGCATTTTGTGTAAGACTTATAGAGCTGAGTGCAAGTCCCTGTGTGATATGATAGGAGGCTTAGTGTTGTGACACAAGGAAGAAGGATCTAGCAAGTTGTGCAGATCTTCTGTCCTATGCGGAGTAAGGGTTTTGAGGCTCTGTTCTTGTAACTGATTGATCGAAGACTATAAAGAAGAATATTTGGTGGACGTAGCCCCAGGAGAGGGGTGAACCACATAAACACTATGTTATGTGCTTTGTCTTGATGTGTTCATATGTTATATGCTAAGTCCTCTGATATGTTTGGATAGATCTATTCATGCTTGGTGGTTATTATATGTGAGAATGTTAGATCTGATCTAGATAGTCATACTTAGTGCTTGATATGCTCATTCTGATCCATTTGTATATTCTAAGTGCTTGAATATTGTATATTAGTGTGAATACTACGAAGCTATGTTGTATCAACAAAGTGAATAATGATTACATATTAAGGAACTAACAGTGCTAAGAGATGTATTAAGTATTATAATCACAGATCTGTGTCCCATCTAAGGTTGCATACACCTGAGTCTTGAAACCACCCCTACCTCTACCTCGGCTGAGACTTCATTTTCTTCGTAGGTGTTGCCGAAAGGGCCAGTAGTTAGCATTTTGTTGGTGCATTGTTGTAGCATTGAACCCTGGGTCTTCCCCTGTGCCAACAAATGGTTCCATTTTCGGGACTTGAAACTGTGATTGCTGGGAACTAAGGAAGAAGAAACTTTGTGCAAAGATTTGATTTGAAAGTGTGAAAGCTCTGTGCGTAGATATGTTTCCCTAGTGCACAACATTTTACTTGACCTGTGAAGCTTTGTGCCAAGAGGAAGGTCATATCTGAGAGAAGAAATCTGATTTGAAGAAGAGAGGTAAGATCTGTAATCTCTATGTTCTGATAAAGGTGAGAATAGTTAAAAAGTTTTAGATTTGAAAACTGTGTGCTCTGTAAAAGTAAGATAAGTGAAAATTTTCATTTCTAGAGTATGGATATAGGTATGATTGATAGATTATGTCCTAGCTTAAAAACTAGGGAATTAATAGATGAAATAAGGTTTGATATGAATAGATCTGATAAGAATCTTGAAAGATATGTTATACCTATGCATAGAAAATATGTTTGGACTAACAAATGGATGCAGGATCCTAGAAAGAATTTATTGCAGGTTAGCTCCTATGATCCTAGTGCGTAGTACAAGAGAGGTTGGGGATCATTTGAAAGAAAGAGAGGATTGACCCTCTACTATAGTTGCAGAAGACCGGGACATCTTGCTAAGGAATGCCCTGGAAGAAGGCCTAGTTGTCTTTGTTGTAAGGCTATGGACCATGAAGTGTTGGATTGCCCTAAAATGATTGCTAAGATTGAAAGTATGAACATAAGACAAGAAAACCCTAGGCCAGATCCAGAAACTAAGGCTATAGCAGAGTCCTAGAAAAAATCAGAGAAGGTATTACTACAAATGAAAGACACCTTGGATGACCATCGACATGTTAGACTATCAGATATTTAAAAAAAAAAGGAGTACCTTGAAGCAAGAATAGGCGACTTCGACATTAACTATGTTCTGGATGAGGAAACACAAGTGAATATTATGCTAGAGAGAACTAGGGAAGCTATAGGAAGGCCTACTATGATCCCTTCATTAGGAGGAATAGGAATTTTAAGAGGAAAGCTGGTAAACTTATGTGGGAAGCTCACTCAGATACCCATGAATGTTAATGGAACTTCGACAGAGGAAGATTTTGAGATTATTAAGTTTATTGAAGATGACGCCCTATTTACCATGTTAATAGGGAAACCTTGGATTGATAGAGCTCAAGCCAGACGAAAGGAAGAAGAAGAAGCCTCGGAGCAGAAGAAACAAGAATTAAAAGATTTCATGGCTAGAAGGATCGCACAATTGATTGAAGAACATGAGAACAGATCGAAGCTAGTTGTCACTAGAAACATTGATGTCAAAGCTGAAAGAACATTAGAAGACCCAAAAAAGATTGAAGTACTTACTCCAGATAAAGAAGAGGTATTACCCCTGAATCCTAGGAAAGAATCTCAACAGCACGCAGTGACTATGTTAAAAGACGATAAGAATCAAAATGGAAAAGAGACTACCAAGACGAAGCTCACCGGAAAGAAGGATATAAAGCTAAGTAAGAAGAGGGCTAATATTGGAAAGTTACAGAAGATCCCAGAGGGAAATTCGTAGAAAGAAAATTTGCAGAATTGGAGCTTCGTCGGGATATCAGAAAAGCGACACATGGAACTTCGCCGTGGTGAAGCAATATAGCCATTGGGGTCGATATATCTGTTCGAATTTCACTCCGAATGGACATAAAAGCAATAAAGGTTCATCATCATACCATTGGACCATGCCATAACAGATCGAACAAGAGTTAATAGGGGATCATAACCATTGCACGTGAATCGTTGCTAAGTTGCCTACTTATCCCTTCACGCCATGCACGAAGAACACTTTTTCTAACTAAGAATTTGAAGCCCACAGACTGAACAAATTGCATACAGTGATCATTGCACCCTTGCTATTATTCCAGTGCAGTGTCTAAGTCCATCATGACCCCGATAATTTTAATCCCAAGTGCGTATGTCCGACAAGCTCACTGCAGTTGAAGAATCAGTGACAAAAGTTCTCCTCAACTTGATGACAGAGAGAGTCATGTCAGAAAGAGGAGTGTCTACAAGTATACAAGCATCGTCGGCGAGAGGACTGTCGGCCTCTCCATCCACTGTCCACGGAGCTGGACCATCCAGTGAAAGGAGAACTAAGCACAAGGATGCCTTAGTGAATTCTAATTTGATTCTGAGCATCCTACCTACGTATCTATCACCTCTGAGCAGTGCAATAAACCAAGACAGTGTGCCCAGAGACTTTGAATACGCATTGGTCACTGTGTACCTTCCGAAAGAGGTGCGTGCATTTCATTCTGACCAGGATAAGCTCACAGCATTGAAGTTTAGCGACTTCAACCTCAGCAACATGAAGGTTTACAACATGCTCACCCCGCATAAGTATTTGACGAGAAAAAAAGGAAAGAACTCAAAGATTACCCCTCTGTCATGGACCCAGAACCTCGCGCAGTCCACCCTATTGAATCTTATGAAGATTCTGCACTTCGGGCAACACCAATAGGTGAACGCATGTGTCAAATTACTATTGTCTTTCTATCATGGAGGTTATTTGTGGTTGAACTGTCGCATTACAATGGATCCAAAATTGATCAATCGGATCACAAGACTAAGCATGCAAGGCCCTGACCCACAAGATTTCTACCCCGGAAAGACCACAGATCGCGCTCTCGCCCAGAGGATAAAAAAAACATATGGAGATGTAGATAAGGGCATGCAAGGATACAAGGTAGCCTTTATCTAGAGTGGCGCATTGCACCTAACCCGTCAACTGATCACAGGGAAATTAGTTTGCAAGAACTGGCCCACCCAAGTAACCGGATTTGTAGTGGACCTCATAGGGAAGTGCGTGGAGGGCCTACACATGAATTGGGCGAAGTACTTGGTGAACCAGTTAGAACTGGACTGCAAGGAAGCGCAAGACCAAGGATATGAGTTCCACTTCAGTTGGCTTCTCATCTTAATCGCGTTCATCGCATGGGACATGCCGGAAGGTGCGACCTTCCCGAACATCGAGCCCTTTTAACTATTGGCCATGAAGTTCAGTATGTTGTGGTACTCCAGTGACATGAACAAGCAGTGGCAATGAAATGTCATCTTCCACACTTATTACACCCAGCTGAAGACCACTATCCAGTCTGAGCCTCGTATAACCCCAAACACACTCCATAGGTTTAGACCCTTGATAAAATTCACCGAGGACTGCCATTTCATCTATATCACAGTGCACGTTGATGAGCATAAACAACAGCTGCAGTCATACTACAAGCTGAGGGAGGAAGACTTAGAAGAGATTACCAAGGAATGGTCGATGGACCTCCTTTTTCCAGTGGACCCCATAGAGCTATCTGATATCGACAGTCCAGAAGCAATGCACGATACACCTGGACCAAGCAAGACCAAGAAAAATGAAGAATCCCGAGATGTCCATAGTACCTCGATGAAGACTGCTTCTATCTCACCTGAGTAAGGAGGTGATGACAAAGAGATAGGCGATGTAGAATTCAAACAGAAGAAAGGCAAGGTTACATCGCCCAGAGACGAGAAGGACCCCTCAAAGAAAAGGAAGGTTTCCCCTCTGAAACCTTCCTCAAGAAAGAAATCCAAAGCAACCAGGACTAAGTTTGAGACCACCCTCACCTCAGATGACTTCGACTTCATCGTCGCAACACTGAATTATGCTTCACTGGAGATAGCAGAGAAGAAAGAAGATAAGCAGGAGGAGGTGTTCAGTTAGATCAAGGTTGAACTTCAAGAAGTGTAGCAGGCACTACAGTCCAACCGCCCATTTTCTACTACGCCTCTATCAGCAGGAACACCATAAATAGGAGATGAGCCAGCTCAACTCCACCGTATCGTTGATACAGTCAAAGCTCTCCTTCAACAAGCACAGGAGGAGACAACGCAAGCCACCAAGGCTTTGGCGCAAGCACATGAAGACCTTCTAGAGCAGCATATTACTGTCGAATGTGAGAAGCGTACTTTGCACGAGAGGTTTGATGAAGAAAAAGCGCAGCTGCATAAAGAAAAGGAATAGTTTCTCATAGAGCAACTTGAAGTTAAGGAAATGGTCATTGAAGTAAAGGCCAAATAACAAGTTCCACAACAGGTGGCACGACTAGAAGATGTAATCCAGGAACTCCAGTAGCACATAGCAGACTTGGAGCTCTGCACTGTGCTCGAGACCCCTGAAGATGTATGAGACCAAAGGGAATCCACTGCCCGTAGCGTAGTTGATAGATTATAAGCTCTTTCCTTGGAGTGCAAGAAGCTTAGTAACCAAAGCGCTCAAATATTTGAAAACTTCACTGAGAATCCTGAGTTACAATCATTGGAGTCACAGCTCCAAGAAGTGAAGCAACATGCATATACATTACAGACACAACTGAAGGCCCTATAAGCTGTAGACAGAATGAAGAGGTCTCCCAAACAATATACAACTCAGTAGCAGATCCATATGCTTCAAAGAAAAGTGATGGAAGTCACTCAACGACTTCAACCTGAACAAGATAAGGCATGCCAGTTGTTTACAGAGGTGGAGAGCCAAGGAGCAGAATTAGAACAGGTTGTCATTGTAGCAGAACAATGCCTAGAAGGACTAGTGATCGATGCAGTGATCTGAGAGTTCATTGAACAAGAGGCCACAAAAAAGCAGCAAGTCGAAGCAGCTCGAGCTAAGATCGAGGCGTTCGAGGCAGAATTTCTTAGACCAGAGTGACTCGGGACGAGTCATAGGTGAGTGTTAGGGGCATGTTGGCTCTTGACCAAGTTTTGGGAATTTCTTGGTCATGATGACCTATTTTGGAACTTCGACGGCCTGTCGAAAGAGGAGCACAAGAAGAAGCGGAGATCAAAAGATCTTGGCCCCCTTTTGGGCCCCTTTTTGGTTTTTTGGGAATATGTAATGGGAAGGGGATGTCGGCCCATGGGTTTACCCATGTTTAGGCCTTTTTTGTATGTATATATAGATTTCTAGGCCATATAGAGAAGAGGTGGATGATATATCTATGTGATGTAGGCTAAGTGCCAAGAGTTGGGTCTGTGTGATCAAGGCTTTGTGCATTCTGTGTAAGACTTGTAGAGCTGAGTGCAAGTCCCTGTGTGATATGATAGGAGGTTTAGTGTTGTGATGCAAGGAAGAAGGATCTAGCGAGTTGAGAAGATCTTATGTCCTGTGTGGATTAAGGGTTTTGAGGCTCTGTTCTTGTAACCGATTGACTGAAGACTATAAATAAGAAGATTTGGTGGACGTAGCCCCAGGAGAGGGGTGAACCACGTAAACATTGTGTTATGTGTTTTGTGCTTTGTCTTGATGTGTTCACATGTTATATGCTAAGTGCTCTGATATGTTTGGATAGATCTATTCATGCTTGGTGCTTATTATATGTGAGAATGTTAGATCTGATCTAGATAGTCATGCTTAGTGCTTGATATGCTCATTCTAATCCATTTGTATATGCTAAGTGCTTGAATATTGTATATTAGTGTGAATATTGCGAAGCTCTGTTGTATCAACAAAGTGAATAGTGATTACATATTAAGAAATTGACGGTGCTAAGAGTTGTATTAAGTATTATAATCACAGATCTGTGTCCCAACTAAGGTTGTAGACACCTGAGTCTTGCAACCACCCCTGCCTCTACCTAGGGTGAGACTTCATCTTCTTTGCAGGTGTTGCAGAAAGGGCCGGTAGTTAGGGATTTGTTGGTGCATTGTTGTAGCTTTGAACCCTAGGTATGCCCTTATGCCAACAAATATTTCCAAGAGAAATATTTTTCCGAGCATTACTTTGAAATAAATATGAAGGATTTCTTTGAACTCAAGCTGGGAACCATGAAAATGGATGAATATGAGAAGAGGTTCTTTGAATTGCTGAAGTATGTTGATTTCATAAATGATGAAACTTCAAAATACAAAGGTTTCTAAGTGGGTTACCCTCCTTATATAGTGAATAGATACAATATTATAACCCCAAGACATTAGAAGAAGCCATAAGAATATCAAAGCATCTTTACGAACAAAGTAGAGGAAGGCCAGATTTCCAAAATCTTGGAATGGCAAGATGAAGAGTAAAAAGGATCAAAGGAAGAAAGGTTTTAAGACACCCATTTTCAAGAATAACTCCCAATCAAATAAGCAAGGTTAGGCAGACCAATATGAGCACAATACTACAAATCCATTTGGTAAAAGGCTAAGGTAACAACTTGTACAATGTTGGGGATGTGAGGGAAATCACTTATATAGGGATTTCCCTCAGAAAGAAGAAAGGATGACGACTATTCAAAAATTTTAGGAGGTTTAAACAGTTTAAGGTGTGGGAGGAAACATGCCAAGTATTTATGTAGCCTTGGACAACAAGAAAGAAAAATATCAATCTCCCATGATTGAAGTGAATGGTAAGATAGATAACCAATCCATATCAATTTTAGTTGATTATGGAGCTAGCCATAGTTACATAAAATCTAACATTGTTGAAAGATTTAATTTTCAAAAGAGTAAGCATAATAAATCTTGGTTAGTTAAATTAGCCATAAGAGCTAAGAGGAAAACCAATGAGTTAGTTAAATAATGTCTGGTAGAGATGAATGGGATAAATATAAAGGTAGATGTGAACATCATACCATTGGGTTCATATGATTGTCTAATTGGCATGGATTGGTTGGAAAAACACCATGTTGTCCTAGACTATTACAACAGGGAAATCACATGTCTTGATGAAGAAGGTAAGTAAGGTAAGATTCAAGGAATTCCAAGAGATGTAGATGTTAAAGAGATTTCAGCAATGTAGTTGAAAAAGAGTTTTAGGAAGGGATGTCATATTTTTGCATCCCACATGGAAGAGACAACCAAAGATAAAGTGGAAATTATTGAATACCATTCAATCTTAAGGGATTTTGAAGATGTTTTTATGGAAATCCCAGGACTACCACCAAAGAGAGACATTGATTTCTCTATTCATTTGGTGCCAGGAGAAGCCCCAATATCCAAGATACCGTACAGAATGTGCACTCTAGAGTTGAAAAAGTTGCGTATGAAACACATAGAGTTGTTAAGGAAGGGGTATATACATTCAAGTGTGTCACCTTGGGGTGCCCCAGTTCTTTTTGTGAATAAGAAATATGGAAACTCAAGGCTATGTATTGATTTCATACAATTGGATAATGTAACATTCCCTAGCTTAACCAAAGAACATTACTTGCGGAGAATACACATAATTTCAATTTTGTTTTGCTAATTAACTTTCTATAGCTTATCAACTATGAATTATACACATATTTAACCATTGCAGATAGAATTATTTAAATGCAGCTACATCATGCCGAACAACATACATGTCAAATCCTCACTAAGACAAACCACACACATAAAAACCTTTGTATTGTGCGCGATGACTATTCCCAACGCACGTGACTATTTGAGCACTAAGCAAGAATCTTGTTATTGGTACTACTAAAATAGATTAACATGTACATTTAAACCTCAAATTATGAACATTATGAAAATCAAGATCAAGCAATTGTCCCTTCTAGTTAAAAATGTAAATTCAACTAATAATTTCACCACAACAACATATAATTCTTTCTCATGCACAAAGTAAAATGCACAATAATTAAACTAATAAATTAACATAATAAAACAGATAAAAATGTATATTTTAAAAACATTTGTGCAACAAGATACTTGGAAGGACATTCCACCCAACCGTAGAATCATTGTTCCAAATCTCAACAACAAGTCACCCTTGAGACGGGGCTAGGAATCCACAAGAAAAGGGTGCCTCTCATAGTCCACTCACAACTCAATATCCCACAAACCAATGGTATTCTCCTACAATTATTTTGAATTTCCTCGATCTCTCTTCCTCTTGACCTTCCCAACTGAAAGAATGTACCCCTTCACTTCTCTCATTCTATCGAGCATGTAATTTGTTTATCAAGGTCACTCTGGAATAGGTAACTAGGAATCTCTCTACTAAGAACTCAAGGGAACTCACTCCTAGGAAAACTACCAAAAACAACAACAAACACTTGTTATAACAATGCAAATCACACAATACTTCACTCTTTAGGACTAACAACTTGGATCTTGAATCTTCAGCTCCAAAGCACTCCATCATGCTTGATAATTTTCCCAACCTTCTTGCTCTATCTCCAATTCTCGTTTTCTCTGCTCCCTGCTTGTTGTTCATGTAAAACTGAATTTGTAAAAACTTCCTGTAACTTCCCATACAAATTTCCTCTATTTTTTCTTACCTGATTAACTTACACTCTTTCCAAAACTGATTGTACTCATCCCTATACTCTCCAATAACTATGGGATGTGACTCTCACACCTACCCTCTTACATGAGTTTAATGATTGGGCTCTCATACACTCAAACACAAATTATAATTTATCCCCAATGATAATATAATTCAGGAAAATGGGTTAAATTAATACCCATAATTAATTTTCTCCTTGGGACCCTCTTAAACACTCTCTTCACTTGTGGAAAACTCATCCCTCATATCTGTCCATATTACCAACAATTGGTATTGCTATTGAAAAGATTGTAGGTTGGAAAAATCTCGACCAAATCTACAAAAGTGGGACAAATTTGAGAGTATTTACCCACTATCACCTTAGATAGACACTCCCCTAACTTTAGTGATGATGAAAATCACCACAAGGAGGAAATCTCGGTGACCCTAGGGGGATTGAGACGGAAAGTGAAGTAATGTTAAGTGAAACTCCTATAGGTCGAGTTTAGAAGTGAAAAGAGGCTTGAAGAAGGGTCTTGTTGATGAGGGTAGGTTTCCAAAGTGTAGTGTACCTACAAGCGAGTGTTATACCTTCTCGAAACAAGACAAATGATCAAGATACAAGCCAGATAACCAAAGGGACAAGCAAGTGAATATTGCTGTCCTATATTTCAGAAGTAAACAAAAATATATATCAGCAATGAAAAGAGCTAGTTATTGCATAATTGACCATAAAAATAACCAAATATTTGGACAATGAACCACTAAACAGGAAGATAATTTTCCAAAACTCAAGAATAAACTTTGATGTAAAATGAGGCTACAAAATGATGTTATCTGAATTATATTAGGGAATCCAATTGTCTGTAGAAAAATACTTTCTACAACAACAACTTCTACTCAATAAATCAACAAACAACTTCCCCAAATGATAGCCAAAACCATGTAAATTAATAATAGCAAGTAGCCAACTATTTTCAATGGTTGAAGAGCAAGACACAAGTGATAAAAGAGTGATTTTGTAGCATCCCTAGTCGCTGTAGAATAATTTTATAACAACATCAAGAAATCCTTGGATAAACTATATGCCCTAGTGGCTCCAGAAAGCTAATAACAAGTAGAATTGAATCCACTTCAGAGAAATGAAAAATATCAACAAATCATGTTTTCCAATGCAATGATTTTGTTTCTCCAATGTAATTTCAGATTAGTGCTTTAATATATTGGGTAATGGAGAATTGTTTGTAATATTTGGATCCACTACTTCTCTAGGGGTGTAATCCATTTTACTCCCCAGAGCAAGTAAATCCAACAAGGTAAATCTAGGAGGGTGTAAGCCTTTTTACTCCTAGAAACCTTGAAAAATGACTTATCAAATAACAATTAAGATGAACTTGGTGGAGGGTGTATGCCATTATACTCCTCCAAGGGTTCTAGAAAAGAATAACATGAAAAATCAAGAAACTACCAAAGAAATGCAGAAAATTCCTTACCAATTCCATAAGATAACAAGATAAAACCCTCATCTACCAAGTAAATTTCATTAGTATGCAAGAGACAATCCTTCAAGAGAGTAGTGCACCACTTAGCTCCACAATAGAAAATATAAGCATTAAAATATTGCACAATAGAGAGATATAGAACAAATTCCCAAAGAGGGAAAAATTTTCAACCAAGAATGTCTTATTCTCAAGTGAGAATCTTCTGAAAATGAAATGATCTAGGTCTTTTATTTATACAAGACCTCAAAATAGAATTTGTCCACATGAATTTAGGGTAAAAAACAATTAGGGAGGTTGACCTCCTATGATTTCCCCTTTATAATTATTATTTGATTTTTACACAAATAAAAACCCTAAAAAGATGACAGCATGCCCCTAGACGGCGACGTCTTGGCATATTTAGCAAGTCGTTAGGTTGTTCAAGGAAACATTGGGCCTCGAAAGGCCAAATGGCACCATGTTAAGTGTCCTCCTCTTCATAAACCATGCCAAATCATCATCAAACCTCACCACCATCATTAAAACCCTATCCCCAAGGTGACGCTAAGCCCTAAAATGTGGCGTATGGCCTCCTAAAGAAAATCATTGGGAAAGTTGAGGGCTAAGTATTTTTCTTCAAGGTGTCTTCTCTTGCCTCCAAAGGCAATGTCCATCATCTATGAGCTCTGAAGGTGTCAGTCATGGCATCCACTATGTGGGATCCAAGCCCTAATGAAGGCCCAAGCTAGGTTTGTTCCTTTGAAAACGTCCACCAAGAAAGGTCCTGCAAAGACAAATGAATGTTCCCTCCAAGGATCTCAAGTCAAATGTATCATGCCAAGTAAAATTGCATTTAATACAAGAGCCACCTAAACATGTGCATCAAAACTACCTTTTCAAATTAAACAAGTGCTCAAAGGCCTTATGCAACTTGCCAAGTTTAAGTATGGGAGGGTTGTCATAGTGACCTATTGAGTGATTCCTTCCTCAATTCAAGGAGTGTTTTCGAGGTGGACCCTCTCTAAGTCATGCAAAGAAGATGAAGTGGATGGGGGTAATAATTGTGGGCATGGGATTCATGACATACAAGGGTTATTATTATCTCATTTATGGGTGTCTTTGTAGAGGGTTTGCTTCACCTTTGTTTTCAATGAAACCTTTTTCCAAGCCCATTTATTGTCATTAATTAACTAAAGTGTTTCCAGGTTGAAGCCAAAATGGGTCTTCTACCTAAGCATGAAAAAAATTTCCCACCTTGAATCTACCCTGGTCACACTATGCTTCCCCAAGTTGAAGACAATGTGTGGGACTTCTACGTAAGAATGGAAAACATTTCCCACACACGCTCTACCTTGGTTGGCATTTTTAGATTGTTATTTATTTTATGGGTCCCATTATTTTATTATGATAAACATTTCATTGTCCTCGGGATCCCTAGGCGATCATATAGAAGGTTTATGATTGGATTTTATCTTTTTCGAGCTACAAGCCTCTAGGCCTTCATCCCCTTCTTCCCATGAAATGATGTACAATCCCTTCTTGGCTCAGTACACCCAGAAATCCCAAAAGATGAGGAGACAAAAAAGATGAAGTGTGGAAAGTGATAAGTATGGATGACTTATCAAGGAGACCTCCCAATAGAAAACCTTTCCACAAGGGTGACCACTTATTAGGGAACAATATCAACCTCCAAGGTGAAAGAAGGTAAAGAAAATAATTTCCAAGTAGGTGTTTTATAATCAATAGAATATTTTAATGCAACATATTCAAATGCCTCAAGTATTAAAGTGACAATTACCACAATACTTGACTTGTACCTCATGGAGTAAGACCCATTGTCTTCCAGAAACAAGTTGATGTGGTGGATGCCATCATGATGAATTAGAGAAGTATGGTGAAGTGGGTATTCATTTGTGTAAGTGGGCATCAATAGTCAGTCCATTCATTAGCACTCCATGTCTGCAACCTGAGGGCCTTGAGACATAATCTCATTAGTTATCCCTAGAAATGGGGGATAACATATGGCTCCTAATAGGGGACATGTACTCACCATAGAGTGCATGAGAACCTCAACATCTCTTGGTTTGACATGTGCCTACACACACTGAAATAAAAAACTATAAAATCTAGGGTGGCTCACTCACCCTTTTCTCATATAATTAAAATCCAAAACTTCAATACTGAGAACTAATATAGAAAATAAAAATTTGTACCCCTTTTTTATATAGATGATGTAAATAAATAATGAAAGTAGAGAAAAATTAAAATTATAAATGAAATGAAACTAAACTATCATGAGCAATCAATATGACCTACCTACTTTCCTGGGGCCTGGGCCCTGAAGGTCGGGTCCTAAAATGTCAGGTGAAATCGTACAACCGGTGCAACCACATATTCATCATTTCATCAAGGTATATCCCCTTGTGATTAATCGTGTAATACAAAAAAAGATAAGTTAAGAAAAAAATAATCATGAGCACAAATAAACATATAGTCAATCATGAAATGAAACTCATAAACATGGGTGGGAGGGAGGAAATCTTGTTGGAAAGAATGGCCACAAGCCTGACCAATCCATCTATGAAGAGGGATACCCTGTATACATGACGACTTGTATTCATCCTCCTTTAGTACACTACTGCTTCCAAAAGACTAAGAGGGGATGAGAGATCAAAAGAAAACAACATGTCTTCCCTAGGAAGAACATAAAAGGTAAGGGACCACCTCATGTACAGAGAAATAAATCCTCTTGTTGCTAAACAACTATTTCTCTTTGGTCAACATATCTTTGTGAAAATCCCCAGGATGAAAACATTTCTGCTCATTAGTGTGATTCTTTGATTTCTCCCATATGGCCACAACCTTGTATCCATCAAAATCTGAGCATGATGGTGGTCAGAAATATTCATTGGGTAAATCTGAATCCTCAAATGAATATACATTAGAACTCACAAAGGATGACCGAAATTCATCATGAATATATGACGACATGTCATTCCCAAATGGATGAAATAAATATGTGACCATATCATCATCATGCTTCCAAATATATGGATCACCTACTCATGTAAAGAAATCCTTCAAGGGAGTGATTTATGCGTTCTTTATTTGAAAGGAGTCATCGATGTCATAGATGGGATCTCCATTGAAAACGAAACAACCAATGTCCCATGTACATCTCCCAATACGTATAAAAGTGTCTATATGCTCATAAACCACATCCAAGGGTTCTTTCATAAGATAATATGTATGACTGAAATTGACCATTTGTTTGTCTTCGTTTGCAGGACGAACATAGGCTAGGGCGACTTCAACTGGATCTTCAACACAATGTACTTCATAGAAATCTTCTTTATCAACATATTTTTCATCTTCATGTGAAGGAGGAAGAGGGTAAGGATGGATGATCTCACCTTCATCAAGTGGGAGAATGGAAACCAATGTCTGATCAAGGTCCTCAACAGGTTTCACTTTGTCGAAGTCTTTCCCTCTCTTCTTGGCACCCCCTTTCATGAACATGTCTCTCCAACGTATCTTCATAAAAACGGGTTTAACCAGCAATGTAGAGAACTTTTTTTTCTTTTTCTATAAAGGAATAAAAGGAAAACTCTCATTCTTCTCATCATCATGGACTTTCTCTTTGTCAAGTGATGTTTGGACAAGGTCTTGCACTTCCTTGGAGACTTCCTTCCCTTCATGGACCTGTTCTTCAAAAGAAACTGTCCTCAAATTATAAATTGGATCTTATGGATGCATTGTTTGTTGAAACGAATCCTCAAGGTCCTGAAGAATATCCTCAAGTTATTGGGATTTATGTCTACAGTGTTTGAAAAATTCTCGGATGAAAATGGTTTTAGAGTCAAAACTGCTCAGGACCCAAGTGTCCTTGATCAAATTCCTTTGTTTCTTACCTAAGGATAGAAAAAACAATTGCGTCACAATATATTTTTGGGTTACATGATAGAAATAGATGTATTTGGTAAACTTGACAACATGTGTATTGACCGAACATGGATTACCATCAAACTTTGGGATATCATCTCATCCTTCTGGTAGGTGTTCATCATAAACTTCCATGTTTCAATAGTGGAGTTGCAAGATGAACTTTATGAAAATCTCATCAAAAGAGAAATGGAAAGGGAACTTCCCTCAAATGGAGTTTCCATACAAGCTAGGGGTAAAGGATTTGGTATCAAAACTTGCCAAAGTGTCGTTGGGGCACAAACTATGATTCAAAATCCTCCCCGGAAATGGTGCCAAAATGCTATCACACAGATTGTAGGTTGGGAAAATCCTGACCCAACCTACAAAAGTGGGACAAATGTGAGAGTATCTACCCACTTTCACCTTATATAGACACTCCCCTCACTTTAGTGATGATGAAAATCACCATAAGGGGGGAATCCTGGTGACCCTAGAGGGATTGATATCGAAAGTGAAACCCCTATAGGTTGAGTTCAAAAGTGAAAATAGGCTTGAAGAAGGGTCTTGTTGATGAGGGTAGGTTTCCAAGGTGTAGTGTACCTACAAGAGAGTGTTATACCTGTCGGGAACAAGAGAAATGATCGAGATACAAGATAGATAATCAAAGGGACAAGAAAGTGAGTGTTCTGTCCTATATTGTAGCAATAAACAAAAATATATATATCAACAATGAAAAGAGCTAGCTACTGCATAATTAACCATTAAAAGTACCAATTATTTGGACAATGAAGCACTAAAGAGGCAGATAATTTTCCAATACTTAAGCATAAAATTTGATGGTAAAATGAGGCTGAAAAATGATGTAAACATAAGTATATTAGGGAATCCAATTGGATGTATAAAAATACTCACTACAACAACACCTTCTACCTAATAAATCAGCAAACAACTTTCCCAAATGATAGCAAAAACCATGTAGATTAATAATAGCAAGTAGCCAACTATTTTCAATGGTAGAAGAGTGAGATACAAGTGATAAAAGATTGATTTTGTAGAAACTCTAGTGGTTGTAGCATAATTTTATAACATTAAAAAGAAATACTTGGCTAAACTAGACACCCTAGTGTCTCAACCAAGATAATAGCAAGTATAATTGAATCCACTTCAGACTAATGGAAAATCTCAACAAATAACGTTTTCCAATGCAATGATTTTTTTCTCCAATGCAATTTCAGATTAGTGCTTTAATATATTGGGTAATGGAGTCTAGGTTGTAATATTTGGATCCACTAATTCTCTAGGCATGCAATACCTTTTACTCCATAGAGAAAGTAAATCCAACAAGGTAAATCTAGGAGGGTGTAGGCCCTTTTACTCCTCCTAGCAACCTTGAAAAATGACTTATTAAATAACAATTAAGATGAACTTGGTGGAGGGTGTATTCCCTTATACTCCTCCAAGGGATCTAGACAAGAATAACATGAAATAAGAAGAAATTACCTACAAAATGGAAAAAAATCCTTACTAATTCCACAAGATAGCAAGATAAAACCCTCATCTACCAAGTAAATTTCATCAATATGCAAGAGACAAGCCTCCAAGAGAGTAGCACACCATTTAGCTCCACAACAAGCAATATAAGCATACAAAATATTTCACGACAGAAATATATATACCAAATTCCCAACGAGGGCGAAAATTTCAACCAAGAATGTCTTATTCTCAAGTGAGAATCTTTTGAAAATGAAAAGATCTAGGTATTTTATTTATATAAGACCTCAAAATATAATTTTTCCACATAACTTTAGGGTAAAACACAATTAGGGAGGCTGACCTCATCTAATTTCCCCTTTACAATTATAATTTTATTTTTACACATAAGAAAACCCTAAAAAGATGATGTCATGCCCCTAGAGGGTGATGCCTTGGCATCTTTAACAAGTTGTTAGGTTTTGAAGGAAACATGAGGCATCCAAAGGCCAAGTGGCACCATTGTAAGTGTTCTCGTCTTCATCAAACATGAAAAATAATCATCAAAACTCACCACCAAAACAAAAACCTAGCCCCAAGGTGACTTCAAGCTCAAAAATGTGGCATACGGCCTCCAAAGGCAAATCCTTGGGAAAGGTGAGGGCTAAGTATATTCCTTCAAGGTGTATACTCTTGCCTCCAAAGGAAACATCCATAATGTTTCATCTCCAAAGGTGTGGTTCATGACATTCCACTTTGTGGACTCCAAGCCTCAATGAAGCCTTAAGCTAGGCTTGTTCCTTGAAAAACGTCCACCGAGCAAGGTCCTGCAAAGACAAATGAATGTTCCCTCCAAGGATTTCAAGTCAAATGTATCATGCCAAGTAAAATCACATTTAATACAAGATCCACCTAAACATGTGCATCAAAACTACCTTTTCAAATTAAACAAGTGCTCAAAGACCCTATGCAACTTGCCAAGTTTAAGTATGGGAGGGTTGTCATAGTGACCTATTGGGTGAGTCATTCCTCAAATGAAGGATTGTTTCCTAGGTGGACCCTGTCTAATTCATGAAAATAAGATTAATTGTATCGGGGTAGGAATTTTAGGCATGGGGTTCATCACATACAAGGGTCCATATTATTGTTGATTAAGGTTGGTTGTCATTGATGTCAACCCTTGAAGAAAGCCCCATAGCACAAATGTTTGGGTAATGGAACCAATATTGTTTGATGTAAATATGACTCATTATTGTTTTTTCATGGTTGATAAGAAGAAAATATGGATGAACTCCAAAGTGGTCCCCTTATGGTGAAAGCCCTCATGGGAAGATGCTTTGTGCAGTAAGAGAACCCATGCTTAATTATGGAATAATGAGATGAAGGATAGGGAATTTGTCAGGGAAACTATCATAGATGGATATTTATTGTCATGCCATTTATGGTGGTATGTGGTGTTATCACTCCAAGAAACCCTCCGTGGTTGCAGACCAGAGGTGCTTGGTAACTTAAGAAATAAATGTTTTTTGTATTTTTCAGAGATGGATCAATGGGATAACTCAATTCAACTTATAGCATTCAGACATCAAAGTGATAAACAAATAAACAGTGCTCTCCAAGATTGGTTTAACAGTAAGGTAGCTTTAAGTGGGTGGAGAAGTGATTGCTTACAAACCAGTGCAAAGCAGGGCTCAATAAACAATTAAAGAGACTGATAATAAAGCTATGAACCAAACAATAGGATGACATCTACTGAAGGTCAGACACCAACATATCAGTGAAGGAAAAGTATGAAAGACTGCCACCAAAATGGAGAAAAACCTGCGATTTGTATTAGCAAATAAGAAGTCTAAGTACAAGGAGCATTGTTGTATCCAGAATCGAACCCCAGGTTCATCCTTTGTTCTGATATTTATAAGTTTACAAAATAACTTCTGATCCTAAAAACATGGATCAGATC